>CM076578.1:97198911-97517616 GCA_034641835.2 Pinus albicaulis | reverse complement strand
TTAAGAGGAGACTTTCCCTTGGAACCTGATTGTGATTCTCCACTATGCTTCCTTTCTCCTCAAGATGGCAGACTTCAAATGTGTTATGGTGTTGTCCAAGGCTCCAAAACCCCTAAAGGAGGTTTCAACAGGATTACTATTGTCCATAAAAGGCTCAAGAACATGCACAATAGATGTTACCAAGTGTATATGTTGTGGATCCAAATATTTGAGAAGAGGGAGAAAATTTGGCATTAAACCCACATCCCATAATGCAATGCAGCCAAAAGAAGAAGAAACTAGAGTTGTTACAAGAGAAAGCAACACTTCTACTAAAGATATCGAACAATAGGATGATTCACTAGAAACTTATTTTAATTGAGCTCAGAGGGATATTGGATATTGTTGATCCAATATTGAGTATAGTTGAGAAGAGAAATATTATTACAAAGGCTTACCAAAACTCCACTCCCAATCCTTCTAAAATGGTGTTGACATTCCAATGTTTATTTTCATTAGATCTTGTTGTGGATTGACCAACTCCATAATTGAATCTTTATTAGGGCCGAGAAGGTCATTCTCTTGAGACAAGCACTACCAATTCATCTAATATCAATTAGGTTCATCTCACATGTATCCCCAAAAGAGGATGCCTTTCTTGTTGAATGTGAGAGCATGAAGGTGGTGCAACTATCAAAGGCAATCACCCTGCGTCTCCAACTCCAAATGGACTGCGTGCTAGATCCCAATTTTTATTTCATGTTCCACCTAGCCAAGCCCACAATTGCTTTACATGCTAACCAATTACTCTAGGAAATTCAAATAAGTGAGCTTGAGACCTGGAATTTGGTGTGCTAAATTTTCTTAAACCTAGCAACTGGAAAATTTAGTTTCTAGTAAATTTACTTGTTGTAGATTATTTAAAGTTTCAGCTTACTAAATAAAAATCACTATTGGGATTTAACAAGTAAATAAAATAAAATCAGCGGTTGCAAATTGTACACCAATCCCACACATGCATACACAGAAAATCTGCACATCAAAATTTGGTGTTCATTAAATAATATCTTATCGTACAAGGTTTTCCTTACTAGAAACATGGTCCTTTGTGGCAAATTACAATCTACAACAACTACAGAAATTTTATGGGCACCTGTGCAGGTTGTACTACCCAAATTCTCCTAAGAAAGCACACGACTTTCCATCTGCTCAACCTGCAGTGAAGCCTTTCTGTCACCTGTGCGATTGTTTACACCCTTGCCCACAACACGTGAAATAGTTTACTGCTTCAGGTGGCATGTGCGACTGCTCTGCTCACTTTGCACAGCACATGTGTCCCTAATGCAACACACATTATTGTTTTGAACCCTCCACACAACTCGTGTTTCTCTCTCAAGATGAGTATGGACGCACTGTGCCATTGTTGTTGGATGATCTACAGAATTTTGTTGTACAACCTTATTGGGAATGATCCTTGCTGCAGAAATCACTCTGCTACATTGCAGATTTCAAAACATATCACTTGGATGAAATTCCCTTTTCATCCAATCACATGTCTAGAGTCTAGACACTCAAATCTATTTGGAAGTACCTGTCTGGTGCTACTAAACAGGGGGAGGATGAAGGAGATGATATCACACAAAGAAAAATCCCCCAGCACTTTCCCCACTTGTTGACATCCTACAGGTCAAAACAGAACCTGCCATGGAGCATCACCCTCTAGACCCCTTGACACTCATATGGTAGCCAAAATAGACACTTGAGTGGGAAGCTTGATCAAACCAATCCCCTTGACATCCTTGGGGATAGTAACACATCCCAAGGGGCCAATGGAAGACCCTTTTGTTTTATTGAGACCATGGTTACAATCCCAAAATCTGCTCTACTATTGATATCGGGCCTTGCTATGCAACCAACAAGACACATAATATATTTGAAAGTCTAGTAGGATTGTGCAACCATGGTCAACTTCCTCATAAAGGGAAGGTCTCGATGATGCTAAACAGGAAGTTTCCTTTGTAGTTGTTGAAGTTACCAATTCTACATGGATATTGGAAAAAGATCTAGACTAAAGGGAATACACAAATATCTAACAACCATCCAGGGTGGGGTAAATTTCCCAGCTAAGGGATTCTAGTTAAGAAGAGTCCAACCCCACCAAGAAAAAAATAGTTTTTTATTCACTAAACACATCACTTGATGCCAGGTTGATTATGTCTAAACAAGCACGAGCATCATCAACTAAACTTATCTAAGCACTATTTGGTATATAAAAGCTAATGTATTAGTGAAAAATGTGTTCTCCATAGTCACACATCTAGGTCCAAACTCCACATGAGTCAACATATGAATAATGAAACTCTAATCCACTCAATCAAAAGCTTTGTCAAATGCAATTTCAAAGAAAAGGGGTTGCTGGCTAGTTTTTGTGAACATTTGAAGGTTTTACATGTTGAAAACATGGTATTGAGATTACTTGTTTGTACACAAAACTTGTGTTATCGTTAGACAACCTTCCACGACATTTCCTAGATCCTTAGAATCTCTGTTTTAGCCATGATATTGTGTGCCACACTAAGCAATGTAATTGGATGCCAATCATCAATTGTGTTTGTGGTTGCTTTTTTGGGAATGTGTTTGCCAAATGACAAAAATTGTCACTAATCATGGCTCATGGCCTTGTAAAATTCACACAGAATGCCATCTAGATTCTATACCCAGAGACTTGCCATTCTTCATGTAGCTAAGTACTGCAAAATCCTCCTCTTTTGAGAAGTCATCGTTCTTCAACCTGCTCTAATGACCAATAAAAACCTTATGAAGATTGACCCTACAATAAGCATTTCTTGCAGCCACTACATGATCCATCATGGTATAAGGAGAAAATTATTTTGAAATTGCAATTTGAACATAATGTCAATTGGAGCGCCAAAAAAATAACCATTTGCATGGAGTAATCCAAGATCATGTTCATTGCCACTTTTATTTTCAAAAAGTCAAAATAGAATTTTGAGCCCTCATATCCCTTATTAATCCACTGCAGCATGAAAAAAACTCAGACACCCTTGGAAATATATTCCCCTCTGCTTCACTTCCCTCTGAACCATTATGTCCTACCATGCATCCTCACCATAGCGGGACACATTATGGAGATCCGCTTCAATAGCAATGCACACCTACTGAAGTTTACCTTGCTGCAACTCCTTTATGCCTTTTGCAGGCCATCATCCTACCCCAACCTCTCATGGATTTGACAATACAACATCTTTGGTTATTGCTTATGATCCAAGTAGATTGAAATGCATTTTTTACTGTTTCTCTAATGGAAGTATGCATTGTGCAATGTCCCTAGGTAATTTTTGGCCTTGGGGTTCAATCCTTATCTAGGATTTTCCAATCATGAAAATAATCATAACAACAGTGCACATTTATCAACTCATATAACAGTAAGTACCCTTCTATATAATTCACTAATGATATAAGAGATATTTAACAGTCATTTGTTTCTTCAGCAAGCCACCACAAGTTAGGGCTAACTGCCTAAGGAACAGTAGACCTATAAAACCAATAATCCACCAATATAATTCTGACTGTAATGTCAATATTCAATAGATAAATATTCCAACTGTAACCCACACTAGCACTATCCAAGTTTAGTTGGTAATATACTAATTAACAGCTCACTGTCTAATTGTGCTGCCTACAAACTTGTTTGCTGTTAGGAAGAGCTTGTGACAACCCTTTCTTAGTGGAGTTTCAATTTGCAGTTGAAGTAGTCTCCTAACCTGGTCAAATGGCTGGTTAGATCTTATGACAGTCCCCTTTTGATCCAAATTTCACCTGCGGTTGGAGATTTGATCCTGTTGCTACATCATGTCAACAAATTATAGGTTCTCGAGGCCTGCTTGGGATGTTTAGTAATTGTTGGCCTGTAATTGTTGGGGAGTGGTTTCAAAGCTTCATGTGATCACAGAATCCTGAAAGAGATATCTTCTGTGGCCCTAAATACACTCAGGAGGAAGGCCTCCTACAGGTGATGCCCTAAATGATTCAAACTGGGCCCTAAAAACCACCTAGTAACCTACTGATCTCCTGTTTGGTTGAGAACAACCTCGCTACCTCCTGTTTGGCTTTAGTGCCTCAGAAAGGACCCCTCATAGCCTTACCTTTCCTTAACCAATGGTCTGAGCTTGGGTGCACCATAGACAGATCACAGAGAGAAGATCTTACTGCCCAAAAAAACTAATGATGGCCAGGCATCCCATAGAAAGACCTCTGTTGTCTTGAACATGACTTATTGACCAAGAATAACCACTAAGAATCTGTTTCCCTGCTTTCCAAAACGAATCATACATGCTCCAAAATATTATGTTGTAAGAGGTGTAACAAGTGGTTATTGTATGGCATGTTACAACTTTGAATCTATCTTTCAAAGCCATTAATATTAATATTAATCTCTGTTTTAATCTTTAATTTTTCTGTTTCTTGTGTTCATTGGAATAATGCTCTATTTGGGAGCAAATGGATGGTTCAAGAAGCATGTAGAACTGTGGGATGTTATCTTGTGGGATGTTATCCGTCTAACAATCCTTTATCAATGCACCATGTATTTACTATTTATATCAAGTTTAACTATGTAATTGTTGCCCAACATTGCCATTTTTAGGTAAGATGTGGGCAATCTTTAAGTTGGGGTGAAGGAGTGTTAACTGTTATTTGTTTTGTAGGCAATAAACTCTTATTTGACTACTTTTTGGCTCCTGGATGTAATAACTGTAATTCTTAATGAAATATCTGTGCCATTTTCCCCTAAAATGTTGTTTTTAAATTGCATGTCCCCTATTTATATATATTTAACAACAAATGTTGCTGTACTAATTACTATGTAAGTGAAACCTTCATTCAAGGGTTTGATAAAAAAAGGTATGTATTCTTGATCATTTTTCTTTTCTTCACTTCTACATTATATTTTATCATCATTTGAAGTGATAAACAATTTTAAACTTGGGTAAATAAAAAAAGTGTAAATAAAAATAAAATTGGGTTTTGACCCTATGGGGATTTGACCCCAATTGTAGGGTAATCAATTGTATTATCATTAGCTTTACTCATCTACTCTGAATGATGGGATGGTTTTTGTTATTATCTATTCATTTCCCTAGCTTCTCTACCCATAGATCCAACACTTAAAAGTGCCTCTACACTTGTGGGTGGCCCCCAAGGGGTGGTTTAGCTTATTATTTTCCACGTCTTACTGCATTTCTCAGATCTAGAGGTGCATAACAGCAAGTTAATTTATCATCTACAACCATTTACTAAAGTCTATAGCAAGTTATTCACCTCCCAATTTGTAAGGGCTCCTATCAGTCAACTTGGTGCTATTCGAAGAGTTATGTCTAGTATTTTGAGTGTCTTTATGCTTGTTGATTTGCATTTTTCTGTAGTCATATTTCATTTGTATATTTACTCTCATGAAGACCTTGACAAGACCACTATTTTGGGTGGTTAAACCACCAACTGATTTGAACAAGACCTACCCACTTATGATCCAATTTCAAACCAATCCATTTGAAACTAGGCAACCCATAGAGCACCAAAATGCATAAAAACCAAAAACAAAATAACATAAAAATGCACCCCCTCTCTTAAAGCCTAATCCTCAAAATTCTCAAGTTCAAATTGGATCTGCAATAGCCAAAAAAATACCAGAATGTATCAAACCAATGGAATGCTTTAACTCTAGCCTTTCTCATAGTTGGACAATACCTAGCATGGAAGTTGGGTTCAAGCCCATGGGTCAAAATTGGCACAGATGCAATAGTTGTGATTGGGGACAATGTCTTTCTACTAGAGACAATTATTGTTCAAATTCTAGAGACACGTCAATGCACACTTAATAGAAATGTTGTTGTCAATTGAATGAAAATTTGGAGATAGGGATGGGTCCAAGCACAGGATTTGGGACATGAAAGAAAGCAAGGCCCACATTCATTTAAGTGATTCCAATGATGAAATTGCTTGGTCCTATAACACCACAATTGGACATTATTTAACTAAGTTGGGGTATTATCTTGCAATGCAAAATCTAGAAACATCAACAAATAAATGGTGGTTCAAGAAGCTGTGGATGAAGGGAATTTCATCCTCATTTTCTTTCTACTAATTACTCAGCCTGACAATATTGGGTTGACCACAGAACAAATATAAACCAATTCCATAACCTCTACCCATTTTTGGAAGAAGAAATATGGCACCTATCATTGGAAGCTTGCCCATTCCAATGAGGAATGTCAAGCATTTAGGCCAAAAGAGCTCCAAAAGGAAAAATACTTCCTTTATAAGAATTATTGAGAGGTTGGAGACTTAGAGATTGATGTCAAAAATCCTAGCTACATTGACCCACACTTGATGCTAATGCACAAAGATAGCCTTGCCAACAACAAGGAAGCTCATTGTACATAGAACTGCCAAATCAAGCACAAACTAGCATATATGGTCATTGATAATGGCAACCAAAATAACCTTTTATTGCTTCAATTAGAAAAGGAACTTAAGCTACCAAACTCAACTCATCCCAACTCACATTACCTTGGATGGGTCAAAGATGTGCATTAGCTTGTGCTAATCAGTTGAAGAAGATCAAACTGTTACTAAAAGATGGAAATATTTTTCCTAATATCTCATATGTTCTTACAAAAAAAGATGAGAAGACTTATGAAAATAAGATGGTGATAACAAGTTTAACTAATTGCATAAGAGTAAGTAATATAAGTGGAATTTTAAAAATTAAGTGGTTGTGAGGGTAATACAGCTATGGGCATTCCTAGAAACACATTTGGCAGCTCAAAATTGCATTCCGAGTTTGATCAAAACATAAATATAACACCTACACTGCATTTGGATGTCAATGATGAGTGTGGTAGAGATAAAGAGAGGTCTATTCCTAAGACAGATTGTGAAGTGCAAACAATGGGATGCTTCATTCTAGCCAATACTCATTTTGAAGCAAGTGTTAATGACCACCCTGTTGAAGAAGACAAAGAACAGTTTCCTACAAGTTTTTCGGCCTGCTCAACTGGATTTCTACACTTGGACATTTCTCTTCATTTGATGCACCCTTGAAAACAATCCATATTTCCAAATGATTGATAGTGTGAGAAAAGATTTTGAATGCAGCGGAGGAATATCAACAGGAGGGTAGGAAACAACTTTCTACCAATCTTGCAATCACCCAAGAAGACTTAGCACGTGATGATAGAGGTATCATGTCATGCCTTTTTTATACATTGGAAAATTGAAATTCAGCCAACATATGACAAAATCTTGAGCGCAGATGGAGATAATGGACAAAACTATAGTTCTAGTTTCTCTGAGAATGAGAGTAATAATAAACTCATTAATGAAGGGAAATCTTGAATATCCCCTAAGGTTCAAGAGACCAGCAGTCCTATATGCGATTTTTAATATGGTAGAAACTTTGGCACCCATAATGATGTGCATATCCAATCAAAATTACCTATTAAGTTTAGATAGAACAGTGCAAGATCCTATATTTTTTGCTTTGACATCCATCCTACATATGACATGGATTCTAATGAGGAAGAAAAGAACGTTGATCATATCATCAAGTTTTTTTGTGAACCATATGAGATAAAGGCAGAAAGGTCAATTCCATTTGTTGAAGGCATCCTTATTGAAGATGAATAGTCTTGTCATATTGGAAGAACTAACCAATATCCAGGAATAGAAGAGGACACCCACAAACCCATAATTGATTTACATAGTGAGCAGAATCATTTCCAGGTTTGTATCTTATTGTTCATAGTTATGATAACTGATCTTCAAAGGAGGTTGTTCTCCTAACTACAAATTATATTCGGTTAGCTTTAATTTCCCATACAAAACAGCCCCTTGTCAGCAACACTGATGTTCATGGCCAAGATAAAAATGTTCCTCTATTTTATCCAGAAACGTTGGAACTAAAGTCTCAATATTTCCTTCGACCATAATGACCCAAGGAGACCAGATCTTTATTATTATGGAGAGCCAGAAATGGACCTCTCTCCCAACTCAAGGTAGAGTCTCAAAGGGCCCAAAATATACCCTCTACACAAAATTATTTTGTGGGTTTTTCCCTAGTGTTATAAATAAGTTAGAGTTTCTTCTATTTCCTCCTCATGGCATTTTATGCAAATTGGTTCCAAGATTGAAGCCAAGTTACATAAGACCATTCAATTATTTTAGATGAAGGGAATTTCGTCCTCATTTTCTTTCTAATAATTACTCAGCCCAACAATATTGGGTAGAATAAAGGAGAAACCAATTAAATATCCTCTACCCATTGTGGGAAGAAGCAATATGGCACCTATCATAGGAAGCTTGCCCATTCCAATGAGGAATGTCAAACATTTAGGCCAAAAGAGCTCCAAAAGGAAAAATACTTCCTTTATAAGAATTATTGAGAGGTTGGAGACTTAGAGGTTGATGTCAACAATCCCAACTACATTGACCCACACTTGATACTAATGCCCCAACATAGCCTTGCCAGCAACAAGAAAGCTCTTTGTACATAAAACTGTCAAATCAAGCACAAACTAGCATATATGGTCATTGATAATGGCAACCAAAATAACCTTTTCTTGCTTCAACTGGAAAAGGAACTTAAGTTACCAACCTCAACTCATCCCAGCTCACATTACCTTGGATGGGTCAAAGATGCACATTAGCTTGTGCTAATAAGTTGACAATAGATCAAATTGTTACTAAAAGATGGCAAGATTTTGCCCAATATCTTATATGTTCTTACAAACAAAGATGAGAAGACTTACAAAAATAAGATGATGATAACAAGTGTAACTAATTGCATAAGTGTAAGTAATATAAGTGGCATTTAAAAAATAAAATGAAGACTACAAAAGAGGAATGCCACAAATGCAGATATATTGTAGTACATAAAATCCAAAATATAATGAAGTCAATTGTTGGAGAAATCAATGGGGTCATTGGTAGTTGTTTGTCTCCTAAACATGAGAGTTGCAATTAGATGTTTAAAAATACACTGTGATACATTCCCACTTGCCACTTGTCACCTAGTATTATTCTCACCTCTTCCTCCTTTCTTACAAGGAATTGTTCCCTAAATTAGAAAAATGGAAGCCACGTGTTTGACATTGAAATGGGTGGTTGTGATATATCTTTGGGTGATGAATGTGTAAGAACACTAGTAACTAGTTTTTTGAGTTAATAATTCCAGCAAGTAACTAGATTTGATCTGTTTGCTTAGATAGTTGGTTTTAGGATAATTTAACATCCCAGTTGTATCTTTATTCAGTAGATTTGTAATCTGATAGGTGGTAAATTGCCAGGATGGTGGTTTCAAAGAAATTTTAACACATACTATCAGATTGGACATTTTGATAACATGCATTTTCATTAGTTTTCATGACTTCCACTAATTTTCCATTGCTCATTTTGTTGGTTAACTAGAGGATGGCTAGAAGCTAATGGCTTTAGAGCACTTACACGTCTTAATTTTCAAATTCTGTAATTTAAGTGTCAATGAAATCCAACTTAATATTTAGTATTGCCCAAGCCACATGCCTAAAATTGGGCATGGTAAAATTCATGAGTTCATATCTTTGACATAATTTCAATTCTTCAAACAATTATTCTGCTCGCATCCTATGAATAACTACAAAATGGAAATTCCTACATCCTAGCAATATCAGTATGCGTACATGATATTGTTTACCACGTGCCTATCATGAGTCCTTTAATGATTATCTGTAGCCATTTTCACATAGATACCAACAGAGAAAATAGTTTGACATGGCATTCACAGCACTGCTTTCAATAATTGGAAATTTCCGCAATTAAATGAGGTATTCCACACTATATTGTTTTCTGGAAATTTAAAGATCAACAATATATATTTAAGGTAGTAGAGAAATAATGTTCCCAGAAATTAAAAATGTCTAGTTCATCTAGAGAGGAAAAAAGTATACGAGAAGCCTCAACACATTTCTACAAATTGCAATACTGAAAGTAGTATGACCGTACCTCAGTCCCAGCTTTTAGCTCAAGTATCTTCTTTGACACAGCCCCAGCTGCTACTTTTCCAATTGTTTCCCATGCTGAAGATCTGCCACCTCCCTGCATTTTATAGAAATGTAGTTATAACACATAAATCACTAAGTTGTATCTTCAAAAGCAAGAAGCATTTAAAGAGAGGCATACTACTCAGAAAATAGGCATGCTTAAGCATACCTGAACTGAATGAACACCATATTTGAATTCATATGTGGCATCTGCATGAGATGGTCGATAGGCTAATGACATTTCACTGTAATCCTGTCAAGTTCAGTAAAATGCAATCAAGAAAGAGTGGATTTGGAATTTCAAAAGCTCGTGTGCTGTAAACAACTATCTCAATTACTTTGAAAAACACAATGACGAAATTTATGACACAATCATGTTCTCTATTCAGAGTATAAACTCTGTAAACAAGTGCTCATGATTTTAGTAGACGTAATCATCATAGAGTGAACTGTCCCCGAGAACTTTTATGATTTATCCAATTACTTATCACATACTATTACTATAATGACATATGGTTAGACTTACCAGGACCACATATTATTCCTAGAGGTCATAATCACGTTTAAAATTCATCTATTGTTGTACAAATTTGTTCATGAAGAAAGTTGTCATTATGAAAATGTCACTTCCAGGTTATTTAGTACCATCATTCTGAACTCCTCAGCTAACTAGCCACAAAAAATATTGTTTCAAATCATAAGGTGTTTCTTCCTCTCATTTGCTTTAAGGATCAAGAATGCTTGATTCATAGTCAATATCGAATAAGGGTGTTTTCGTTATAGACTTACACAATCTTCATTCTCTTATTGTAACAATACCCATGATGACTGAAGGTGTTGCTATCACTAATTTTCACGCTGCACTTTTCAAAATCAAATGATCTGCTTCAGACACACTAAAAATTATGAAGGAGAGGTGCTTGACTAGATCATGACGGCCATGATGGGTTTTGAACGTTGTTCAATATCTTAGCTTTTCTACCTTTTATAGGACGAATGTCCTGTAATGTGAAGAAATGTGAAACTTATATTCTTGAAAGGATCTATGAATTGGATGCCGCTAATCTGACCTGCACCCAGCCTTACACTATCTCAACTGTTGCAGTAAAGTCATTCTACCATCCAATGAAGAAATTGATGATAATGAAGCTTTTACTTTTGTAGGTGACAACACACTTACTTCAACTGATGATAATTCCTTCAAATGAGAAAAGATAGAAATCAAACTAAGTTGATGTACCTCTGATGTCCAGAAGATGTATGTTGTCTGCCTTGTCATTATGAAGATCAAAATTTTGGAGATGTCACAATAGGTTACTGCTCACAATTCAAGTCCTTGGAGAGCTAATATTTGAGATGGTCTTACTAGTAACTAAGTCTTGATCAAGACTTCTGTTGTAAACCCTTGGAATAGAGAAGTCTTCTTGCAAGTTTGAACTCATTCTACATCAGATGTATACTTAGACAACTAGCCTTTCAAATAGTAAAATATTCATGCATGAAACTTAAGTGAGATATGCCAATGACACTTTTGTTATTTAAGCCCTAGTCCTAATAACAAATATTTATCATACTTATGTTTAATAGTCTTGTTCAAAGAGTAGAGGAGGGGCCACAACTTTCCAACAATTGCTTATGAGAACCTTAAACAACAACAAACTGTAATCTGGTTCAGAACTTCAAATCAAATTTAAGAGAATTCAGGCAAAATAAATCTTAGTCTGTATTGAGGTTGTTTCAAGTGAACAACCCGCAAGACAAGTCGTTTTTTTATAGGGCAGAAGAGAGTGTTTAAATAAATCCTCAAACTAGGAAAAAAGAACCTTTGTACCTAGATTTGTAATCTTCCATTAAAACTCAGATAAGAATGGCTTGCAATCTTTGAAACTTGGATCAACATGAGCTGAAGTCATTCTTGAAACTCGGACAGGCATGAAGTCTTATCAACATATAGCTATGACTCATATAGCCCGGTGTCAAATAGTTGTCAAGAAATGCCTGTAGACTGAGCCCTTAGAGTCTTTAATACACCTTCATGTATCCAACGAATCCCACACCACAATAGGACTATTACTTCTTCAAAAGTCGAAATATTTCAGAGCATACCCACTTGAAGTGACAGACATACAAAATGAAGAATCCAAGATCAAACAAAACCTTTTGTCCTTAAGGAGGTCCGAATGACTGCTTCAGGACTGCGGGCAAGTTTAACATTTCATTCTTATAGTGGTACTACAACAATACTCCTTGTTTTTCAGAGTATAAGAATCAAGTCAATACTAGGCCTCTTGTTTGATTTGGCCAGACTTCGATGAACTCAATTCCTGTTAAAAATTTTGAGCTGCCTCTTATTCTGTCATACAAATAACTGCTAGACTCCTATGAAAAATCATGTCACTATAAAAACTCAATGTTTACTAAAAAATTTCATAGTCAATGTAAGGATCCTAGAGGAAAAATATCTTCAGTACTATCTCTCATTTCAGCTACATACCTAATGAGTCATGCTTTTAAGGTAGAATATCTCACTTCTCAGTTGTATTGCATTCTCTTCTTGCTTGGGCTTGTCCTCACTTGTGCTCTGATATACATGGATTGAAATTATAGCATACACCATGGAAATTTTGTAACAAGCCACAGGGCTTAAATGTGTCAACAACTAAACCTTTAATGCTATATAGTAACATTGCACTACTTCCAATGCCTTGAAGGAGTTACAACTCTACTAGATTTCACCCTCAATACCTCTACTAGATGTCTCCATCATAACTAGGTCATTTGATAGATAGCTGAGCAGTGCTCAGGTGCAGCCAGACATCTTCATTCTCTTATTGTAACACTACCCATGATGCCTGGAGGTGCTTCTATCACTACTTTTCATGCTGCAGGGATAAAGAATGTCTATATAGTATAAGATCGACCATGCTGTGCAGTCCCTATGTTCTTTGAGTTACGAGACTGATAAATTTGATTACACCCATTGCAAATGCAATTATTGGGCTTCTCCCCATTTTGACGTAAATACAGTATTCTTCCTTCATATTTTTTTGTCCAAGGAAGCTTCCCTGTAGAGTCCAGATCTGCCTATCTGTTCTATTGGACTCAGACAAAAAACCCATCAAACCCTTCTTCAAAAAAATGTTACACGAGGTAGAAAATGGTAGGATTTGCTGAAAACAAACCCAGATTGGCCAAACCCACCACCACTAAAGGTCCTCCTGAAATGGAAGGCAACAAAGCAACAGTGCCATCAGGACAAGAAAATGGTCGTCAAGTTCTAGGTGACATTGGGAATGTTGTTTTTGCCATGCCCCAAAGGAATTCACATGCTGTTGGTTCTAAATAATTTTTTTCTATTCAATTGTCTAGTGACAAGGAAATATGTTGCCACATTAGCAAACAATCAGCATTTTGTACAGGATTCCCAACCTGTGAATAAACCTGATGAGAATCTGTGGGTGGGAGCAAAGAAAAAATAGACACTCTCATTTACAGGGAACAATAAACAACAAATTGCACATGAAATTGATATGGAAGATCAGATGACATTAGAGCCGACTATACCTTCTGTGGTTCAGATTGGGGAAAGCTATGAAGTGGAAATGATACATTCAGTTGATCAGATGTCAGACATTGACGAGTCTAATGCAGGAGACCCAATGGCTATTTCAGAATATATACAAGACATTTACAGTTTGTATAAAACTAGGGAGAATTTTAGTTGTGTTCCACATGACTACATGTCCCAGCAATCAGACATAAATGAGAGAATGAGGGCTATCCTGATTGTCTGGCTCATTGAGTTGCACATGAAGTTTGAGCTCATGGATGAAACTCTATTTTTGACTGTCAACATTGTTGACAGACAAATTTCAAGACAGAAAGTGATGAGAAAGCATTTGCATCTTGTAGGTGTCACCGCCATGCTTTTGGAATGCAAGTATGAGGAGGCCTCTATTCATGTGGTTGATAACTTCGTTCTTATCTCTGACAATGCATACACTAAAGGATAAGTTTTACAAATGGAGAGATTGATACTTAGTACTCTGCACTTCAATATGGCAGTGCCAACTCCTTATGTCTTCATGAAGAGATTGTTGAAGGTAGCTCAATCTGATGAAGAGACAAAGAGATTGTCTTTTTTCTGCATGGAGCTTTTCCTGGTGGAGTACACTATGTTGAGATATCAACACTCCATGCTTGCAGCGGCCACAGTTTATACTGCACAATGTATCCTGAAAAGAATTCCATGTTGGAATGGAAGTATTGAATGCAACTTTGGGAATCTGCTAAGATGATGGTGCATTATCATCAGAAGGCAAGGGAAGGGAAGCTTATTAATGTTCGCAGGAAATACTCTGCCTCCAAATATGACCGTGTAGCCAAGATAGAACCAGCTATCTTTATTAGAGACATGGTCCTCTAGGATACTGACAGATTAACAATCATTTTATAGCATGGTTTACTAGCTATGCAAGTACATGTAATGTCTTTTATTAGGTTTTTATTTTATGGATATGTATTATAGTTGGAGTTCATATGCTAAATTAAGCTTTGAAGTGATCATGATGACATCCTAATTCTTTGATGGACAAGAAGAGCACTGGCTTAAGTTTAGTACCATCAAGATTTCCAATAACTGCTAAAACAAATAAATTGATGGTGTCTCAAGGGCTGGCTCAAAGCACTGAATCTTCCTCTGACCCTCAAGCTACCGCGGGTATATCTGGTGGAGCACCTAGTAGTGGGGCTAGTAGCAATTTGAATACACAAAATGGATCCATTGTATCGAGTACAGGTAGAGGGCCGGCCATAGTGCCAAGTTCTCTATTGCCTACTGATGTTTCTGTTGTATTACAAAGTCCCTATTGGATTCGTATCATTTATCGCAAGAAGTTTGCAGTTGATATGTGCTGCTTTGTTAGTGATCAAGTATGGCTGCAGCCAACTATACCACCTAAGGGTGGTGCTCTTGAAGGAGACTCAATGCTCTATACACAATTTCAGCAAGTTATCGTGAGGTATGTTGATGTCAGATTAAATACTATGGAAACTCATCTTAATCCACATTTAGGGGTCCCAGGAACTGCAGATAATTCAAGTATGAATGTTGGGCAGTCTCCCATCGGTAGTGCCAATGAAGTAGGCACCGTTTCTCCTGGAATTTCTCAAGCAGCACCATTAACCCGAAGGGAAGACATTATATTAAATAGAGTAACTAACATAAAAAATGTGTTGGAAACGCAATGTCTGGGGGCACATAAAGCGAGAATGAATTTGGTTGAGTTTCCTAAGACTATAGGAACTGATCTTCCAGTGGATGAGGATGAAGAGAGGTCTATTTATGTTCAACTTGGGAATGATAGTGGTTATGGAGGTGGTTGGGTCCCTCTTGCTTCTCTTAAAAAAAAACTATGCGGCATTGCGAAGTATCTTGGAATTCTATGGTCATTTTACTAGTTACTAGACATTCTGCGCTAGAATTTGAAAGCAGATGGAGAATTGGTTGATTACTTATTCTGTGATCCAACTTTTATTTTTCGTGTCAGGGGCCATGCGTATGAACTATGAAGTAAGTTTTCCTAATTTAGGAGGACAAAATAAACTTCCAATTCAACTTCGTATGCAAGGTATAAGTGTGGAGAATTATAACATGTACATGCTAGCACAACAGCAACAAAAACCACTACCACGAAAGCAAACAAATAGGCAAGATGAACTAAAATTTCAGGAAATTGATGAACTATGTGACTTTTTTAGCAGGGGCCATGAGTATGAAGTAAGTTTTCCTGATTTAGGAGGACAAAATAAAATTCCAATTCAACTTCATATGCAAGGTCTGAGTGTGGATAATTATAACCTGTACACACTAGTGCAGTAGCAACACCAACCACTACCACGAAAGCAAACAAATAGCAAAGATGAACTAAACTCTCAGGAAATTGGTGAACTATGTGACTTTTTTAGCAGGCGAGTTGTATCGGAACCATATGATGCATTTAAAATTGCTTCCTTTGTCACTTTGTTATTGATGCCAATATGAGTTCTTCAAGAAATTTTGAAGCTCATTGCATGGAAGCAGGGGATAGCTCAAGATCAGGGTGCTGATGCAGTTCCCTCAGAAAGGCCCCGTGTTGAATTATTCTTAGACAATCACTTACAGATGAATTCTTACACAGTAATGTCTCTAGACAATGCAAATCTGGATTTTTCAGATAAAGCAGCCAGTGTTATGTCAAAGAGCAACATTCATTATGATCGCCCACACAATGCAGTGGATTTTAAGCTCATTTTTTTCCTTGATCCTGCTTATTTTTCTTGTGTAGATGCTACCAGTGGTGCAGGTGGGTTGCTTCAATGTGTTTCCTTAAGATTGAAATATGCTTTTGGTGAAAATCTAAACATGTCTCTTCTAAGCATGGAAGTTAGTCATCGTGGTTGTGTTAGTCACCAGTGGGCCTTGTATTGAGGATTGGGAGAGCTATAAATAGAGAGTAGCTAAAGAAGTGAAAATTGTTGGACGTGGAAGTGGAGTTTGTGGGAGTTCAATGGATGTTAGTCAAGGAAGACTGCAATCTGTGGCTGAAACAATAAATCATTACTTTCAATCTTCTTTTCTTCATCTTTGATAGGGTGCAACCGGTAACACCTTCTGTAGGTGGCTTCACAGCTTGAGTTTTTACTATTGTACTATTGACCTGTCCCTGGCTTCTTTCCTATCGTCCACACAATCTAGTGGATTTTTGGTTTACTGTAGTCCTTGATCCTGCTTCTGTTCATGATGTAAATGCTGGCAGTGCAGCTTGGTTTCTTCACTGTGTTCCTAGAAGGTTGAAATATGCATTTGGTGAAAATCCTAATTTCTTTTCGAGTGGATATTGCTAGAAGTGAAAGTGGAATAGGTGGGAGTTCAGTGGAAATTTGTTAAGGAAACTGCACGTTGTAGTTGAAACTTCCAGCACTCCTAGCGATCTTCTTTGATTTAGCTCCAAAAGGTGTACATGGTAGCACTCTCTTTAGGTGGCTTCGGAGCTTGAGCTCTTATTATTTTACTATAGCCCTGTTTGTGGCTTCTTCATCTTCATCATGCACCATTCGGTGAACTGTGGATAATGTCGTAGAGTCTACCTCTGTGAAAAGGCTTGACAAAAGATGAAGGATCTTTGGCAAAAACAATCCATCTGCCTGAAGATACCATTACATAATGCATTCTAATTTTGTTCCATCTAATATCTCCTATTTATAGCATGGTCAAATATTTCAGATGCAGCTTTGACTAACAACAACTGCATTCTTTTAACCAAATTGTTGGCAATGCCAACTTTCCTGCAACTTTGTTCCTGTACATAAAAATGATTCACTTTGGCCTGTAAGTTGATTTTGATGGGTATTATACAATCCTTCTGTCTCCTCTGTGATTTAAGTTGGTTATGAAATTTTGTATCTATTACAAGTCGAATATTCTTGTCAAAGTTGTACTATTCCTTGTATCTTCATAATCTTTAGTAGATGACCATCATGTGACAATTTAGTAATGACTAATAGACATGGAAACTCACCAACTATCACAACTATGATTGCAAGCAGAGCTGCCAGACTACCATAGGAGAACTTGATGGACATGTTACTTTGAAAATAAATCCAGTAAAAAAGAGGTGTGGGAAATAAAATTTGAGCATTATAAAAATAATAATATCTTCAAATACTTGTCATGTTTATATCAAACATATTTTGTAGAGAAACTATGTATTGATTTCTATAAATGTTTAAAAACTGAGACATGGGTTTCAAGTGTCTGTTCGTCTTTCTGTCTAGGCTCTGTGAAGTTTGCAATAATTCTTTTGTTTTCATGAGAATAATTGTGCAACAATATGATGGAACACTTTTGGAGTCAAAGGAAATTGATTAGAAATTTTAACTCAATGGTGATGTAGAAAATGGTGTCCAAGGATGGTGGGAAAATGATAAATAAAATCCCTAACTTATAAATATAATACTTATGGTAAAAAGATAAATAGGATCACTAATTTTCAGTGTCCAAGGATAGTGGAAAATGATAATGATAAATAGGATCACTAAATTATAAATGTCACTAGATGGTCATGAGGGACCTTAAGCATCTCAATAAGAAGTCCTTAAAATGGTAAAATTTTATGTCTTAAAAGTAGTCCCTGGGAAACCAATGGAGAGGTGATGAATATTTTTAAAATGCGTGGGTGATTGATTTTTATCAACTGAATCCTAGACTTCATGATTGAGCCTCTATTGAGCTATAACAAGGAACATAAACGCTTGGCATTTCTTGCGTAGCAACCCTTGGTCATCGTAGACCATTTGACCCAATGATTTGGAAACAGTGTCTTTATTCTGATTTTTGAAATCTCTAAGGGGCTATTTTGATAGGATCTTGGAAGGTGAGTTTATCATGCTTGGTTTTGTCATGATGGTAGCTTTTGCAATGGCATTGAACAGGGCTTGCTTAGTCTCTTGGACAGTTGCTTGTAGCTTCTTCAATGCCTCCTCCTTTGTTGTCAAACATTGGTAACTAAGCAATCATTTCGGTGAACCTCTCCTCTTACCAATTACCTAGCTAAATGAATTTGCTTCATAATTGCAAGAGTTACAAGATGCTCTTGTATAATTCTTACCTCATGTTGGTGAAAGAGTCTTGGCGTTTGGCTAGTTCTTTTTCCATCTCATGTGCTTTTTGCATCTACTATCAACTTTCCTCTTGGATCTATCTATTTAAGTCTCTTAAGTATTCAAGCCTCGCCCCATTCAAAGCTTTTCCCATGCTAGGTGTCCTTCAACTCAAAGTGCTAAGAAGTCTTGACATGAAGAAGTTTTGAGGCATCTTAATTTTGACTGTGGTGACAACTAAATTCAGATTATAGCAGCATCAAAAAAATGGACTTAGGCACTTCGTGTTACTTGGAGTCTTGAGACAGTTCTTTTGGAGTATCACTCAGAGACTATTTGGAGCACTCCCAAAGTCATCACCTATAATAGTCACTAAACATTTTAGAAGCAACATTTGGATTTGACACAGAGAATTCTTTGGAGCAGTATTGTTGAAGTTTATTGAAGCACTTCCTTTAGAACATCCTTGTTGAATATTATAGAAGCATCATTTGGATAGTCTCATTAAAAAAAAAAACCTTTGGAGTAGTCTTGGAAATTTGTTAAGGAAACTGCACATTGTGGTTGAAACTTCCAGCACTCCTAGTGATCTTCTTTGCTTCAGCTCCAAAAGGTGTAAATGGTAACACTCTCTTTAGGTGGCTTCACAGCTTGAGTTCTTATTATTTTACTATAACCCTGTTTGTGGCTTCTTCATCTTCATCATGCACCATTCGGTGAACTGTGGATAATGTCATAGAGTCTACTTCTGTGAAACGGCTTGACAAAAGAGGAAGGATCTTTGGCAAAAACAATCCATCCGCTTGAAGATACCGTTACATAATGCATTCTAATTTTGTTCCATCTAATATATCCTATTTATATCATGGTCAAATATTTCGGATGCAGCTTTGACTAACAACAACTGCATTCTTTTAGCCAAATTGTCGGCAATGCGAACTTTCCTGCAACCTTGTTCCTGTACAGAAAAATTATTCACTTTGGCCTGTAAGTTGATTTTGATGTGTATTAGACAATCCTAATTCTTCAATCTTCTATTACTGACTGAGAACGACACTGGTAGGTGGTGGTCATGATATGTTAAGATGGTCTGATATCTTTATCTATTAGAAAAAGAAGTGAGCATGCTCATCCTCCTCCATTGGAGTGATTAGGGATAAAATTTAATATTTAATAAATCTTTGTAAACCAAAAGATACATACAGAGCTTCCGAAGGGACGATTGGTGCAGGATCAACTTCTTCTCACTCATGTTACAAGTTGCCAACACCTGGCTAAGCAAAGGTATTTCACAGCTGTTGGATTTATGCTTTTAAGTCAGATCAGTTTGGTAGGCTCGGGATATGAGGAGAATTGGTTGTAAATTCAAAAACCAAAGTGTTGTTAGTAGTTGAATAGTTTCCACTCCGCTGGTTGTGATTTGAGATAATAACAATAATGATTCAGAGTAACTATTTTCATAATTAAAAAAAACCATCCAATCAACCTTAAAACCAATACCCTGTCATG
This sequence comes from Pinus albicaulis, assembly GCA_034641835.2. Taxonomy (NCBI): domain Eukaryota; kingdom Viridiplantae; phylum Streptophyta; class Pinopsida; order Pinales; family Pinaceae; genus Pinus; species Pinus albicaulis. The sequence goes on along the minus strand of CM076578.1, from coordinate 97,497,391 downwards.
TAAACAAGTTCTATCAAACAAATTTTTAAAACATCGCTTTAAGATTTCATTTCGTAGGACAAAATTGCAAAACCCATTACCACGAAATCATTAAAACAAAAATCCCAAACATAAGACATTCCAGAAATCTTGAGAAAATCTCTTAGAGAGTGCATAATTTAATCCAAGCTATAGTAAATTTCCCTTCATCATAAACTCTAACAGAATGTTATGCATTAGAATATAATTTTTTAATCTCCAACACAATAAAAGTAGTAGGGGTTTCCACATATAATCCCATCAGCAGGAAATCATTTAAAGAAAATACGCAAACATGCGACATTCAAGACAGCTTGAGAAACATTCTTTGAGAATGCATAATTTAATCAAACCTTAATTAAATTTTTCCCTCATTCCTAACTCTAACAGAGTAGCATGCATTAGAATATATTTAACCTGAAACTGATCTGCAACACAATAAAAATAGCAGCGATTTCCACGAATATCAATTGGGATTTTGTACTTATAACAACCAGCAACCATGTAAACCTAAGAAAACCAGAGAGGGCGCTAATCAAAGCTAGCCCAACATGGATACGACCATAGGTTTATGAATAGAAACCAATAGAAGTGGAGACAAATGTAGAATACTAACCAATTCGGTGACAGGAACGGGAAACCCATGTTGGGCGTAGCCTTGCGTTTTTCTTTGGCATTGCCGCAGGTCTGCAAAAGAGATGCATAGGTATTGAAATCGACTGAGATTCCCTTCTAGTGCATTTAATGGAGTACACCTAGAGCTTCGTTCCACTAGCCTCGCTTGCACTTGCTGCAAGATGTTGATGATGCAAGTACCGAGGTCGACAGCGGTACCGATTATGAATCAATGTGTTTTGTGGGCATTTTCATGGCAATCCTCCTTGGCGGGAAAATGAAATCCCAAATGAAAAAGGCCAATGTAAAAAGAATATTATTTAAATATAATAAATATTTTGATTTTTTAGAATATTATTTGAATATAATAAATATTTTAATTTTTTTTAAGTTATTAAAAGTTATAAATGTTTTGATGTTTTTCAAAAAGAAAGGCAATTGTATTTATAAGTTATTTTGTTTTCTCCTAGATAGTGTTAATAAAAAATAGATGTTAATAACCAATCTAACACATCACCAATATAAGTTGACCATCTTGACAAAATATTGGTTTTTTCAATGAACTAAAATGCCTTTAATGAACACAACCAAATGTGCATGATGTTGAACAAGTAAACCAACATGGCATACCTTTAACAATAGTAACAATGTGTGCAATTTGTGGATTGGGAAAACCAAACTAACATACCTATGCTAATCATAATCGACCATACATGCCTATTGTGATCAACCCTTCACGAGTTCTGTTGATTTCGTGCAAAATTAAGCATGTCATGCAACACTTAGACTAACTTTGATACATATACAAATTAAGTTTGTATTTACTTGTTAGAATTGTGTTAAATTGTTTCCCCTTTAAATGTCACAGGTTTGAATCCAAGGGAAATTAAGGTATGTATACCTCCATGGATTAAATAGTTAAATCATTGCGTGAAGGGCATCCATTGTCCCACAAACAAGGGGGTTTCACATGCCAATTTAGCATATACCTATATTATAACTTTATATTAAATACTATTATTACTTTCTTGTGTTAATATGAGTGCTTTTAATAAATATACAATTAAGTAGATTACCCCTTGACTAATTAGTGAAGTATTTAATATTGGATGAGAGAGTTGTAAGGTTGAAATTTCTATACCTCGTGTTAATTTAGGTATTTGTATCATTTCAATGCAAAATTGGATTTCATACATATCCATGGATCCATTAAAGCCATTTACACATGCCAACCAAAGACATTCAATAGTTGGGTTAGAACTAGCGGTTGGGAGGAGTTCATTATCATATTCATCCAAGGGTTTCCATACTAGAGAAATTAGGGTATGTATTTGATTTATGGGCTAATGTTTGAATGATAAGAGGAAACGAGTTAGTGCAAGTCCTTCTTATGGTAAGGCCCTGCACCTCTTCCTTTATTTCTTAAAGTAAAATTGAAAGAAGTGATTACAAATATATGATACATATAATGTGCAAACCATTCACAACATCACAACATTAAACATTTACACGAGATGCAACTTATTTCATGTTCAATAGATTTTTTCTTTTAAAAAAGAAATATATGGTACCATGATATAATATATTGATTCACCAACATTGACCACCAAACAAATGACCTAAACGACAAATGTTATGTATGGTGAATATCATCCACCATAAACTATGATTATTAGCCACTCTGACACCCCTAAGTTTATGGTCACTCATTGAACATGACTCCAAGAGTTGTTTCGAGCTTCTTAAACTTATTCTTTCCCAAAATACTGACAAGGATGCCTCATTACTATAGCATTTTTTTATGTGTCTTTCATCAAATGCTCTACAACCACGTTTTTATGTTATCCTCAATTAACATTTCAATTCCACGTGTTTTCTTATTGCGTGTTTCAAACAATTTCCTTCATTCTCATGGAAAACACAAAGTCACATTCATGGGTCCTTCTGTGTTTTGGGGACCATCTCATTACCTGCAGTGGTTTCTCTCTAAATCAACACATGGAAAGTGTGGTATTCGATCAACCAAAACATATTAGCACCTAAAAGGCCATCGATTTCGAGTTAATCCCTACCCTACGCCATGGAAATTTTTTTGGTTTGAATAAATTTTGTCAATGAATAACATCATTGTGAGTAAAAAGGTAATGCAGTTTGGCTTGGCATCTGCTTGTTGCATTAGGGGGTTTAATGGGTTAGGGGTTAAGGGTTTAGAGTTTAGGGGTTAAATGGGTTAGGGGTTTAGAGGTTTAGGGGGTTAGGGGATTTAGCAGTTAAGGATTTTATAGGTTAGGGGATAGGGGTTAATGGGGTTGAGTTTAGGGGGTTAAATGGGTTAGGGGTCAGGAATTAGGGTTTAAGAGGTGAGGGGTTTAGTTTTTAGAGGTTTAGGGTTTAGGGGGTTAAATGGGTCAGGGGTTAATGGTTTAAGGGTTAGGGGTTAAGGGTTTAGAGGTTTAGGTTTTATGGGTTAAATGGGTTAGGGGTTGGGAATTAGTGTTCAAGGGGTTAGGGGTTAAGATGATATTTTTTTTGGTCTCTGTTTGTGCACAATAATTCTTTATTCTTTGTGTCTCAATGTAACAATTTTTTAGGTATTTTTGCTTGTTGCCATGTCTTCTCTATTTATTAATTTCTAGTATTTGTTAGCCATTTATTTACATTTATCGATGAAAATGTCTATTGTAATTAAACCAAATGTATGTTCAATCTCCAGTCTCAGCCACAGTGTTCTCACACAATTTAAGTCCAGAGAATGGACATCTGATGAAGTCTCAATAACCACACTGCACCTCATGACTGATACAGAAAATCTTAAGTTCGAGTGTCCTACATTCATGATAAATTTGGAGATTATACTCTTGCTCCACCTGATTGTGTCCTAGAAATACCCTTGTTTGTTGCAAACACATCCTAATGTTGTTGACCTTGTCCCTTAACAGACCAAGGAAACATATGATACTGATAGGAATGGAAAGCACTACAAAGTTGGAGAGAGTACATAATACTAGGATGATTTAAAGGATAAGCTTGAAGAATGTAACAATGATGAAACAACGGAAAGTTGTCCCAAAAAAATAGTTGATAATGTGAAACCTTCTTCTGTACCAGTCAAGCAAGACTACATTCATGTGAGAGCAAGAAGAGGCCAAGCGACCGATAAGAATAGCCTGGTAGAGAGGGTATGGTTCACTCTTTTTAATGAAATATTTGATCTACATTTTGTATATCGAATATTAATCATTTTAATCTTGCCAACAAGGGGGAATTAACCCAATCGTAGGTCCCAACTAGACCTGCTCTTGTTTGGAATGGATAATCCCAACAGGTTTTAAGGACTGTTATAAGGGTTAGGGGAATAATGAGTTAATGGTTAAGGGATTAGGGATTTGGGGCTTAGGGCTTAGGGTTAGGGATTACGGGAATAATGAGTTAGTGGTTAAGGGGTTTTGGATTCACAGGTTAGGGGTTAGGGGAATAATGAGTTAGAGGTTAAGGGATCAAGGATTGGGGTTAGGGGAATAATGAGTTAGTGAATAGGGGGTTAGGGATTGAGGGTTTAGGGGTTAGGGGATTTAGGCATATTTAGGGGTTAGGGGAATAATGAGTTATTGGTTAAGGGATTAGGGATTGGGGGCTTATGGGTTAGGGGATTTAGGCGCAGTTAGGAGTTAGGTGAATAATGAGTTAGTGGTTAAGGGATTAGGGATTAGGGGCTTAGGGGTTAGGGGATTTAATAGTTAAGGATTTTATGGGTTAGGGGTGAGGGGTTAATGGGTTATGGGTTGAGAGCTACTGGCTTCATGTTGGAAATTCGTGTGAAAAATAATTGTGCATTGGAGTTCAGAGGTGGTGAAAGGATAAGGCAAGGGAAGATGATGGAACCCAACATTAGACTCCTAAATATGGTTTGGTGATGGTCTTGATGGTGGCCTCTGAAGAGGAAGCGTAAACATCACAGGAAGGTTTATGGAGGGAGTGCACGTGGCTTAATGTTTGTGCTTGTCGTGGGAATTTGCTAGTGTAGTGTGTTAAATTGGCCCTTGTTTCTCAATTTCTTAGCCATTGACTATGTCTGGGTTGAGGATAGGAAGTTGAAGGGAAGTGAGATCACTCGTTTCCATTTTTCTTAGCTTTTAGTAGGCCTGTTTTTTCGTGATAAGAGAGGAAGCTAGAATTTGCAGTCCAGGAAACCTCGAGGGTGGTGGTAGAAAACTAGTTTCTTTTCCAAATTTTGTGCCCTCCAACATGGGTGTGATGATGTTTGGTGGATTGGTGTGTGGTCTCTATGTGGAGAATTTGGAGGCTATTCACTACCCTGGGGGAAGTTAAGCTCAAGCATCATCTACTTTGTCATCGTTTGTTGTTCAAATTCCTGTGTTAGTATGGTGGGTGATGGTATTTGCTTTTGTTGGTGGTGGAAGTATTTATCTGGTAGTGCATGGGAGGTGTCTCTTTGCTTCATTGTGGTGGTGGGAGATGAAATTTGGCTCCTTCACTGGTGGTGTTAGTTTTCTATAGTGGGGGGTCTGGTCTCTCAACTCTGCACACAATGGGGTTCCTCGACCTTGTCGAATTATGAAGCCCCTGGTGTGGTGTGGGTGTTCTCCCTCCCCTATCATCCATGGCCCTGTGGGGGTGGTAGACTCATAAATAATCATGGCGGCTCCATGCCAGGGTGGAAAGACAGTGGGGCATGCGCGACCCGCTAGTGTGGGTGCGCATGGGGGTGGTGGACGAGGTAAGTGGGGGGATAACAGAGGTGGGGGTTTGAGGGTTTGATAAAAAGCAGAGTCATCAGGGCAGAGGAGGATGTGGTGGAAATGGGAATCGTGGGTTTGATTATTTTGAGGTAAATTAGGGGTAGTTTATCCAACATTGTTTCCTAGAGAACGGTTATGCACTTATCAACAACCTTATGGAAAGAGTGGGAAAAACTGAGAGATTATGTCATGAGAAGCATGTAGAGCAGATGGAAACATTGGACTGAATGCACTATTTACAGTTCCCAAGTCTAGGAGAGAGTACTGGTAGTTGTTTGGCGAGGCCAAAATCAACTCACTAATAAAGTAGAATAGCCGGAGACTTGGTTGGCGCACTTTGAAGGGCACGGTCAGTGTGACTTCTGTCCTCCACTGCATCTAGGAACAACCATGGACAACCCTGCATCCATAAAGTTGGACGACTAGTATGCTATTTGGTGTTCTTTATGTTTTATATGTGTTTTGGTGTCTTTGGCCCAACCATTTATGGACAGTGTCCCTAGTCCCTCTTTTGCATTTTTTTGCATCTGGTGTAAATTTTGTCAACAAACCAAGTCGAGGTGAGATCACCTGCTCTGTAACTGGCTATATGTACTCCTTTTTTCCTACATGAATATAACATTGACTTACAAAAAAACAAAGGTTCATACATCATTAAAAATTTAATTAAGTTTCATACTTAAATTAACAAATGTTCATACCTATTTACTAAATAGGTCTATAAATATATATTGTAGATTTATCTATTTAGTATTTATCAAATGTAAATATGATGATTTAATACTAGATTTAAATGAACTCACATGTTTAACATAAGAAATTTTATATTTATCTAGTTATTAAATGTAAATATGAAAATTTAACCTTGGATTTAAAACAACTCACACTTTTAACATAAATCAATGAAGTTTAAAAATTAAACTTTATGGCCAAATATTAAATATAAATATTATAAATATTAGTTTGGCTATCTAATTAATATTACCTTTACTAAAATTATAATGAAGGCATTAGTGTAAATTTGATAGATGATACATGCAATTATGTTAATTGTAGATGAATCCATCTGCACTGTTAAACTTTAGAGACCAAAGGGTATTCATAATTTTAACACTGTAAATTCAGAGACCCCTTTGTCTCTAAATTTTAACACTGCAAATGGATTCAGAGACACCTATAGTGAAATGTAACACTTCGGTACCAAAATTGAAATTTTCCATATATGGAGTGACACAATTAAAAATTACTGACATAAATGACTAATTCATATACTTGTTGTACTTGTTATTTGGCCATATTTTTATCCTTGGACTATAATAGTCATTTACATTAATCATTATTAATTTTGTCACTTATTATCTAGTCATATATTTTAATCCTAGACTAAATTAGTCATTTAAGTTAGTCACTTTTACTTTAGTCACTTATTATCTAGTCATATATTTTATCCCTTGACTAAATTAGTTGTTTAAGTTAGTCGCTTTTAGTTTAGTCACTTATTATCTAGTCGTATATTTTATTCCAAGACTAAATTAGTCATTTAAGTTAGTCATTTTTAGTTTGGTCACTTAAAATTGCTCAAATTTAGTAGTAATTCACTTGAAATAATTGTGGTGACTAACATTTTTAGTCTCCTAGTCATTAATTTCATAATTTTTACTAGTGACTTCTTCATGAAGCTTCCTTTTTCAAAACTGCGCTGCCCTAGCTTGCTTCCCTCCTCTTGTGGCTGCGCTGTTGACTTGGTCAACTCATCCACCTCCAATGCTTCTTTCCACACTAAAGATCTTCAATCTAGTTTACTTATGTGTCTTAGGCTGATCCTTGTTCACATTGAACCGATTTTCTTAGGTGATTTCTTCCTCCTCAAGAATGCATGTTGACTTAGTCAAACTTGACTATGTCCTCATCTATTTGGCCCATTTTCACACTTGTAAGTGTAAAGTTCAACTCCTGAAGTGGTCCCCTTCCTTATTAAGGTGGAAATTATTCATATTTTTATTTTTCATGGGCCTCCTTACCCATTTATTCCTTTCCTAAGTGAAAGTAGCAAAATCTAATGTTCCAATTTGCTTGTTACAAAATTGGGAACATTACAATTTCACATACACGAATTACGATTAGAATTAGAATTAGAATTTTATTTTTTCATAGAATTACATTTACAATTTTACATAGAATTACATTTACAATTACAATTACAATTTTACAAATATTTTACATACAATTCAATTAAAATTAAAATTACAAATACAAATACAATTTTAGAATTTTACATACATTTACATTTATGGTTTTACATAGAATTACATTTAAATTTACAATTACAATTTTACAAATATTTGACATACAATTCAATTAAAATTACAATTACAAATACAATTACAATTTTAGAATTTTACATACAATTAGAATTACAATTACAATTTTACAAATTTTCATATATAAAATTACAATCATTTCACAATAAAATAAAATAAATATTACAATTACAATTAAAATTTTACATTAATAAATATTTTACATACAATTACACTTAAAATTACAATTAGAACAAATACAAATACAATTTTACAATTTTACATACAATTAAAGTTTAAATTTCATTTACAATCATGACATAATATTTAATAAATATCATGGTCATTTAATATTAAATTAATTAATAAAAATCATCACGATCATGATAACCATCGTAGAAACATCATATTCGACTAAAAAACACATTCAAACATCAAATTAACATTATATATTAACATCATCACAACACAACATCAAATATACATCTCATGTCAAATAACTCATGCTATCACATACACATCTATCAACTGCAAGCTGCATATTAAATGAACATATCTAACATGACCTAACAATATTCGCCACATCATGATGATCACCAACATGTAAATTAAGTACAAGCGCAACATGAACATAAAATACATGGACCATATATATATATATATATATATATATATATATATATATATATATATATATAGATATATATATATATATATATATATATATATATATATATATATATATATATATATATATATATATATATATATATAACTGAAGAATGTTAAAAATATACAACTGTAATATAAATGTCATGGATCGGCTGGTGGTAGTATAACAACATCAATAGCAGTACAGGTGGAGGCCTGCTCAGTAAACAGTGCAGCCTCGACGGTTGATGGTCGAGCCTGCTCATGATCATGATCACTAGTACTGATGGATGCATCAGCTGGTGGCAGTACAACATCAATATAAGTAGTAGTAGTGGAGGCCTGCTCAGTCAATGCGCCTGGCGTAGATGGTCCTTTTGCTGAGGGTCTTGTCGATGGTCCCTAGTATCTATTTTGTATTAAAGAATTTGAGGTATGCATCTCTCTCCCTCTCTCGGGCCTCCCATTGGTGAATCATGTCATACTATTCAACCTGTTGTTGCTGTTGTTCCTCCTATTCTCTCTGAATCATTGACATATTAAATATTTTTTTTTATTAAAATAAACATGTATTTAGGAATATACATACATACATACATATATATATATATATATAATTTTTTTTTTTTTTGAAAAAAAAAACAGACCAATCGGTGCGCCACAAAAACAGTCACGCACCAGCGGCAGTGCGGCTTAATTTTTTAGCGCCTCGTTCCCAGTGCCCCTAATGAAATACAACGCACCGGCCTCAGTGGAGTTTTCTATTTTTCAAGCACCATTGACTAAATCTAGGTTCAGAATAGCGGTGCACTGACTAAAATATATGCCCTAGAGCGTATAGTCATGTCAGCGCACCGATTTCATAACAATTACATAGTCGACGGTGCGGTATTTTACTCGGCCAACACTGTTAACCCTCTTGGAATGAAAAATATGGTGCGCTGACATATACCGAGGTGGATAATACCATCAACACACCACACTGGGATTCCCTCGGTCAACGGTGCACCTGGCTAAATGAGTGCACCGCATCTTATTTTTTGAACTTAGAATTATGCGGGGAGCCTTTCGGTACCGCTGCGGAAATGGTGTGGATATCGTTAGCACTAGTGGCGGTGGGACCAGTAAATTTTACAGGCAGCACCGTAATTCGGTGAGGGCCGAATGGCTCCGACGCATTGCGCGACAATTTTTTTTTTTTTTAATGGTTATTTCAAATTCTAATCCACTAAAAGTATTAATTATGGAAAAAATAGAAAAATACCTATACATTTTGCCGTCGACAAGGCATATTGGCTGTAAAATTTGTAAAATAAAATTTTTTCACCGTTTTTCAAAATGCAATCTAGAGATTGGTGGCCAATGCAGAGTAGCAGTGCGTGCAATGGGTACAATGAGAGCACCAATGTCATGGTGGCTTAGAGAATGGGAAATGGCACTGGTGCTTGAGAGCTTTGGAGCACTGAGGAAAGTGAAAAATGTGGTTTTTTGGCCGCAATTTTTTTTTATTTAACCCTATTCTAGTGCGTGGGGTTTTATAGGTGCACCAGTATGCTTACTTACTAGCGCACTGGGCGGTGCCACATTTGGCGCGTTGTTTATAATGCACTGGGGTAGTTTGCTAACACTGCACTGGGATGTTTCAGTTTTGGCGCGTTGTTTTGATGGTGCACCGAGGTGAAATATTCGTAAAGTGCTGGTGCGAAATAGTCGTAAAGCACTGGTTTTTTGGCCTTAATTTTTTTTTTTATTTAACGCTATTCCGATGCGTGCGTTTTAGAGGTGCACCTGTGCTCTTGGATAATTCCACACCGACACATTTCTGTTTTGGCACAGTGTTTTATGATGCACCGACATGGAGGAGTAGTGAAGCACTAGTGCGTTATCGTAATTGGACGCCCCGGGCCGGTGTGTACGTCGCACACTATTTCCAGTGTGCCAATGTTTTGTGCGCACCGGTGTGTTCTATGATAGAGCGTTCACTGGTAATTGGGAGCTCAGGAGCACTGGAAAAATGAAAAATCCGGGTTTTTTACCATAAATTTTTTAAATTTAACCCTTTACCAGTGTGCGTGGTTTATAGGTGCATCGATTCTGTTTCTCACAAACACACCAACGGGTTTGTGTTTTGGTGCATTGTTTTATGATGCACTGGTGCGGTTTCGTTCTACCGCACCGGGTGGTTTCGGTTTTTGCGAGGTGTTTTATAATGCACCGACACGGAAGATGTGGGACGCACTGGTGCTATAGAATAATACAATGCACTGGGCGGGTGTGTAGGGAGTGCACAGTGTCTGGTGTGCCAATGTTTTTGTGCTGCCCGATGCTTTCAGTATTGCAGAGCACTGGGGCGATGTTTAATGATAAGTGCACCAATCGGAAAACATCCGTAAAACCCTCCGCCTGCCAACCTCCTCTAGTAACTTCCGCTAGAAATGGATGCATGGGGTATTTTTTTGTGGGGTTCCTCAAAAACATCCGCTAGATGGTCTTTTCCTTGTAGTGTGGGCAACACATTAGTTTCTTGCTTCTATATTATGTTGATTCTTTAGTACAGGAGCCACGACTTTTCAGGTGGTCCGCCATTTTTTGCGGCAGTTCTGTACAGCCTTAGATAGATGTTGTGCTCATGCACAAGGAAGGGTGAACTTCCCTTTTGCTTCAGATATTTTTTGTTTATTTTTTGAGAGGTTTCTATAGATGAGGCCTAATTTTATTCAGTAGCCTCATAGGATGATGTCTGAGGCACATATGCACATGTGGGGGTAGATGATGCCCAAGAGGGGGCGACACTCAGTTTTTCGCGAGGATGTTGCAGGATGTACTGGATTTGCTAGCCAGTATTGATGAGAGCATCCCTTCATTATGGCCCACTTCCCTTTCGCAGGTTTGGATTGGTGAGGGTGTGCCAACATCCTCTTCACAACTGATGAGCTGCCATATGATAGAGGTAATATTACTGTTTTATATATTTAAATTTACTCTAGCATGTTCTTTAACTTGTTTTTATTAAATTGTGTAATGAAATTATCTAATTATTGTTGTGTACTTGTATATATTTTGTAGACATTGGATCTTTTGATGGTGAGGAGATGTCGGCATCACCACATGATCCAGGTGTGGATCCTAATGACCATCAGGGCATGCCAGATGTTGAGGATCATCATGAGGTCGGTGCTAGGCATGGTAGACTTGATGCTAGATACTGGATGGAGTTGGGAGACCAACTCAGTGCATTGATTGTTGAGGCGGGTATCAGGCCCGCTCATTATAGAGACATAGAGGCTGATAATACGCTATTACAGATGTGGAGAGGCATGCCACGTGACGTGTGCATCTTGATGTGGCATGTCGGAGGAGTTATGACATCTATTACGTGACTAACGAGGACTGTTGAATGTTATAGGCCTGGTCGAGACGCAGCATGTGATAGACTGTCCACGAGCAGCGACTCGACATCTCATGATCGTTCACGTCACGCTACACAAGATGAGCATGAACCTCCACTAGTATCCAGTAGCAGTCATTATAGATATGAGGCTGTATCATCGACCATGTCCAGTCAGCAGCCTGCAGCATCCATCAGTACTCATGATCATGAGCAGGCTGAACCATCGACCGTCAAGGCAGCACCATTGAATGAGCAGGCCTCCACTAGTACTGATATTGATGTTGTACTACTACCATCTGTTCCATGACATTTATATTACAGTTGTATATTTTTAACATTATTCAGTTATATATATATGGTCCATGTATTTTATGTTCATGTTGTAGTTGTACTTAATTTACATGTCGGTGATCATCATGATGTGTATATTGTTAGGTCATGTTAGATATGTTCATTTAATGTGTAGCTTGCAGATAGATGTGTATGTGATAGCATGAGTTATTTCACATGAGATATATATTTGATATTTGTGTTGTGATGATGTTAATATATAATGTTAATTGTGTTTTGTTAGATGATCATGATCACGATGATGTTAGCAATTTTGAATGTGTTTTTTAGTCAAATATGATGTTTGTATGATGGTTATCATGAACGTGATGTTTATTAATTAATTTAATACTAAATGATCATGATATTGTAAAATTGTAATTGTAATTGTAATTTTTTAATTTGTAAAATTGTAATTGTATATATGTAAAATTATAAAATTGTAATTGTAATTGTAATTGTATGTAAAATATTTGTGAAATTTTAATTGTATTACTGTGAATTGATTGTAATTATAAAATTGTAATTGTATGTAAAATTCTAGAATTGTAATTGAAATTGTATGTGAAATTGTAAAATTGTAATTGTAATTGTAATTGCTTGTAAAATATTTGTAAAATTTTAATTGTATTAATGTGAAATGAATTTATTAAAATTTGTAAATTTGTAAATTTTAAATAATTGTATAATAATAAATCTAAAATAATATGGTTTATTGTAACATAATAAAGTTTAGAAAATAATGCAAATAAATTCATGTACTTTATAATTATCATTATTTTATTATGATCTTAGATACAAAAAAGAACTAATTTATACAGTACGCCATTGTTTTTGAGATCAACATAATTGCAAATTATCAAGTGAACTATTGATTTTAACATTAACACAATGCAAATTACCAATTAATTCAAAATACATATTATAATGTTTTGAAAATCCCATCTTAAAAAGTATAAATATTTTTGAAATAACACATGTACCATATCACTCTTGGTTCTCATGATCACCCTCATTATCTTCCAGCTCGCATGGCATGATAACACGATTGTTCTCAAAAATATGTTTTGATCTAGGCTCATGTGTCAATACAAACCACCAATCCCTATCCAACACATCTGGGTAAAAAAGCACCTAGTTTCAGTGTTTAGGGAAAAAATAGGGCTCCTTAGCTTCATCCCACATCTTTCTAGAGTTGATACATATTAGCCTATTATCGCGATCTTCCTTTACATTATTCCGATCAAAGGTGTCCCACCACTTTCACCTAAAAATAACACATTGGAAAGAAGAGAAATCCACTTCAATGATCTCTTGTATTTTTCCGATGTAACCTAACGTCCCTCATACTAGGTTTTGATCATGGTGGCTAGATCGACTATATTGATCGAACTCGACTTCCACTCCATAGTCTTGTGTGATGTTTCCAGCATCGGCATTTTCTATGCGAAAATGGTGTCCATATGCCCACATAGATGGGAACAAATGCACCTATTCTAAAAAAGTTAAAAAAATCATAGTATCATGTGTCTTATAATAACCCAAAGGTTAAAATATGAAATGTAGATGTCCTAATATAACTTTCAAAATTACATATAATTTAAAAATATTATTACCGAGTTTCTGAACCCAATCCCTACGTTTAGTGCATCCTCTTCAGCATGCGGGTAACGACTGATAGCATCGTATTTATCTCTGACTTGGTCAACAAACCAACTGTTGGGGCACATTTTTGGCATATTTTATTTTAAATGATTGGTATAAGGAACACTTCTACCATTAAACTATCTAAATTATTTCCTGTCACTATCCCATTTCATCCTCTTTTGTTCGTACAATACGACCCATGGTTGTGTCGCTTCAGAATTGTAAAGAACGAATTTATTGATTGCTTCAATTTCTGCATTCGCCGATGAGATCAAACCAACATTATATAGTACTTAGAGATAAAAATATACATTATATCGAAGTTCAACATGAATATTAATTACTTTTTGTAAATTTGAAAAATTATAAGCCGCTTACTCATTATCAAGCACTTTTTTTCCACTCGTTTGGAGCAAATCCCCTTCTCTTTTTTCTTCATCCCTTTCATTTTCCCAAATCACCACACCTATTCTATTGTCGATCTTATTGATGTACTCAGTGGCATAATAGAAATATTCATAAAATATGTACCCCTCTGTTATGGACCCCTTGGGTTTTTCCCTTTGTCGAACAAAACCTTTCAATTTCTTCATGTACCTCTCTAAGAAGAACATCCAATGAAAAGAAACCACCCTAACTAATTCAACCTCATCTACTAGGTGGATTAGAAGATGAACCTGTAAGTCCATGAAACTCGTCGGTAGTTCCTTCTCAAACATACAAACAATCTCAATTATATCTTGTCGCCACCGTGGAATGCTAGCCACATGAATCTCCTTTGACGTGATCCAACGTACAAATGCAGATAATTTAGATATGGCACGTCCTAGGTCTTGAGGGAATTCATGTTTCACACACCCATGCATGAACAAAGGATAATGACGCTACAAAGTTATAAACAGGTGCACTAATATACAAGATTAGTTATGTTTTATGATCCTTGCATGGGATAAAATTTATTAATATAACAAATAATAAAATCATGATTTTGACATTATAGTACTCTTAGAAGATTCAAATGGTCATGCAATTTCAACCCCGACAAATGGTCATCCATAATGAAGCAGTGTTGTAGTGAAGACCCGTATGAAGTTGGCACCCTCACACCCATTATAAATTCCTTTGCTAAAGAAATATCATCTTTTTTTAAAATCCATGGGACATCACCTTCTTTAAAAAAACATGAATTAGAGGGACCAACGCCTACCTCTGATCTCGTACTTTCTAATATTCTTGGATAATGTTTCTTTTTAGCTTTTTAAGTAATAATATCTTTCCTAAAAAATAATGTGTCACTTTGTTTCGATGATATGTGCCTCCATAAAGAAGATGAAACATTTTTAAATATATGCATGGGATGTAATAAGTGGGTAATCTTAAGATGCTCCCAATATGGGAGGTCATAAAATATAGATTTCCTTTTCATCCCAATGGGAAATTTCTCAACATAGGTGTTGAAGAAATCTAGATCATCGAACATAAGCTCCCCATTTGAATTGAACACTTATATGAACTCCTTCTCCTTCTCTCTCTCATATGCTCTAAGCCATTCAACTAGTGTCATTATTGGAGTCGTTTTGGTTCTCTCTCTTTTACCATTGAAAGCAGATGCTTCTCTTTTGTAAGGGTGTTCTTCTGGTAGGAATACCCTGGAGAAATCATACACTGGCTTTCATAGGTCCTTGGACCATCTAGCTTTCAGAGAAGGTCCACAACATTTACATCCAAAATACCCTTTTGTTACAAGACCTGCGAGATTATATTTGTATACATTAATTAATATGCATGGCACGTTAAAGAATATCATGAAGATTAGAAAAAATATTATAATGAATTAAATAACTAATATGTGAAATAATATTTTTACGTATATAAAGAATTCAATAAATTAAACATGTAATTTACCAGAGAAAAATCCTAAGCCGGGATAATCATGTGTCGTGTAAGAACATATTCCATACAATATAAAACTCCTCTCTGCTATGATGGGTCTTGATACATTGTATACATTTATCCTATCCCATAATTCCTTCAATTCATCTACCAGTTATTGTAAGTAGACATCCATATTCTTCATGTGTATTCTACTAGGGACTATGAGAGCCAACATAAGATGTTCATTCTTCACGGACAACCATGGGGGGATATTTTTATTGATCACTACTACAAGCCAAATAGAATAGTTGGTGTTCTAGAGGGAATATGGGTTGACACCATCCATGGCTATGATGAGTCGTAAACTTCATACTTCATCCTTGAATTTTTCAGGCGATGTATCCTCTATATGCTTCATGGCTATTGAATTAGTTGGGATTCACATAACTCCCAACTCACTTCTGTGTGAGGCATTTCATCCCTGCAACATAGCTAATTCTTTGCAACGAAAGAGCCTTTGAATCCTTGGGATTATAGGCATGTGCCTCAATATCTTAAAAGGACCAGTACGTGATTTACCCGTCTTTTTGGATTTATCATACCTGTCATGCCCACATTTTGGACACATCTCTTTGTCTGCATACTCTCCTCTATATATAATATAATCATTTGGACATGCATGATATGATATGTACTCAACACCCAACATTTTCAACAATTTCTTTGCCTCTTCGCAACTACTAGGCAAGACATTATCACTCGGAAGAAACTTATCTCTGAATAGCTTGTAGTTTGTGATCATGAAAAAATATATTAATAAATGCACATTAATGTCGATACAATTATTAAAGTTCATAAAATTTACCATTTTTAATGTTCATTGCAGTGTATTGATTATGTTTCAAATTTATATAAAGGAGTACTTTATGGTAACTTACCTCAAAAGTTCCGAGAAACATGCATTTGAAAAGTGAAAATTTGATTTCAAGTTGTACAGTAACATCATTGTCCCCAAGTGGGTAGACTTTGACTGACCGCCAGGTCCAAAGAGAGGGGTGGTAGAAGCAAATTTAAGGCTTTCGAAAAAGGTGTCAGTGTTATGAGCATCATCCCCTAGATGATCATCCTTTTGGAATGCATCTAACAATGTTGTCTCCATGGAAGTTGTATCCCTTAAGTAATCATCCGTACCAACCTCTATTTGATTGCCTCCATTTCCATCTTGTGAAGAACTACTATTGTTGTAGTGATTCCTAATTGGTGAATCTGGACGTAGCGGGAATTGAATTGGTGGTTGATTCAACCATTCTTGGTATCATTCCTCTCCGATTTTTCTCTTAATTCAGTATTCTCTCGATTTGAAATTGTTGTGGGGTGCAACAAAATATGGTAGGTAGCTCGTTCATCATCACTAGAATTGTAATAATTAAAAAAGATATTTGAACATGATTAGTACAAAATATATAATATCAATTAGTAACCACGTTGACAATATTGCATGATTATAAATTGGTTTGACATTGAAATAATTACATATTAATCAATATATATACCAAACAATTATAATTATAATTACCATCATTGTCCCGGGATTATGGCTAGAACATGCAATATTGTTACAATTGGTAGGGTGAAGCGACTGTCCATTTTCATCTACCAAATGCGCCTTGCGGTATGCAGCTCCTGATAAGAACTTCCGACATTTTGGAGAAGTTTGAATATTTTGTGCTTCTGAACTCGATGTGGAATCTGCATGAACTTGCAAATTTGTATACATTAAAAATTTAATTATGATGTGCATGATTGAATACATGGATAAAAAACATAAATTCAATTAGATAGTGAAAATATAAATAAGAAAATATTACGTCTCGAGATGGAAAGGGAGAACTCCGCGATGGAATTTGAGAAATATTATGGAACGAGCTGGATTTTGAAGAATTTCCATTCCATATAATTATGATATTTTCTCCCTACATTTGAGCAAAATAATAATAAATTTTGGTGCACACACCTAAATGTAATTTCGGTGCGTAATGTATAGATCACTGCACCGGTGTGTTTTTGGTAATGCGCACCGGTGTCATTTTATACCTAGGCGCATCAGTGCGGTTTGATTAAGGGACACACGAGTGACTAATAACTGCAAATAAAAAAAGTGCAACTCTATTTTATTTAAGTGAAAAAAAACGGTAAATTGAAAATTGGGCGGCAAAATATTTTCGAATATATAATTTCATAAAACATTTCTTTAAATACTAAACACTTTTCATTATTTCACTATTTTTGCAAAAAATTTTAGCCAGAGATTTGCAGGATACATACCTGGAGCAAACAGAGCACGAGAGCACTGTGGAGTAGGGAAATATGTTCGAATAGAAGTATTCATACAATTAGAATTCCAAACCTTATAGCATAGAATTTCAAACGATGTGAGTAAAGTTTATTGTTTTTTTTTTTAATTTTCTGCAGTTTTTTTTATGGAGTAAAAGAAAAAAATCAACATTTATTGTTTTTTATTTTTTCTGCAGTTTTCAGAAACAAAAAAAAAATCCATTTTTAGAAACAAAAACCCTATATTTTTTTTGTTTCTGCCCTTTCTTCTCCCTCTTTATGTAATTTTAGAATTAGGGATTTTCAACTTAGATTTATAGGGTTTGTATAGTCATAAGACATCCAACCCATGGGACGACTTGCATTGTCGGATCCCAATCCATGCCGGCCCTTGCTTGAATTAAAAAAAAAATATATTTTTTTCCTTGGTGTGCCCTGCGTAACATAGCGCACCAGTTATACTAGCGCACCGCGAAAGTACAGTGATAAAAAATAAAAAAATAAAAAATGTTTTTATTAGTGCGCCATATGTAACATATGGCACCGATGCACTATTTCATTATGGCGCACTGCGAACGTGTTGTTTCGCCCAAAAAAAATCCATTTTAGAAACAAACCCTACATTCTTTTTGTTTTTGCCCTTTCTTCTCCCTCTTTTTATGATTTTAGAATTAGGGCTTTTCAATTTATATTGATAAGGTTTGTATTGCTAAATATAAGCCTAAGACATTCAACCCACTAGACGACTTGCATAGCCAGATCCCAATCCATGTCGGCCCTTGCGTAAATTAAAAAAAAAAGATTTTTTTTTTTTTTTTTATCGACGCGCCCTGTGTACCTAAGCACACTAGTGCGCTCTATTATCCCAACACTGTGAAAGTATTGTGATAAAAAATAAAAAAAAACAAAATATTTTTTCTCAGTGCACCATTTGTAAAATATGTAGCCAGTGTGCTATTTCATTATGGTGCACCGCGAACATTTTGTTTCACAAAAAAAAACACTTTCAAAAAATACAAACCCTACATTCTTTTTACCCTTTCTTCTCCCTCTTTCTGTGATTTCAGAATTATGGCTTTTCAATTTAGATTTATAGGGTTTGTATTGATAAATATAGACCCAATACATCCAATTGACGGGACGAATTACATAGTTGGATCCCAATCCATGTCAGCCCTTGTGTGAATTTAAAAAAAACAGATTTTATTTTACATAGGTGCATCCTGCAGAACCTAGCGCACCGGTGCTTTGTATTGTACAAGAGCAGCGTGAAATTAATGTGATAAAAAATTAAAAAACAAAATTTTTTTATCGGTGTGCCATATGTAAAATATGGCACCGGCTTATGCTATAAAAACCAACATTGGACGATTTTTATTATTTTATCATGGATAATCGGTGCAGTGGTTGACATTTAATGCACCAGTGCTCCTTGTTGACATAGACCACCATACATTCTATTATACTATTTTTATGGTGCGTTTCTAAAACACCCACGCACCGACGTCAATGTGTACACTATCAATGGCGCACCAGTTTCTTGAGAATTTTTTTTACTTGAAAAGTTGTCAATTTATTTATAAATATATTAATGAATGATATGGTACAGGTTTGAGATTGATAAAGAAATGATTGACAAGAGTTCAAGTAACAAAAATACTGATAACACATCAAGAAAAGAAAAAAAGGAAAGTTCTTTGTAAATTCTTTACAAAAAATGATGTAGGAGCATCAAAGCTAAATTTCCATTAATAATTTGTGTGTTTTAGGGGGTGAGATGTTTTAATTATTTATTTAATTATTTTGCTCACTTTTAATAAATTAAGAGAGAAAATATAAATGTGAGGCTTTTTGTAAATGTTCCTTAAATAATTAAGGATATGAGTGGAGTTGAATTAGGTAGATAATCTAGGGATTAGAAATTCCATAAACATGAATTATTTGAGTCCAAAAAAAGATAATTCTAATTTAGATTTTAGTTGAGATTTTTGTGGAGGAATTTATGGAGTGGAATAACTTCATATTTATGTATAAATAGGAGGCCTGTGTGAGGTTGAAAAACAAGTGAGAAAGTGAGATATAGAAAGAGAGTGAGGAATGGGTTGAGAGTTTTTTGTAAAAATATGAGAGCTGAAAAGCCAATTATTGTAACATTCGGCCAGATGTTGGAGTTTGTAAATTTTATTATGTTTATTACATATCAACATTTTTTTGTTTTTATAAGCTCTCTTTTATTTATGTATGCTTTGAGCAATATCAAATGTTTTTTTTAATGAAGAATTAGATGAGATTTTAATGCATGAAG
Source organism: Pinus albicaulis (assembly GCA_034641835.2). Classification (NCBI taxonomy): domain Eukaryota; kingdom Viridiplantae; phylum Streptophyta; class Pinopsida; order Pinales; family Pinaceae; genus Pinus; species Pinus albicaulis. The sequence continues at coordinate 97,477,165 of CM076578.1, read as the reverse complement.
GAAGCACTCGAGTTTTTATATGCTAGGATCTATTTAACCTAGTACCCTGGCATCATTTGGTATCAAAGCCCAAGGTTAGATTTGAGTTTGTGGTGTCATGGATTTCATTGTGTGATAGATCACTGCACTGAGTTCTGAGTTTGCTGTGAGATAAGTCTTTTTTGTATGAGGGTTCAAGCCATGAGAAGAAATAGCACTGTAAATTTTAATTGAGCTTAAGGTTCGTGATGCCATTGCACTTGGGGATTAATGCAATGAATTGTGAGGCATAAATTGAATGTTGTTTGGATGACTTCCTTAATGTGGGTCGTGTGGTGCATTTGGTGGTGTTTCCCTTAGCTGTGAAGAGAATCCCGGAATTTGGTGTTGTACCTGTGCTCTTGTGCTTTATCTATGTGAGAGATTAGAGTCTCATATGACTATGAGCGAGAAGGAGGAGTTGGTTGTTGGGATTGGGGTAGCAGAATTGTGGAGGAGCCAAAGGTTTGAAAGCACTCGAATCAAACCTTAGATTTGCGAAGGCATCCACTAGTACAGAGAGGAAGTGTGGATCTACGCACTGAAGTATGGATGCAAGTGATGGAGGAGTGGAGACCGTGGAGATGGGTGTGCAGCTAATGCAAACGGAATCCGATACAATGTTGACAATTTGACACAGTGACATGGAATTGTGGAGTGCAGCTAGCACAATCTGCACATTGTGTTTGCAACTTCAAAAAACACAGCGAAGAGAAGGGAATATTGTAGAAAACATGTGAAGAGCATGGAAGCAGAGGTTGTATGGAGAACTGCACTAATGGAGATTACAAACATCAAAGAAGATGGGCACCAGAGGCACAATAATGGCGGTCGCGATATTATTGCTAGCATGGCTTTGCATAGTGTCAGAGGCTTGCGGCATACTGAATGTGGAACACAATAAAGACATTGAAAATATTAGATGCTTGCGGTTGATGAATACAACAAGAAAAAGGATGTGAGTATTTCATTTTTTTTTTAAAGTGGTAAAAGCTAAGGAGAAGGTAATGACAGGCGTGCAGTAATACCTGGAAATAGAGGCTAGGGCTGGCGGTTAAAACGATGTGTATGAGTAGAGGCATGGAATGTTGAACGCAAAGCTGGATTGGTACCACCATAGAAGCCAAGTGGAAAATGGGAGTGATTACTACACAGCCTGAATCGGAAATGCATTACAATGGTGTCGACATTTCTAGCATTGGGTTATGACTATATAACAACAATTTCAAGTTCTCATTTGCATAGGGTTATGGTTGTATAACAGTGATATAAATTCATTTTTGCATTAACCATAACGCAGGCTTGCAAGATGGCATCCGCTTTCTTATTAACTATTTCTTGTATGATGGTGTAAGTAGTGTGTGGTTCCAAATTTATTAGAGTCTGCGTAAGACACTAAACATAGAATCGTGGAGTCATGGTAAGGTCGACATTCAGTATTGGGTTAGCAGAGAGATATATATACAGTCAGCTTTGAAATCGAGATTTTGAATTTCAGTTAGTATTTTAACATTATCAGTTGTTTCCTTTTAGACATGTTAGGTTTCAAAGAAATGATAACTGGAATAATCAAATGAGTTGTTCGAGAAATTTTCTTCAGGTGATTTGTACTGCTTCAAAGTTATGAAGGAAAAAGCAATGGATAAAAGACTCTAGAAAATTATAAGCTTTGCCGGTATTTTATTCTTGGTTGATAAATCGAAGCCTTTGAGAATGAGGTTTTGAATTTTAGGCCATCCTTTATGGTTTTTTCATATCAGAAGCATGAGGATTCGAAGAAATTTCCATTGAAAGAATAAAATAAAGCTTCTAGAGGAATTTGCTTCAAGTGATTGATACTGGTTTGAAAGGTGGAGTTTGGAGTGCGATAAAGCGATGACCGTTGGATGTACAACGATCAACGACAAAAAAGGTACGTTTGAAATATAATTTGGCCATATTTGTGTGGCTAGCATATTTGGGTTATTATCAAAAGTCGAATTGTTAAATGAATTTCCATAATTATATTATTGTCTCTCCAAAATTCAATTCGGGATATTAATGGGAGGAAATATATATTTGGTGACACTATGTGGAGTCATATATATGGATCAAATAAAGTGGATATAAAATTATGGTTTAGAACATAATTTTGATAAAGGAATTTTATTTTGATTAAATAATTCTACTGTTTGGGTTTTTATAACCATGATTTAAAAAGAGAGGAAATGTACGATTGAAGGTGGAGATGAACAAGCTTCCGAATGAGAATTTGGGTGATATGTATGGGGATATGCATAGTTAAAATATATATGCATAATGTGGATTCTTCACAGTTTTGGTTAAGTCATTTTGGACCAAAGCTTGTATTTGGAAAAAGGAGAATTCTTTTGATTTATGATTGAAAACATAATTGCTTGATGTGTAAAATATTTGTTTTCACCATCATGTGGTGGCATCTAAGGAGGTGCTATTCAGAATGGATGTGATGTACGAGTTGTACATTATTCATCGAAGAGGTTAAAAGCATGTTCTCTATACACAGGTGAAGAGATGTGAATTGATGTTGTGTGGTACATGAAAGTGCAAGAAAAATGTTGGCATTAAGATGACGAGCTTATGGTATGAAGGGCATGCGAGTATTTACAATGAAAAATATGACATAGAAAAGTGAAATCCAGAGAGTTGTAAATGCAAGAGAAAGGTTTGTTAAATAACCTTGAAGGGAGCATGAGGTATGATAATTCAGGAAGGTATTTTTGAATGCTGAAAATTGGATTGTTTATTTATTTTCATCATAAAATAAATCTTGGAAAACATGGATTGCATTTCAATTAAAGACTTCAACATCATGTGAAATGATAATGAGAAACTGATAACACTGGAGTATGAAAGAGAGTGAAAATTTTACATCCTGAAGTGTATTAAGGGTGGATGTTTGTTGGAGGATTGTATAAATTGAATTGAGTCAAAATATCCATTATTAAATTATTGGGTCAAGCCTTGAAGTCAAAACTGATGTTAGGGTCAAATGAAAGTTTGGATAGCTTGAGTTAAGATTGAGTATTTTTATCCAAAATGAAGAGTTGATGTAAATTCTGAAGTCAAAGAGTCCCAAGCTAAATAAAGGGTCTGAATGTAATTGGGTGCATGATTGGTGGAGCCCGACACCCAAATAATTGGCCATTGTAACACATGAGTTACTAAAGTGTTGTTTGTATCAAAGTGAATCAAGAGGGTTGCCTAAGATTGATTCCAAGACAGAGAACCGAAAGAGGTCAAGCACCAGAAGAAAGCTTGCATTGTTGAATGGAAAGTGTGAGGACTTGCTGAAAATAGGATTGAATGAAATCCACACGTGAACAGATGAAGTTCACAAAGGAGGAGAAGATGACTATTGATAGTCATTTCCAAAGATCTGATGAAGACCACAGCAGAAGGAAGAAGAAGGAAAATTCCAAGGTCAGTGGCATATGTGAACAGATGATTGATGAAGATTATGAGTGCGAGAAGGCTGAGATAACAATTCACCTTGATTTGTTAATGGAATTGTCGCAGAGAAATATGAAAGACTGAACACATGGTTGGACCATGAGGAAGAAAGCGAAGTGGCAGAGACTACACGCAAAAAGGGAACAACAGGTAAACATACAACTGAAAGAAGAGCTGAGGAAGCTCGAGCAGATGATAAGTGTTCAAATGAGGTGTGAAGAAATCAGAGAGGCTGAGTTGGAAATGGATGTTTCCATTTGTGGCCCAGAACAGGGTGAAATTTTGGGTGAAGAGATCAATGAGGAAGATCTCATGAACTATTGGGATAGTTCAGAAGAATTTTAAGATGTGTTGTTGAGAGAAGTAGATGAGGCTATGAAGCCTTGCATTTTTTCTCACAGTTTATGTATGTTTGCAGGATATGCGAAAGATGGTGAGCAGTCTGGTGAAACTGTCATAGAAATGAATTAAACTCTTGAGGTAGAGTGTGATGTAGAATGCCTTTCATAGGAGGAAGGTACTGATTTGTTGCAGTAGGAAAAAATCATAAATGAATTCTTGTTTGGGGTAAGACTGCCAATTGAAGCTGTTATGGAGCAGAAGCATAGTGGAAATACCAAAGAGATATTCCAAGGAGGTAAACAAATGTATTTGTTTAATGAATTTGCTGATAGAATTTTACAATGTGATGATGTTGAAACCAGGACAACTCAGGAATATTTCCAAAAGAATAATGAAGTTGGGAATGAAGGTTTTGATGAAGTGCTAAAAATATTTCACATGGAAATCAAATTCTTGGAACAATGGCTTAAGGAATCGGAGGGAGAGATGAAGCTTGCAGAATTTGATCCAGAAGAAATTGTAGTTACTATGAGTGATAGGGATGAAATGTTTTTAACATTTATAGAGTTGAACGAATGTCATAAATTTTCAGATAATAATGTGACTATAGGTACCGAAAATGACATTAAAATATATGATGTTGAAATCAGAGAAATTGAGTAGAAATTATTTGGTATTGAGATGGAAGATCAGAAGAAACAAGAAAATTATTTCCATAGAGACATAAAGGAGACAGAAATATTGATCCAGTAGTACAAAGATGAAAGCGCCTAATAGTTCAAAACAAGATTTATTGAAGTCCAGAAAGTCGATGATGGAAGATGGGTGCTTGAAGCATCAAAAGAGACCGAAAGGTCTATCTTTTTAAAAATAACAGTTTGTTGGTGAATGCAGGTACAACACTGGACGAGAAAGTTGTTTCTATAAAAGCAATCAAAGACTATAGTTGTAATCAAGAAGGAGTTCTTGATTATTTTTCATTGCAGAAAGTTGAGTATTTAGCACAGTTGGAGACGAAAGAATATGACAAAGAGGAATTACTCCAAGGAATTGGCGAGAGAAAGTGTCGGAGAAGCCGATGGAATCTGATTGACAGAGTGAGTGATGAGTTATGAAATCAAGTTGATACTTTGAAGGACCAGCGACAAACAAAGTTTGGAATCCTGGAGGGAGCAAGTCATCAAGAATTGTGACTATTGCATTATTACAAAAAAGTGATTGGCCTCATAGACAGGAGTCTATGGAAACTTCTCTACATGGGGAGTCTGATGCAGGAGCATCAAACCTAAATTTCCATTAATCATTTGTGTGATTTAGGGGGTGAGATGTTTTAATTATTTATTTAATTATTTTTCTCACTTTTAATAAATTAAGGGAGAAAATATAAATGTGAGGATTTTTGTAAATATTCCTTAAATAATTAAGGATATGAGTGGAGTTGAATTAGGTAGATAATATAGGGATTATGAATTCCATAAACGAGACTTAGTTGAGGCCAAAAAAAGATAATTCTAATTTAGATTTTAGCTAAGATTTGTGTGGAGGAATTTATGGAGTGGAATAAATTCATATTTATGTATAAATAGGAGGGCAGTGTGAGGATGAAAATCAAGTGAGAATGTGAGAAATATAGAGAGAGTGAGGAATGGGTTGAGAGCTTTTTGTAAAAGGCCGAGAGCCGAAAAGCCAATTATTGTAATATTTGGCCATATGCTGGAGTTTGTAAATTTTATTATGTTTATTACATATCAGCATTTTTTGTTTGTATAAGCTCTCTTTTATTTATGTACGCTTTGAGCAATATCAATTTTTTTGTTTAATGAAGAATTAGATGAGATTTTAATGCGTGAAGGAAGCACTCAAGTTTTTATATGCTAGGATCTGTTTAACCCAGTACCCCGGCATCAAACAATATTATTTTTGAACTATATGTAAGTTTAACTAATATGTATTGTTTACTGTGTATGATGCAGAGCCAAAAAATGATGAAGCTCGATAATATTATTTCTGATCTAGGACCAGAAGAATGTAAAAGCTTGATGGAAAAATTGCAAAAGGGTGAATTAGGTGAATGAAAAAATACTGTCGATCCAATATGAGTTTCTTTTTTCAATTTTCATTAATAATATAATTAAAATTATTAGATAACATGTGTCAAACAGTCTATTAATTCACATATGTGTAATGTTCTACAGGGACCAACAACTCAAAAAAGGAATGTTGTTCTAAGAAAAGAAAAAAAATAGAATAGGCAAATGAAAATGAATTGCTCCTTAGCTCATGTTGGAGGTTAATTAAAGGGGGAAAATATTTTACAAAAGTTTGAGGGATCTAGTGGAATGAATGTATAGACATTCTTTCCACTTACAATACAAAAACTAATCCAATGATTCCAAGAACCAAATTTTATCTAAACTACATAAAGAGTTTCCAGAGAATTGGACAATGAGACATGTCATAATTTTAATAGCAAAATTGTACAACAACAAAAAAGAAGGAATGAAAAAGTAATATTCCTTTAACTGTTTATCTAGAATTATTTATAAATATCACTTTTTCTATATTTAATTTTCATATTTCAATATAAAAATTAAATAGTTTATTGTCATGTTACATTTTCAGGAAGATTTTTAAAATCTCAAAAGATGAACGAGATGATATTAGAAATATGCCAGTAGGAATGTCCAAAAAGGTGTACAAGGAGATGGTCAAAGAAATGGAAAAAAATGCATCGCAGGAGGAGCCATCTCAACAACAACATGCTTCAAATGTAATATTTAATCATTGAGTTTTTCGATCATTAGGTACAATAAATAAACAATTTAGCATTAAATATTAATTTTCAAGTATTTTCTTGCATAAAAGAAAATAAAATGGAACCCATTCAACACATAAAATAGAACGACAAGGAGGAAAAGGGTTGATATCTAAGTTTGTGAGTAATTGTTACTTCCTTATAACAACTTAGCTAGATTTCATTTTTGTATTTTTAAAGTTTTTTAAAAAAAGTCATCATTGAATGTCTTTAAACAGGTGCTAACATACAAACAATAACCATCAAAGGAATTGATTGAAATTGGGTTAAATATGGGTTGTGAGTATATGTTGGCATATCAGAACTTAATTGTAGAATTTGTACACATCTATTGATCTTGTTTTACTTAGCGCCTTCTATAATTAATAGAAAAAAAATATTTTATATTAAATATATGATTTGTTATGGGGTATAAAACTTGTAGGAAACAAAGTATGGAGCTGCGCCAACAGATGAAATCTTGAAAGAAGGCATGTTACATTGTTTTGAAATAATGTGTATAGTTTATGAGTCAATTGTTGCAATGGTACATCATTTCTTTTCGATTTACATTGATGTATATTGTTTAATATTGAAATTTTCATTATTCTCACCAATGTATATACACTCGTTATAGTTTATTTTTATGCTTGTAGATGGAAGGTGAAGAAGAAGAAAACAATCAACACCATGAACAAGACATTTCTGAAAATAACCAAAGTCATGGAAGTAGCTCTAGCAGTGACAGCAGTTCAAGCGAAGAATGATGATCACTATGTTTGGATATCAAAGCAAGGCATTGTATTTTTTGAAATATGTCTATTAAATTAGACATTTTCTTTAATGTAATGGACATAATGTCCCAATTGAAAGACAAAGGGATACTAACTGTCCCATTTTGTATGAAAAATAATGTCTTATTCATATATATAATAATAATAATAATAATAATAATAATAATAATAAAATATGTTTTAATTTATTCTATTGCATTCTCCATTGTCGCTATTGTGTTCTCCATTTTCGTTCTCAAATGCACTAATAAAAATTTAATTCATATGAATATTGTTATAAGGTATATATGTGTCGACTTTTGATGAATAATGAATTTAAAAAACCACAATAATTATGATACGATATAACAAATTAATCCAAACATCACATTCAAATGCATTGATAAAATATTAATTAATATGAATATTGTTATAATATGTGTCGACTTTTGATGAATAATGAATTTAAAACAATCAGAATAATTGCACTGTCACAGGTCGATGTTTCTAAAAAATACAAAATTAAAACAGGTGTCTGTCAGTTACTGTACACCAGTGCGTTTCTATGACCTATGGGCACTAAAAAATACCAAAACCAATTAAAAATACTGAGGCGTTTATGTGGTAGGGTGCACCGATGTGTTTATGTGTCCATATGCACTGGTGCTATTGTACGACCTATGGGCACCACATGAATACTGATTCCAATTATAAATCTCGGTGTGTTTGTGTGATACTACGCACTGGAGTGTTTATGTGTCTATGCACACCAATGCATTTGTACAATCAATGAGCACCTCATGAATACTGATACCAATTATAAATCTCGGTGCATTTGTGTGATACTGCGCACCAGGGCGTTTATGTGTCTATACGCTCCGGTCAATTTATACAACCTATGGGCACCACACGAATACCGATACTGATTATAAATCTTGGTGCATTTGTGTGATAATGCGCATCGGTGCATTTCTATAAGTCTATGCACTGGTGCGTTGATACAACCTATGGGCACCGCACAAATCCCAAGACTAATTAGAACTGCCCCGTGTGTTGTATCACCAACACTACGCCCGGTGTGGTTTTATACCTTAATGGTGTAGTGCATTCTCCTTCGACCGCCCCAGGACACCTTCTACATGTACGCACCGGTGTGTTAAATCCAGAGTAGCGCATCGATGAAAAGAACATCTGTAATAACCTCCAATAGCCCATTTTTTTTTAGTTGTGTTGAATTTCCATTAAAAGATCCACCAAAACCTCCGTAACCATTAACGGATGTTGTAGAAAATGTTTTTTTGACAATTTTGGCTAATTTTATAACACTAAAAACCTCCTTTATAACCTCCGCTAGAGGGTCTTTTCCTTGTAGTGAAACCAACTCCAAAAATAGAAGAAAAGAGAGATCAACACCTTAGAAATAAGCCACTTCGGTGGGGCAACCTCCTTTACATTACATAAATGAACAATTCTTGGATGATACAAATGACCAAAACCTCCTTCTATATATAGGAGTCCATGGGATCACAATATAATCCAAGCCAACCTAACAATAATAATGTAAGGGCACAATAATAACAATATTGGGGTTACAGGGGTACAACAATAACAGTAAGGGGGTTACACTAACAACAATAAGGGACTATACTAGTAATATAGGGACCTAACATGCCCCTATCCTTCAAGAAAGTGTTTTCCTCAATGCTTGAGTAGCTATGGATGCTTCCGTATAAAAATTCTCACCCTCCCATGTAGAATCTTTAGTGGGTAAGTTCTTTCACTTGATAAGATACTCTGAAATTGATCAGTCTCGTAGCTGTCGAGTTCTTGTTTCCATGAATTCTTCAGGTTCCAATATGAATTTTCCTTCCTCATTAAGTTCTGGAAATATTGTTTGAACTGGAAGTTTGTCCCCTATAACCTTCTTTAAGCATGAAACATGGAAAATTGGATGCACTTGCGAAGAAGCAGGAAGCTCCAATTTGTATGCCATAGTACCAATATTTTGCAACACCTTGTAAGGACCATAGTACTTTGGAGAAAATTTATTATCCTTATTAGCTTGCTTGAGGGACATTTTTTTATATGGTTGTAGCCGTAAAAATACCCAATCTCCTACATCAAAAATTCTCTCGTTGTGATGTTGATCTGCCTGTTGTTTCATTCGATTTTGTGCCAATTTTAGGTTATCCTTTAACAATTGGAGAACTTCTTGTTGATGCTTGATGTGATATTCCACTGCTTGAACATTAGATTTTTCTCTTAAAGAAGATGTGATGGACGGTGGATGATATCCATAAAGTGCCATAAATGGGGTCATTTTTGCTGCAGTATGGAAATAAGTGTTATACTACCATTAAACGAGAGGTAACCACTTGACCCATTGTGTTTGCTTATCAAATACAAAAAAAGGAAGATTTTCTTCCAAACATTTATTCACTATCTCTGTTTGACCATCAGATTGAGGATGATAAGACGAGCTATGAGCTAGTTGAGTACTCAAACAAGAAAATAATTCCATCCAAAAATTTCCAGAAAAAATGGGATCTCTGTCACTTACAATAATCTTTGGGTTTCCATGTAGCTTTTAAATTGTTTCCGTAAATGCAATAGCAAATGTACTTGATTTAAATGGATGAGATAATGCACAAAAGTGTGCATACTTGGTAAGTCTATCAACTACCACCATGATGACACCCTTTCCTTCGGACTTAGGTAAACTTGTGGTAAATTCCATTGAAATCTCCTCCCAAAGTTGACTTGGAATGGATAAAGGTTGTAGAAGACCTTTATTTTGCAGGAAAACCAAGCATTCCGCCACAAAATTTTGAATATCAGATTTAAGACCATCCCAAAAAAATTCCTTCTTCACCCTGTGGTAAGTTTTAAAAATCCTGAGTGTCCTCCTAAAGGAGAAGTGTGCAATTCCAAAAGAATCTTTTGTTTTAGTTAGGAATTCTTGAAAATATATAAGAGATATTTGTACCATAAGGAATCAATTTTCCAACTAAATGTATCAGATGTATGAGGATCTTGCTGCAAATTTTGAATGAGTGTCCACACTTCTTTGTCCTTCTTCCATTCATCCCTTATTTTAGTTATCCAATATGGTTGGATAATAGAAATGGCACAAAGAAATGTTTCCACCTCTTCATCCTTTCTTGAGAGTGCATCTGCAACAACATTTAGCTTCCATTTTTTATAGATGATTTCAAAGTCATAACCCAACATCTTTGTGACCCATTTTTTCTACTCTTCTGAAGATAGTCTTTGTTCCAAAAAGTGCTTAAGATTATCATGATCAGTTGTTACCTTGAAGTGTATTCCCATTAGGTAAGGTCACCATTTCTTTAGTGCATGTAGTATTGCCAACATTTCCTTCTCATAAATAGCTTTCTGTAAATACTTTCCTTTGATTGGATGACTTTCAAAAGCAATGGGTCTTCCTTCTTCACATTAAAACAACTTTTGATTCCTATTCTTAAGGGCATACTGTTCGTTTGGGATCCATGGTGGTACGTACTTAAAATGAAATCTTTGGTATATTTCACTCTTTAAGATGTTCAAAGGCCTTAGTTGCTTCGAGTCATGAAAAATACATCTTTCTTCAATAGTATTATTAAATTTAGCCATTATCCTTTAATTCTTAACTTACACTTACATACATAATACTACCTTAACGAGAAATCCTCGCCAATGACTTTGTGGTTGTGGGGACTTTTAACTGTGGTTTAAGTTTGTTAGGGTCTGCGTAACGCTGTTGAGATACAATATGACCCAGATATTCCACCTCTCATACTCCAAAGAAAAATTTGGATGTTTTTTCATATAATTGTTTCTCCTCCAATAGTTTGAGCACCCTGTCAACATGTTGAACATGATCCTTCCAAGACCTGATGTAGATTAGTATGTCATGAAAAAATACTAGCACAAATTTTCTAAGGAAGGGTTTGAAAATGGAATTCATCAACCCTTGAAATGTAGAAGGTGCATTGGTAAGGCCAAAAGGCATGACCAAAAACTCATAATGACCCTGATGAGTTCGAAATGTTGTTTTCGGAATATCTTCAATCTTCATTCTAATTTGATGATATCCTGAATGAAGATCCAACTTGGTAAAATAAATTGCTCCATGTAATTCATCCAATAATTCATAAATAATAGGAATGGGAAATTTATGTTTAATAGTGAGCTTATTAAGATCCATATAATCTGGATACATGCTCCATGATCCATCCTTCTTGTGCACCAATACTACTGGAGTAGAGAAAGAACTTTGACTAGGTTGAATTATACCAGCCTCTAACATATCTGCAATCATACGTTCAATTTCTCTCTTTTGGACATAAGGATATCTGTAAGTTCTCATGTTTGGAAGAACACTTCCTGGAATCAAATGAATAGCATGATCATGATCATGAATAGGTGGGATTACTTTGGGATTTTCAAACACTTTGGAATGATTGTCCAAGACTTTTTGGAGATCTGGAGAAATAGATGATTTTGATGTTGGAACTTCTAGTGAGCATAATTGTGCAATTACACCTCGTTTTTCTTTCTTCAGAATCTTTGTCATGAAATTAGAGCTTATTATCTTTCCCGAATTCCCTTCCATACCCCATAATTCGATTTCCTTTCCTTCAGAAAAAAAATCAAGAAAAGTTCTTGAAAATTAAAGCTATCGTCCCCAAATATTGTAACCATTGTACTCCTAGTACAACATCAATACCTCCCATTGGAATGGAAATCATTGGATTATTTAATACATATTCCCCCATGGTTAGCTTGATATTATGGCATTTTCCAGAGAAATTTATAGTTCCTCCATTTTCAACCATCACTTGACATTCTGGTGTTGGGTATAGGAAGAATTTAAATTCCTTGGCTACCTTACAATGGATAAAATTATGGGTACTACCCGAATCAATCAACACTATTACCTTTTTCTTCTTGATATGTCCTTCTATATTGAGAGTTTGAGGAGTGGTAATTTCTGCCAATGCATTACACGATATAGTCAGACTCATTTCTTCCTCTCCTAGGGTTGGTTCTTGGTGTATATCCTCTTCTTTTGAAGTTTCTTGTTCATTTTCTTTCTCCTCTTCACAATATATGTAAAATAATTTCTTCTCAGCACACTTATGACCTTTAGTCTATTTGCTATCACAACTGTAGGAAAACCCTTTTTCTCTGTTTTCTTCCAATTGTTGTGGTGTCAACCTTGTAGGTTGTGGAAGTCTAGGAGTAGCAACACTTCCCTCTTTGTAGATGTGAGTGGTAGGCTTCCTTGTCGCCATAATTTTGCATTCAATTTTCCTTGCCAACCTAAATGAATTCTCCAATGAATCAGGTTCCCAAACACGAACTTCATGTTGGATGTTATCCTTTAAATTCCATATGAAGACATTAATCCTATGTTCCTATGGAATATCAGTTACCCTTATATTCAATTTTTGGAAGTCCTTAATATGCTCCCCCACTGAACCCTTTTGTTTGAGATTTATCAATTGGTTAAAGAAGGTGTTGCTCTTTGCATCCTCATAATGTTCTTTCATTTCCTCCATAATTTTTTTACAGGAGCAAAGCCTTCGATACCATACAAATGTATTTTTTTCTAAATGTAAAGTTGAAATGCGTACCTTTTGTGTGTTTTTCACATTATTGAGATTAAAATATTGCTCCATCTGTAGTATCCATGTTACGGGATCCTTTCCATCAAAATTCCTCATATCCATCTTTGGAATATGGTAGTTTTTCCATTTAACATTAGACTTTATGAAATCACTGTTGGAACAGGGTCTCCCACGAAGCTGCAAATCTGGTCCTTTTTGTATATTTTTTATTATATTTAGTCTAACACAGGGGTTTTGGGGCGGGTCAAAGTCCCTAATGCATTGTAAGAAGGTCAAGGGTAGACCAAGCATCTGTAAACCACTTGCGGACCATTGGATACGTAGGCTAAAGAGGTATAAATAGTTGAACCTTTTTGAGTAGATAGATAGAAGATGAATAGATATTGATGCAAATTACGAATTGCTAGATCTTGGGTTGTGTTTTTTGGGTTAGGACTCTTGCTAGCTGTGTGTGCGGAGATCCTCTATCCTACTATGTGTGGACCCTGCTGGATGTGTGTGCAGGTGGTGTTTGGGGAATGTAAGAGGATTTTTGATAAGTAATATATGTGGAGTATTGATGAAACATATGATATTGTTTGGATCTATTCTATTATTATTGATGCGGACTGAGATTGTTTACTTGAGCTACGAACTCGTCTATTGTATCTCTATAATATGAAAATATTTGCACTTATTATATTACTGTGATAAGACTGTTGTTTCACTTACTGATTACATCCCTGTTAATAAACGCGAACTATCTGTGTTGGAAATATTGGCTGTGATTATGTTGTTTTATGGCTATAATTGATGATGCGCATGTGGATGAAAACCTGCTAGAGCAGATCTGATAAGAACTATAGTATGATTATGTTTTGGAACCATGAGAATCAACCCTTTGTGTAGATATGATAATTGCAGGCCTGCGTTATTACCTACTCTCTCTCAGGGTGTGAAAACCTGGTTCCAGCACCCTCCCATACTACTTCGAGTGAGACTTTGACCTGAGCAAATGGGTCACTGCCGAAAGGGCCAGTAGTATAGGGGTTTGTTGGAAAACCTTCACCTCCGAACCTGGATCAGGACCCCTCGAGCCAACAACTGGTTCCATTACCGAGGCTGGAGCATTTTGAAGGAGAGATTTGGTAATGCCAAGGCTGTATTGGAAGCTTGAAAAGAAAGAAATCAACGAGTGGTTTGAAAATAAAGTTTAGGAATTCGTTGTAAAATAAAATTGCAGTGCGAACTTAACTGCGGAAGAGTGGAAGAACAAGTATATTTTCACGACGATCTACGGGATCTTCTTTGTAGCAATTGTGATTAGGAGGGGCTTTCTGAAAACCTTACTGATCAGGATATTACTATGCAAAGAGAGTATTCTATGTAGCCACACCGAGTGAATGACCTCTGATCTAGACGGGAGTACAACACGAACTGGAAAATACTATCGGAACAACCAAGAAGGAGATAGATCTGTCTATAGTCCGGTAAGGGAAACGATTGTGCAGATCCTCCAGCCACACCACTTTCAAGCCAGCATAGGGGAAAGAACTCACCTACACCTCTGCCACCACCAGAATATGGCATGGCTGTGCACATGAAGTTACCTACCTTTAAGGGTGTGGGAGATGAAGACATGGATCAGTTCTGGTTTGTCACAGGATCCATATGGACTGCACAGAATGTAGCAGTAATGTGGTGAAAAGGGCACAACTGTCGCTTGCCTTTGAAGGGAGAGCTCTAGACTGGTACATGGGATACATTGGCTAGCATGTGAACGCAACCATTGAAGAGATTAAGAACACCTTAAAACAACAGTTCAAGAATCCTAAGTCCTACTCACAAATAGTGGTGGACCTAAAGGATTTCAAGAAAGGGCCTTTTGAGTCTGTGTGGGAGTTTTATCAGCAACTGAAGAAGGCGATCAGAGAAGGAGGATTCCAGTATGATGACAGACAACAAACAGAATGGTTCATCACTATGTTGATGCCTCACCTGCGCGTACCTATGCGTCACCATACTTTTGAATCACAGGAAAAAGCCTTGGGGGTCGCTATGAAGTTAGAAGCTGCACCTAGAGATGATACCTAGCTGGGCATCCAACAGATCGAGAGAAAATTAGAGGCGATGCATATGGAGATCCAGAATCTGTGAAAGGAGCGAGGAGCAGAGGCTAGCCATGAAAGATGGTGCATACGATGCAGGAGGAATGGTCACACCAAAGATAACTTTCCTCTATTAGCAGACTATATACAAGCCGGGCGACCTAGCACGTTGCGCCTTAGGGAAACTGTAGGGTAAGTGGGTCGGCACTATGGTGCGATGATTATCACGTTGCGAGGCTGCATGACACAAACCACTGTCCCTGCCTTGGTGCGTATATCCCAGAAGTAAAGCAACAATGGTGTAGGTTCTACAAGTCTATAGGACATGATGAACAGAATTTCTAGATGTATGATTTGATAATTTATCGATGGAATCTATATAGGGTACAGTCAGATCCATCCTCGCCAAGATCCCTCTCGGGCATAGGTGGCTCCCCAGTCAGAGGTAGGGGAGGAGGAAGAGGTGGTAGCGCAGGTTGGGGATAAGGGAAACTAATATGTTATAATTGTGGAGAAGTAGGACACTTTACAAGGGATTTTCTGAACCCTACGAGGCAGTCCTGCTGGTATTGCAGACAACTGTACCATGCGATTGAAGACTGTCCAACCTTAATAGCAAAAATGTAGGAGAAGTAGTCGACACCTATGAAGAATGTGCAGAGGGTTAAGGTTGAACTTCGAGACAAATATCCAAGCGTGAATGTCATAAAACATAGTGGGATGGCCACCAGGAGACGTGGGGAGAAGGCTGTGATTGAACCTCTGATCCGACAAGTAGTTATCAAATAGGAAGGTTTGGGCCTAAGAAAGGAAAAATAAACATTTGTTGCAGCTCGCAAAGGCTTTGCTAAGGCAGAGGCATCTACTTATCAGGCACCTATGAACCTCAAGGAAGATGAGGAGGTCGAACCCTTTTTGTAGGCATGTATAAATCTGCTGCATAACCCAAAGGCTATGGAGAATCTTTAGACATTAATAGATAGCTATGTGGCACGGCCTATCGTGTGCCCAGAAATCAAGGATGTGCACAAATTGTACAAGAAACACACCGGTAGGGAGATACAGTTGATAACATAGATCAGTGACTATGAAATGGATCAGGTTATTTTGGACCTGGGGTCAGATGTGAATGTACTACCAAAACAAATGTGGCAACGGATGGGAGAACCTAAGTTGGAGTGGTCCACAATATAGTTGCGTATGGTGAATTAGCATAAAATCATACCCTTAGGGAAACTGTCGAAGATCGTGGTAGATATCGCAGGAGTCAAGGTCTGGGCTAATTTTGAAGTAATTCAGATTGTGGAAGATGCGAACCCCTACCCTATGCTCGTAGGGTTAGACTAGGCCATAGATATGGGAGGCATCATTAATTTGAAGAAAAGAAGCATGGTGTTTGAAAATAACGGTACAAGGGTGATAGTACCATTAGATCATGCGGAAGGCGAACGATATACCGAGATGGTGTGCGATCAATAAGATGTAGATAACATTTATAAGCTGACTGTGCGGGATGAATATTGGATCAAACCCACGGTGGATGGTGTATTATGCTGGGAAAAGGACAGTGAATGCTTCTCTAACTCTGACTGGGAGATGGAGAACTGGCAAAATCAGTTACATGATGTCTCTACGCTACGATGTCTGCGGGTCTCAAAGGCCTTCCACTGCATTTCATCAGAGGTAAGAGACCTACCCTATTTCGATGGTTCTAGTAATATTAAGGAATTTTTGTGGATATTCGAAGCCAAGGTTCTCAAAGAATGAAGGCTATGGGCCCTGAATCTAGCTATGTGTGTAACACCTTCACAATGGTGGGATACACATAAGGGGGTGTTCCTAGACTAGGAGGGTTGTCGGGACATGATTCTCCTGCGGTTTGAACCTCCTGTAGAGATGTGGGTCAAGACGTTCCTCAACACAGGGGATCCATGTGAGAACTTGGTTGCATGGATAAAGATGTGGGGTGACTGAACTACAAAAGAGTGGATCCACTTGTTCATTCATACGTTGGGTCCAATCCCTACTGCATGGTATCTGGATGTGGAGCTCCATCAACACACCCACCTTTGGGAAACTCTGAAGGATGACTTCATAAGAACATTCAGACTGATAGGAGGTTCAAAGGCACTTGACAAAGCTCTACAGGATATAGATACATTTGTGTTTGGAAAGTCTAGATCCTCTGTAGTATTCGGGGCGCCGACATGGGAAACACAGATGCAGGATATTGTCAACTACCACAGCTTGGCAAGATAAGAAGGTGAAGATGAACTGCAGTCTGTCTCTATTCCAGAATTGGAAGGGGACCATGCTATTGCAGGACCTCCACTACAGGAGGTGGAGGTTACTAAGCCTCTCAAGCTGTGAGAAGTAAATATTGGCATGGAAGAGCACCCTAAGTTGGCTAAAATTGGGGACTATTGGGATGAGGATACAGTAGGCAACGTGGAAAAATTACTCACAGAATACTAGGACTTGTTCCCCACAAAGTTTTCAGAGCTGAAGCGGATCACGGGGGACTTAAGGGTCATGGATATCACTCTCAAACCGGATGCACGCC
This sequence comes from Pinus albicaulis, assembly GCA_034641835.2. Classification (NCBI taxonomy): domain Eukaryota; kingdom Viridiplantae; phylum Streptophyta; class Pinopsida; order Pinales; family Pinaceae; genus Pinus; species Pinus albicaulis. Next base: position 97,459,484 of record CM076578.1, on the reverse strand, counting down.
CTGTAAAGTAGTGACCTTATAGGTTGAATCCCAAGTATAAGAAAAAGGTCAAGAAAGAACTCGATACAATGACCGCTGCAGGTATCATCGAACCCGTTGAGTAGTCAGACTGGATCAGCCTGATGGTGGTTCAGGAGAAAAATACTAAGGGGGAGATTCAGATCTGTGTGGACCTGCGCAAGTTGAATGATTCCTGCATTCATGATCCATTCCCTACACCATTATCAGATGAAATTTTGGACAACATGGGAGGGCAGGAAGCATACTCCTTCACAGATGGGTTCTCATGAAACCATCAGATCAGAATTGGACTTGAGGACCACATCAAAACCATGTTTGCCACTGAGTGGGGATCTTTCCAGTATACTGTCATGCCATTTGGGCTCAAGAATTCCCCTGCTATCTTCTCGCGGGTCGTTGTCGTAGTATTCAAGGAATTCATCCACAAATTCCTAGAAGTGTATTTCGATGATTGGACTATCTTTGGCCTAGTAAAGACACATGTATCAAACTTGCGCATGATGTTGGACACCTACCGAAAGCACCAGATCTCCCTAAATATAAAGAAATGTATCTTCTGTGTCCCGTTTGGAATCTTGCTCAGCCACATAGATTGTAGTAAGGACTGATGGTGGACCCTGCCAAAATCACAGTTATCATAAAGTTTCTAGTACCAACAATAGAGAAACAGCTGCGCTTGATCCTTGGACACATAGGCTACTACAAGAAATTAATTCAAGGCTATGTGCTGATTACAACCCCTATGGAAAAATTTCTCAAGAAGGATGTTTTGTGCTTTTGGAATGACGAGTGTCAAAAGAACTTTGAGTTACTTGAAGAAAAGTTGGTCTAGGCGCCTATTCTCGTCTTTATTGATTGGGAGAAGGTATTTCATGTTCACGTCGATGCATCGAGAATTGCTCTCAGGGCTATCCTTACACAGCCAGGAGAAGGAGATATCGACCACCTGGTTTCCTTTGCGAGTAGGAAACCCTTTGGTGCGGAACACAACTACTCCACTATAAAGCGGGAGGGATTGACCATGGTGTATGCTTTGCAGAAATATCAGCATTACTTGTTAGGAGGACACTTCAAAATGTTCACCGATCATTCAGTCTTGAATTACCTGGTAAATAAGCCTGTGTTGGGAGGAAAAATATGCCGATGTCTACTGTTGTTTTAGGAGTATGACTTTGAAATCATCGTCAAGCCGAGAAAGTTGAATACGGGGCCGGATCACTTGTCCCGAATTGAGAGTGACGAGGAGCCAACCAACCTAGAATATGGATTGCTTGATGCACAAATATTTGCTATTAAGGTAGTGGATGCACACTTCATGGATATCTTTCAGTTCTTGACTACTCGAAGGGCACCTCCAAAGTACTCGATACAACAGAAGAAATAATTAGTCATCCGGGCCGCATATTTTACCATCATTGCAAGTCATTTATATAAGATGGGAGTTGATGAAGTATTACAGAGATAATTTTTAGAGCATGAAAGGCATGCTATCTTGGCAGAGGCTCATGACGAAGTAGCAGGAGGTCACTACGCAGGGAAAGCAATGATGCAAAAGATGTTGAGAGCTGGGTTATGGTGGCCAACCCTGCATAGTGACACTCACGATTATTTTAAAGCCTGTGATACGTGCCAACGAACAGGGAGGCCATCCCGTAGAGATGAAATTCCCCTTCAACCACAAATGTCTCTACAGGCATTTGATAAATGGGCCATCAATTTCATAGGGCCTATCAACCCACCAGGGAAGAAGATGGATGCGCATTACATTATTACTGCCACTGATTATGTAACTAGGTGGGCCAAAGCACAAGCAGTAAAGGATTGTACTATGGATATCGCTACACATTTCATCTTTGAAAAAATTCTGACCAGATCTGGATGCCCAAAGGTCCTCATGAGCGACAGAGGTACGCAATTTGTTAATGAAAGAATCCAAGCTTCGACTGAGGAGTTCCGGATCCATCATGTGAAGAGCACACCATATCACCCACAGGAAAATGGCATAGTTTAAGCTTGTAACAAAACCTTGGAGCAAGCGCTGATAAAGGTTTGCAATGCTGATCGCAGCGATTGGGATGTACGCATCCCATCGGTTATGTGGGCCTATCGAGCAACCTGCAAGAAGCTAACGAGGAAAATCCCATTCAAGATGGTTTATGGTAAAGAGGCCATTATGCCAATGGAATATATTATTTTTAGTCTTCATATCACAGCATTTACGAATATGGCAGAACCTGACATCGTGGAGGCACAAATAGCACAACTTATGGCTTTGGAGGAAGATTGATTTCTTGCTAATTTCCATTAGCAAGTTCAGAAAGCCTGCGATAAAGCTTTGCATGATCAACATATTCACCAAAAGACATTTGTAGAGGGTGAATTGGTCCTCTTATATGATAGGCAGTTTGCAAAACATCTAGGGAAGTTTCGACAGCACTGGATTGGCCCCTATGCCTTTAAAGAAGTCACGGATGGCAGAGCTGTTAGGCTAGCTACCCTGTGCGGTGATATGATACCAGGCTACGTCAATCGTAGTCGGCTAAAAATGTATCGAATCAAATGAATATATGGCCAGAATAGCTATGCAGGTGCTAATGGAGAACCCACCATCACAGTGACTCAGGACAAGTCAGAAGATTGTGTTGGGGGACTGTTGGAACAGGGTCTCCCACAAAGCTGTGAATCTGGTCCATTTTGTATATTTTTTATTATATTTAGTCTAACGCAGGGGTTTTGGGGCTGGTCAAAGCCCCTAATGCATTGTAAGTGGGTCAAGGGTAGACCAAGAGTCTGCAAACCACAGTTTGTGGACCATTGGATATGTAGGTTAAAGTAGTATAAATAGTTGAACCTTTTTGAGTAGATAAACAGAAGATGAATAGAGATTGATGCGAAGTACAAATTTCTAGATCTTGGGTTTGTTTGTTTGGGTTAGGACTCCTGCTGGCTGTGTGCACGAAGATCCTCTATCCTGTTGTGTGTGGACCCTGTTGGCTGTGTGCGTAGGTGGTGTTTGGGGAATGTAAGTTGATTTTTTATAAGTAATATGTGTGGAGTATTTTTGAAACATATGATGTTGTCTGAATCTATTATGTTATGATTGATGCGAACTAAGATTGTCTTCTTGAGCTGTGAACTCGTTTATTGTATCTCTGTAATATGAAAGTATCTGCACTTAGTATATTACTGTGATAAGACTGTTGTTGCACTTACTTATTGCATCCCTGTTAATAAATACAAAAGAAAATAATTGCATTCATAACTATCTAATCAGTCAAGGAAGATTAAATATATTGCATAAAATAAAACATATCAACACAAGATGGGAACTAGACATTAGTCATGTATATATTAATGGAAAGAAAGAGATTACAACTGGAGCCTTGACGTCACAACCTCCTTCAACGGGTTTAGTCAAATCACATCTTGAAGGTTCGTCGGGGAATTGGGATGAGGCGAGGACACAAGCCTAAGCTCTCTCTCGACAAAGGTTTCTTTCTCTGCTCTATCTCACAAGCTAAAACATTCAAAAATTCCTCTTCAGCTATTTGGTTGTTCAACTAGCTTCATCAATAGATAGGTTTATTTATAGAGGGAGAGGAAGAGGTTGGGCTCCCTAAAATGGTGGAAGGGAAGCCTTATCCTTTGGGAGGTTCCCCCAAAAGGTGGAAACAAGAGGCCAAAGGAGGGTGTGGTGTGCAGTCGAACAACCCAAGCTGACTCGCTCACGAGGTTGTTAGCATAGAAAATTTCCCTTTATATTTAAAAAACATTCCAAAAACAACTTGGCATGGGTAGCTCACTGGGACAAAGTGCCAATGGGCGTGGGGATTAGTGTTAATTTCCCTTATTGATGGTATACCAGTGCCAACCCAAAAACATGTGTTTCTGCTGATATTCTCAAGGAACTGTTGAGGGAGAAAATATTCTCCTCAAAGAAAGGGATGTAATGAGACTTTCAGCAAGGCATGACAGTTCATATAGGTCATATAAATGGTCCTCCAATTTGTGGGATGGGGATTGCAGGATCAGTGAAAAAATGTTGTGTAACAGTTGGGCCCTCTCTTCTGATCAGGTGTTGTGTTATTTCCCTTTTGTTGATTTCATATTTCTGTTTGTTATTGTACTTGTTGTTCCGGTATGATTCTGTAATTGCTGTGAATGCTTTTATAATTCCGCAGTTTATATTTAATTGTTGCTACAATAGCTTTCTTGTCTTAATTATTAAACCTGTGTTCAATAGTAGATTGTGTTATTACTCTTGAATATACTGTGCATGTTAGTATGCAATTACTAATGCACCTGGATTGATAATTAATGTGGAAAAATGGTTTAAATATTTGTTCACACTTGGACACCAACATTTTTGTGCCATTGCTGGGGAAGGCTAACAGTTGCAAGAACAAAATTTGCAATTGATCTAAGGATTAATCTCTCATTTTTGGGAGGGAATTCATTATCCTGCTCTAATTCCTGAGTGTAGTGTTCTGTTTTCTACTTTTTCATTTCTCTTTAAGAACTAATCTCTCGTTTTGGGGAGGGAATTTATTACCGTACTCTATGTCTTGAGCACAGTGTGTTGTTTTCATTGATTTTTCATTATTTTTTTTAGAACTAATCTCTTGTCTTGGGGAGGGAGTTTGTTACCCTGATCTAAGTCCTGAGCGTAGTGTTTTGCTTTTCTTCTTTTTGATTATTTTTCTAAAGGGCCAATTTCTCGTTTCGGGGAGGGTATTTGATCACCCTACTTTAGGTCCTGAACTTTGAATTTTTTTTAGTTTATTTGATTTTATCTCTCGTCCTGGGAGGAAAATATCCATCCTTCTCTAGGTCCTAAGCGCTTTTGTTATTTTAATGATTTCTTCCGAAAAATTGCATGAAAAAAGGTATGAATAAGAGGGGTAGAGGAAGATCCCCAAAGAAGGGAAAGGATCTGGGAAGGAAGACATATATCCAAGAGATCATTGAAAATGCTGAATCATAAGCATAATCTCGTGCTGCTATCAAGGTAAGGGTTCAGAAGAAGTCCGAAGGACAGTCGGTTAAGCAACTAGTGTCATCTACAGTACCAGAGGAAATTCTTTCAATAGCAGAGGGAGGAATAAATAACGTATCAGTGGAAGAGATAATCCTATTGCCAGCATAAGGGGAAGAAATAAAAAGCAAGGGGTCAGATGAATTAAGAAATTCCAATTGGGAAGAAGAACTCCTGAAGGGGTTTGCATCACCACGAGACCAAGGGAGTGTTGTTAAACCTCCTGCTGTTGAATTGAGAAATTCCAATTGGGAAGAAGAACTCCTGAAAGGGTTTGCGTCACCAAGAGACCAAGGGAGTGTTGTGAAACCTCCTCTAGTTGAATTGAGTAATTCCAATTGGGAAGAATAACTCCTAAAGGAGTTCACATCACCATGAGACCAAGGTAGTGCTGTGAAACCTCCTACAGTCGAAGCACCCCAATTACTAGTTGTAGAACTAGTGGAAATCCCAGGTGAGTATTGAAGGATATTGATGTGTTAGGTCCCTATATTACTATTATAGTCCCTTATTGTTGTTATTGTAACCCCCTTATTGTTACTATTGTACCCCTGTAACCCCCATATTGTTATTATTGTGCCCTTAATTTATTATTGTTAGGTCGGCTAGGATTACATTATGGCCCCACAAGGATTACATTGTGGCCCCATGGACTCCTATATATAGAAAGGAGGTTTTGTAATTTGTATTGTCTAAGAATTGTGTTGATCAACGGTTGTCATTGATGTCAACCTAAGCAGCACCAGGGGCTAACCCAATATTGAATGGGAATTTTGACCTACCAAATTAATATATTTTGGGTCAATAATTATTTTGATGGTTTCTACTTGTCGAGGTGTTTCCATTGATATATGGCACACCATGTAATTCTTCATGGTTTGAAGTTTGTACCCCCGTTAGTGGGCTAAAACCCCATGGGGTTGGGGCATGGGTCATTGAAAAGTCATAATTAATATTTTTTAAGCTCCTAAAATCCCTCCCATGTTCACTTGTTGAAGCCCCTCTCAACTTAAGAATTTATGTAAATTGTGATCCTCATTTCCTCCTTATGGAGGGGATTCGGCCATCTAAAACAGGTCATCGTGGAATTTTCGCTCTAAATTTGTTTCTACGAAGGTTCAGAATCCAAAATTTTTATAAGGCAAAGCCAAAATCCTGAGGAAGCTGTAGTAAACATTTCAGATCAAGTTGCACAATATTTTTGGAGATATGATTTGTGGAAGTCAGGGTTTTTGCAGGCTCCTGAAATTCATCTCAAAGAAGTGACCTTTGTAAAATTGTCATAACTCTCTCTCTGAGTATCGGATTGGAATTTTGTAAAACGTGCAAGATAGTGCATAGTATGTAATTTTTGATCTGTCAATTTCAAAGATAAATGAAGAAACAGTGACACGTGGCATGATGTACAAGTGCGCTCTACTGAAACAGTCCATAATTAGGGCATTGTGAGAGATTGGGGATAACTCTCTCTTGAAGAATCCAAATTGGGTCAGACCTATGGCATTGGAAAGAAGACTCGGAGGAATACTATAGGACCTAAAATCAGATATTGAGGATCTGAAATAACAAATATACACCAGATTCAATATCGATCTCCTAGAAGGAAAGAAAAATCTAGATCATGTGTTGTCAAGGGTTGCAAAGGACCAGAATTTCTATGGCAGCAAAGCAAAGAAAGGTTCAGCAGAGGGTAGCATGACAAGAGTAGCAACCAAGGTGCATAACAGCAGCAAGAAGTTCATCATATGAAGTCTTCAAGTGGGCAGCACTGCATACAATCATTGTAAAGGTATCATTGTACTTAGTCATTGTAAATAAATTATTGTACAAATTGTACTAGTATCTATCTGCCAAGGGTTGAAGAGGCATCGATGGGAAGTCTAGGATCATCATTAGGTGGTTGTGTCAAAGTTGGGGTTATGGTCTAGTATATCTTCTTCTTCTACATCATTCTATATCATTGTAAAGTGGACCATTTTCCCTGGTACGGGAGTCCATTCTTCTTTTATTCTTCTATAGGGTGGTAGGGTGGTGGTAGGGTGAGTTGTAGCTCATTGGGTATTGGGGCATCCGTTCAGTTGACTACTGAATAATCTCGGGCATTGGAGCTTCCATCGAGTGGGAGCTGGAGAAGAATGCTTTTCTATATTCTAGGAAGTTGGAGCTTTATTTTCAATTGGAGTTGAATATTAAAGAATTATTAGAAAAGAATTAGGTGTTTTTTGTCCCGGAGTGGCTTTCCACCTTAAAAAATGTGTGCATATGTGTTCCTCTTGTTTGCTGCTATCATTTTACAAACACTGATAATAATTGAAGATTAACTAATGCTCTAATTGAAAGAAATACTGATTCACCCCCCCTCTCAGTATTTCCAACGATTGGTATCAGAGCTTGGTTCCTTCAATAACAGTTTAACAGCTGGAAGGAGGTCATGGAGCATACCAAGAATGGTGTACATCTATTCAATAAAAATAATTATGCACTCTGGAAAGGAAGAATGGAGGTCTATCTCTTTGCGCAAGGTTACGAAGTATGGGACACTTTTCAAAATGGATTTACATCAACTACGGATGAACAAGGTAGGAAGAATTTGGTAAATGATGCTAAAGAAAAAAATATTATTATCAGTGGACTTATTGAATCTACTTATCATAAGGTGTTGGGTTGTAAAACTGCCAAAAATTTATGGGACAAGCTTGAGAATATATATGCAGGTGACTCAAATGTCAAAGAAGTAAAGCTTGAAATCTATAGAGAAAAAATTGAGCAACTCAGAATGAAAGAATATTGCAACATTGATACATACTTCCAATACGTTGATGAAATAACCAATACTCTAGAAGGATTGGGAGAGCCTGTTGACGAGAAGAATATTATACGGAAGATTCTTATAACGTTACCAGGGAGATTCAACCCAAAGGTATCGGTCTTAGAATACAGTGCAAATCTGGACAAACTCAGCAAAGAGGAATTACATGGAGTTCTCATAGCATATGAAATGGACTTGATGAAGAAGAGGGTACTTCGCATCTAGAAACTGCGTTCGTTGCATCTAATAAAACCAATAAGGATAAACAACCTTCAATTGAAAATACATGCACCTACAAGTGTGAAGAAAAGGGAGATGACGAAGAAGGTCTTTCAGATGAAGAATATTCTTACTTCACGAGAAAACTAAAAATTGGTAAGGGACAATTCAAAGGTAAACTTCCATTGATATGTTTCAGCTATAATGTGGTTGGGAATTTTGTAGCAAAATGTCCAAACAGAAGTAATGGCAACTCAAAAGGAAAGAAAGGCTTTAAGAAATTCAACAAGCAAGGATCCAAAAGGAACTTTCTCTCTAAAGAAGATATCCCATCATCCAATGAAGACAATGACAGTGAAGAAGAAGCCAATGAGAGAGTATTTTTTATGGCCAAGCACAATAAACCCAAGCACAATAAACAAGAGGTATCAAACAACAAAGAAGAAGGATGGACCATAGAATAATTTTATGAGGAAGCAATCAAGCTTATAAAAGATCTCAAGGCGGAGAAGATCTGTTCCAAAAATCTTGAAGAACAATTTCAAGGTCTCAAAATTGAAGTTGAAGAACATAAATGCATTGAAGATTCACTTCAAAAGAAGTTGGAAGAAAGTAACCAAGAAAGGGAAGAATTAGAAGCCAAAGTAGTCTCGCTGTGCAAGGAAGTGAAGAAAGGAAAAACTATGAAAAACTATGCCAAAAACTCAAGGGCATTGGAAGAAATCATCAACAATCAATGATCTTACAATGACAAAACTGTCATCGGTTACAAAGAAGAAGAAGCAGGACTTTCTACAACAAAATACAATGAACCTATGAGATATGACATGCATGTAGACTTCATTGGACAAGATTCACAAGAACAACCTTGGAAGACAATTCCTCGACGAGAATTTCCATCCAGGTACCAACATATTTTTTATGGCTACTGTTATTCATGTGGAAAATTTGGTCATAAAGCTGTAGAATGTCACACGAATCCTAGGAACGAATACGATTCCAGGATATCTGTCAAATATGAACCTCCCAGGGCTCAGAAAAACATCAATAGATTTGAACATTTAAGAAATAATATTGAATGTTACAAATGTAGAAACTTTGGACACATAGCCAAAGACTGCAGACTTGAAAATCCTCCAGAAGAATATTTGAAGCCACAGAATGAACGAACATGGAAGAAGAAGAAGAATGATAATTGTGCTCTCGCTTTCAAGGCTCAAAAGAACAAATATGTGTGGTATGTTGATAGCGGTTGCTCAACGCATATGACTGGAGATAGAAATAAATTTGTATCTCTAAAAGAGAAGAAGGACAGAACTGTGTCCTTTGGAAATGATGGATCTTCAAATGTTATAGGATCAGGTACTGTCACTCTTGGAAGTAAATATGCTCTATCCAAGAATGTTATATTGGTTGAAAACATGAATAACAATCTGCTCAGTGTTGGACAAATGTGTGATCAAGGACACATAATACTATTCAACTCCACGAAATGTGAAATCAGGAAAGGCGTGTATGGTGAAATTGTGGCTACAACAAGTCGAGGTCCAAATGACATATATGTTCTGGATGAAGCAACTAAAGCATGTCTAATAGCTAAAGAGGATCATACAATAATTGGTAGCAATGATGATCGACTAAGTAAGAAGCTTGCTACATAGGTGCAAAGTGATTTCGAGATGTCTTTACTTGGTGAGCTGACATACTTCTTAGGGCTTCAAATATTACAGCAAGAGAAAGGAATATTTATATGTCAAGCCAAGTACATCAAGGAAATTCTTAAGAAATTTAAAATGGAAGATTGCAAACCCATCCTTACTACAATGGTAACAGGTTGCAAATTCAGCATAGACGACTCATCTAAGGATGTGGATCAAAGGTTGTATAGATCTATGATTAGTAGACTTCTATATGTAATAGCCTCCCGACCAGATGTTATGCAAGCAGTTGAACAAGTAGCAAGATTCCAAGTAGCACCAAAAGAATTACATATTAAATATTCACCAGCATTGGAATATCTTCGTCAAAGGATTGGGATTATCCTAAGTTCTCATTAGATTACAGGTCTGCAAGACGGTTGTGTGTTAGAGGGAGTGGAAGTGCGTACAGGTCCGCAAGATGGTTGTGTTTCAGGGGGAGTTACCCTTTGCCACTAATGTCAAAGGGGCAGAAAATGTTTTAGGAAGAGGTGTCATGATCGCAGGGGGAGTACTTGTGTTGTCATCAATGCCAAAGGGGGAGATTGTTGATCAGCAGTTGTCATTGATGTCAACCCAAGCAGCACCAGGGGCTAACCCAATATTGAATGGGAATTTTGACCTACCAAATTAATATATTCTGGGTCAATAATGCTTTTGATGGTTTCTACTTGTCGAGATGTTTCCGTTGATTTATGGCATGCTATGTAATTCTTCACGGTTTGAGAGATATTCATGTTTGAAGTTTGTAACCCCAGTTAGTGGGCTAAAACTCCATGGGACTGGGGCATGGGTCATTGAAAATTCATAATTAATTTTTTTTTAAGCTCCTAAAATCCCTCCCACGTTCACTTGTTGAAGCCCCTCTCAACTTAAGAATTTATATAAATTGTGATCCTCATTTCCTCCTTATGCAAGGGATTCGGCCATCTGAAATAGGTCATCGTGGAAGTTTCGCTATAACTTTGTTTCTACAAAGGTTGAGAAGCTGAAATTTTTATGAGGCAAATCTGAAATCCTGAGGAAGCTGTAGTAAAAATTTCAGATCAAGGTGCACAATATTTTTGGAGATATGATTTGTGGAAGTAAGGGTTTTTGCAGACTCGTAAAATTCATCTCAAAGAAGTGACCTTGGTAAAATCGTCATAACTCTCTCTCTGAGTATCGGATTGGAATTCTGTAAATAGTGGCAGATAGTGCATAGTCTGTAATTTTTGATCTATCAATTTCAGAGAAAAATGAAGAAACAGTGACACGTGGCATGCCATACAAGTGCGCTCTGCTGAAACAATCCATAATTAAGGCATTGTGAGAGATTGGGCATAACTCTCTCTTGAAGAATCCAAATTGGCTCAGACCTGTGGCATTGGAAAGAAGTCCTAGAGGAATACTACAATACTGAAAATCAGATATTGAGGATCTGAAATAACAGATATATACCAGATTCAATATCGAGCTCCTAGAAGGCAAGAAAACGCTAGATCATGTGTTGTCAAGGGTTGCAAAGGACCAAAATTTCTACGACAGCAAAGAAAAGAAAGGTGCAGCAGAGGGTAGCATAACAAGATGAGAAACCAAGGTGCATAACAATAGCAAGAAGTTTATCATATGAAGTCCTCAAGTGGGCATCACTACATACAATCATTGTAAAGGTATCATTGTACTTAGTCATTGTAAATACATTATTGTACAAATTGTACTAGTATCTATCTACCAAGGGTTGAAGAGGTAGTGTTGGGAGGTCTAGGATCATCATTAGGTGGTTGTGTCAAATTTGGGGTTATGGTCTAGTATATCTTCTTCTTCTACATCATTCTATATCATTGTAAAGTGGACCATTTTCCCTAGTAAGGGAGTCCATTCTTCTTTTATTCTTCTATAGGGTGGTAGGGTGGTGCTAGGGTGATTTGTAGCTCATTGCGTGTTGGGGCATCCGTTCACTTGACTACTGAAGAATCTCAGGCGTTGGAGCGTCCATCCAGTGGGAGCTGGAGAAGAATTATTTTCTAGATTCTAGGAAGTTGGAGCTTTATTTTCAATTAGAGTTGAATATTAAAGAATTATTAGAAAAGCATTAGGTGGTTTTTGTCCTGGAGTGGGTTTCCACCTTAAAAGCTGTGTGCATATGTGTTCCTCTTGTTTGTTGCTATCATTGTACAAAAAATAATAATAATTGAAGATTAATTAATGCTCTAATTGAAAGAAGTAATGATTCACCCCCCTCCCCTCTCAGTATTTCCAACAAATTGTTCATTCATGTAATGTATTGGAGGTTTCCCCCTCAAAGTGGATTATTTATAAGGCATTGATATCTCTTTTCTTCTATTTTTGGAGCTGGTTTCCCAACATTTGGTATCAGAGCTTTGGATTCTAGGGTTTCACTGCTCCAAACAGGTCATTGTGGCATTTTCTCTATATCATTTTTTATATGCAGGTTCAGAAACTGAAACATTTAGAGTGCGAATTTGAAATCCTGAGGAACATCGTCACAAAATTTCAGAGTTTGGTTCACAATATTTTCGGAGTTATGATCTATGGAAGTTAGGTCCTTTTGCAGGCTCCTGAATTTCACTTAAAAAGGTCATCGCAGAATTTTCGCTATAACGTTTTTTCCATGAAGGTTCAGATGCTGAAATTTTTAGAGCGGGAAATGGAAATCCTGAGGAAAATCATTGAAAAATTTCAAATCTTGGTTGCCAATAGTTTTGGAGATATGATCTGTGGAAGTTAGGTCTTTGACAGGCTCCTGAATTTCATCTCAAAGATGTGATCATGGGAAAATATTCATAACTCTCTCTCTGAGCATTGGATTGAAATTCGGTAAAAATTGACTGGAAGTACACGAAATTTAGTTTCCTTTCTGTAAATTTTAGAGCCAAAGGAGCAAAAAATACCACGTGGCAAGCCGTAAAAGTTCGATCTACTGAACTAGTCCATAATTAGGTCATTGTGGGAGATTGGAAATAACTTTGTCTTGAAGAACCCAAATCAAGTCAGACCTGTGGAAATTGAAAGAAGATTCAGGGGGATACGTTAGGGTTGAATTTCAGATATTGAAGATCCAAAATCACAAACATAATTCAGTTTCAATATCGAGCTCCTCAAAATCAAGAAAAAGGTGTGTATTTATTTCAAATTGCATAAGTCTTGTTTGAAAAATTAGTTTTAACTGATTCCAAAGGCCTATTGAGCATAGATATCAGTATTGGGTTCTAAAATACCTCCTAAAAGTAATTCAACACCCATTAATCCCTCAGAGTACTCTACTATGACTCATGAAGATGAAGAATTGCAACATGATCTATCAAAATTACAAGAGCAGGTGCACCAAAATTCACTCTCGCAAAGAGCAACAAAAAATGAAATGGATGTTTTGAAGAAAAGCATGGAAGCTAAGATGGATGGTTTGAAGAAATGCATGGAAGCTATGATGGATGGTTTGAAGAATTGTATGGAAGAAAAAATGGAAGGTTTGAAGGAAGACATGGAAGGTTTGTCAAAGTTGATACAATAAATGATTCCTAATGGCGAAAAGATAATAGATGAAAATCATGATGAGAACAAAATAAATTTTAATCGTGATTTCATAAACTCTTATGTTGGATTAAAGAACCACCATATTCCAAAGATGGATATGAGGAAGTTTGATGGAAAGTATCCCATAACATGGATACTACAGATGGAGCAATGTTTTGATCTCAATAATGTGAAAAACACACAAAAGGTATGCATTTCAACTTTACATTTAGAAAAAAAGTCATTTGTATGGTATCGATGGCTTTGCTCCAGTAAAAAAATTGTCACTTGGTCAATTTTTATGGAGGAAATGATAGAACATTATGAGGATACAAAAAGCAACACCTTCTTTAGCCAATTGATAAATCTCAAACAAAAGGGTTTAGTGGTGGAGCACATTGAGGACTTCCAAAAATGGAATATAAGGGTAACTGATATTTCAGAGGAACACATAATTGATCTCTTCATAGGTACTTTAAAGGATAACATCCAACGTGAAGTTCGCATTTTGGAACCTGATTCATTGGAGAAGGCATTTAGGTTGGCAAGAAAAATTGAATGTAAAATTATGGCGACAAGGAAGCCTACCACTCACTTCTATAAAGATGGAAGTGTTGCTACTCCTAGATTTCCACAACCTACAAGGTTGACACCACAAAAATTGGAAAAAAGAGAGCAAAAGGGCTTTGCTACAGTTGTGATAGCAGATACACTAAAGGTCATAAGTGTGCTGAGAATAAATTATTTTACATAGATTGTGAAGAGGAAGAAGAAAATGAACAAGAAGAGGATATACACCAGGAACCAGCCCTAGAAGAGGGAGAAATGAGTCTGACGATATAATTTAATGCATTGGCAGGAATTACCACCCCTCAAACTCTCAAGATAGAAGGACATATCAAGAAGAAAAAGGTAATAGTGTTGATTGATTTAGGCAGCACCCATAATTTTATTCATTGTAAGGTAGCCAAGGAATTGAATTGTTTCCTATACCTAGCACCCGAATGTAAAGTGTTGGTTGCAAATGGAGGAAATATAATTTTCTCTAGAAAATGCCATAATATCAAGCTAACCATGGGGGAATATGTATTGAATAGTCCAATGCTTTCCATTCCTATGGGAGGTGCTGATGTTGTACTAGGAGTACAATGGTTACAATATTTGGGGACGGTAGCTTTTAATTTTCAAGAACTTTTTTTGGAATTTTTTTCAGAAGGAAAGGAAATCGAATTACGGGGTATTGCAGGGAAGTCAGGAAATATAATAAGATCTAATGTCATGACAAATCTTCTAAAGAAAGAAAAACGAGGCATAATTACACAATTATGCTCACTAGAAGTTCCAACATCAAAATCATCTATTTCTGTAGATCTCCAAAAAGTCTTGGACAATCATTCCAAGGTTTTTGAAACTCCAAAAGGACTCCCACCTATTCATGATCATGATCATGCTATTCATTTGATTCGAGGAAGTGTTCCTCAAAACATTAGGCCTTATAGATATCCTTATGTCCAAAAGAGCGAAATTGAACATATGATTGCAAAAATGTTAGAGGCGGGTATAATTCAACCTGGTCAAAGTTCTTTCTCTGCTTCTGTAGTATTGGTACACGAAGGATGGATCATGGCACATGTGTCGGGATTATAGGGAGATCAATAGCTCTTACATTAAAGATAAATTTCCCATTCTTGTGATTGATGAATTATTGGATGAATTACATGGAGCAATTTATTTTACCAATGGATCTTTGTTTAGGATATCATAAAATTAGAATGAAGACTCAAGAAGAAAAAGGTAATAGTGTTGATTGATTTAGGCAGCACCCATAATTTTATTCATTGTAAGGTAGCCAAGGAATTGAATTGTTTCCTATACCTAGCACCCGAATGTAAAGTGTTGGTTGCAAATGGAGGAACTATAATTTTCTCTAGAAAATGCCATAATATCAAGCTAACCATGGGGGAATATGTATTGAATATTCCAATGATTTCCATTCCTATGGGAGGTGCTGATGTTGCACTAGGAGTACAATGGTTACAATCTTTGGGGACGGTAGCTTTTAATTTTCAAGAACTTTTTTTGAAATTTTTTTCAGAAGGAAAGGAAGTCGAATTATGGGGTATTGCAGGGAAGCCAGGAAAGATAATAAGATCTAATGTCATGACAAAGCTTCTAAAGAAAGAACAACGAGGTGTAATTTCACAATTATGTTCACTAGAAGTTCCAACATCGAAATCATCTATTTTTGCAGATCTCCGAAAAATCTTGGAAAATCATTCCAAGGTGTTTGAAACTCCCAAAGTGCTCCCACCTATTCGTAATCATGATCATGCTATTCATTTGATTCTAGGAAGTGTTCCTCAAAACATTAGGCCTTATAGATATCCTTATGTCCAAAAGAGCGAAATTGAACATATGATTGCAAAAATGTTAGAGGCAGGTATAATTCAACCTAGTCAAAGTTCTTTCTTTGCTCCTATAGTATTGGTACACAAGAAGGATGGATCATGGCACATGTGTCAGGATTATAGGGAGATCAATAAGCTCACCATTAAAGATAAATTTCCCATTCTTGTGATTGATGAATTATTGGATGAATTACATGGAGCAATTTATTTTACCAATGGATCTTTGTTTAGGATATCATAAAATTAGAATGAAGACTGAAGATATTCCGAAAACAAGATTTTGAACTCATGAGGGTCATTATGAATTTTTGGTCATGCCTTTTGGCCTTACCAATGCACCTTCTACATTTCAAGGGTTGATGAATTCCATTTTCAAACCCTTCCTTAGAAAATTTGTGCTAGTATTTTTTGATGATAGACTAATCTACAGCAGGTCTTGGAAGGATCATGTTCAACATGGTTATAGGGTGCTCAAACTATTGCAGGAGAAACAATTATATGAAAAAACATCCAAATGTTTCTTTTGAGAACAAGAGGTGGAATATCTGGGTCATATTGTATCTCACGAGGGTGTTAAGGTAGACCCTAACAAAATTAAAGCCATTAAGGAATGGAAATTCCCCAAAACCATTAAGTAGTTGCGAGGATTTCTTGGGTTAAAAAGGTATTATCACAAGTTTGTTAAGAATTATGGGAGAATAGTAGCACCTCTAACAAAATTATTGAAGAAAGATGCATTTTCATGGGTTCCTGAAGCAACTAAGGCTTTTGAACATCTTAAAGAGGAAATGTGCCTAGCACCGGTCTTAGCTAAGCCAAACTTCACAAAAACCTTTATTGTGGAATGTGATGCCTTAGGAAATGGAATTGGTGTTGTTTTAATGTAAGAAGGAAGACCCATTTCTTTTGAAAGTCGTCCAATCAAAGGAAAGTATTTACAAAAACCTATTTATGTGAAGGAAATGTTAGAAATACTGCATGCACTAAAGAAATGGTGAACTTACCTAATGGGAAGACACTTCAAGGTAAAAACTGATCATGATAGTCTTAAACACTTTTTGGAACAAAGAATATCTGTAGAAGAGCAGCAAACTTGGGTCACGAAGATGTTGGGTTATGACTTTGAAATAATCTACAAAAAGTGGAAGCATTGCTTTGTGCCATTTCTATTATCCAACTAGATTTGATAACCGAAGCAAGAGATGAATGGAAGAAGGACGAAGAAATTTCGGCACTCATTCAAAAGTTGCAGCAAGATCCTAGTAAATATGATACATTTAGTTGGAAAAATGATTCCTTATGGTACGAAGATCACTTATATCTTTTTAAGAATTCCCAACTAAAACAAAAGATTTTTTTGGAATTGCACACCTCTCCTTTAGGAGGACACTCAGGATTTTTAAAAACTTACCACAGGGTGAAGAAAGAATTTTTTTGGGATGGCGTTAAATATGATATTAAAAATTTTGTGTTAGAATGTTTGGTTAGCCAGCAGAATAAAGTTGAGACAATTAAGACCCCGGGTCTTCTACAACCTTTATCCATTCCAAGTCAACGTTGGGAGGAGATTTCAATGGATTTTATCACATGTTTACCTAAGTCCGAAGGAAAGAGTGTCATCATGGTGGTAGTTGATAGACTGAACAAGTATGCACACTTTTGTGCATTACCTCATCCATTTAAAGCAAGTACAATTGCTACTACATTTATGGACACAATTCAAAAGCTACATGGAAAGCAAAGGGTTATTGTGAGCGACAGAGATCCCATTTTTACTGGAAATTTTTGGACAGAGTTATTTTCATGTTTGGGTACTCAATTAGCTCATAGCTCATCTTATCATCCTCAATCCGATGGACAAAATGAGATAGTAAATAAATGTTTGGAAGGATATCTTCATTGTTTGGTATTTGATTAAAAAACACAATGGGTCAAGTGGTTACCTCTCGCTGAATGGTGGTATAACACTTCCTTCCATGATGCAGAAAAAATGATCCCATTTATGGAACTTTATGGGTATAATCCACCGTCCATCACATCATCTTTAAGAGAAAATTCGAAGGTTCAAGAAGTGGAAGATCACATCGAGCATCAACAAGAAGTTCTCCAACTCTTAAAGGATAAGCTGAATTTGGCACAAAATCAAATGAAACAACAAGTAGATCAACATCGCAGCGAGAGAAGTTTTTATGTAGGAGACTGGGTATTTTTACGACTACAACCATACAAACAATTGTCCCTCAAGCAAGCTAAGAAGGATAATAAATTATCACCAAAGTACTATGGTCCTTACAAGGTGTTGCAAAATATTGGTACTATGGTTTACAAATTGGAGCTTCCTGCTTCTTCACGAGTGCATCTAGTTTTCTATGTTTCATGCTTAAAGAAGGTTATAGGTGAAAATCTTTCAGTTCAAACAATATTTCCAGAACTTGATGAGGAAGGAAAAATCATATTGAAACCTGAAGCGGTCACGGAAATAAGAACTCAACAACTATGAATTCGATCAATTTCAGAGTATCTCATCAAGTGGAAGAACTTATCCACTAAAGATTCTACATGGGAGGATGAGAATTTTATACAGAAGCACCCAGAGCTACTCAAGCGTTGAGGACAACACCTTTTTGAAGGAGAGGGGCATGTTAGGTCCCTATATTACTATTATAGTCCCTTATTGTTGTTATTGTAACCCCCTTATTGTTATTATTGTACCCCTGTAAACCCCATATTGTTATTATTGTGCCGTTAAATTATTATTGTTAGGTAGGCTATGATTACATTGTGGCCCCATGGACTCCTATATATAGAAATGAGGTTTTGTAATTTGTATCATCCAAGAATTGTTCATTCATGTAATGTATTGGAGGTTGCCCCCTCGAAGTGGCTTATTTATAAGGCGTTGATATCTCTTTTCTTCTATTTTTGGAGCTGGTTTCCCAACATCATGGCACCTACAAGTTCTTCTATTAATTTCCCAATTGGAAACATTATAGGTGACACACTAATGAAGCCCATTCCTTTAACGACTCTGCCTAATTTTCATGGGCTTTTCTCTAAAGACCCCGATACATTCCTCTTTGAATTTGACATTGTCTATCAAGCATACGATTATATCGTCGATGCTAAGAAGTTAAAAATATTTCCTTCTACTTTAAAAGGGACAACCCTGCGATGGTTCATGGGTTTAGGGGGGGAGATTATCTCCTCATGGGATGCAATGAAGGAAGTATTTTTGGAGAAATACCAAGATTACTCTAAATCCCATGACATCAACCAGGATATTTTTAACTTTGCACAGAAAGAGGATGAGAATATGGAAGATTGTGTGGAACAATTCAAATACATACTATTGGAGTTCCCATGTTTTGGAAAATTTGGAAATACCAAAATATGAGACAACATCAGAACCACTTTTAGACCTTAGGATCTAGCCCTCCTGGGTCCAGAGAGGGATCTCTCTATAAAGGCAAAGGTGTATGTCTTTGAAGCTTGATTTGTAGGTATTAGTCTAGTTATAAGGCACAAGGTTTGTTTGTTTGTTTGGTTGTTGGGAATCAGGAAGGAAGGGTTCAATATAAGACAAGGATGAGCAAAGAGGAATTTAGGAAAAGGAGAGATAAGTCAGAGAACACTCGAGACCATTGGGAAATGGAGTCAAGAAAGGGTTTACTTGCTATTCAGTATTCAAGGCTTTCAATTGGGCTAGTCATCTAAAGCATAGGATATTAAAGATGATAGTGTGGTATGAAATGGTAAGGAAAGAAGGGGAATGACAAGGAAACCTCCAAGGTGACCATTTAGGAATAAGATCTAGGGATAGGACGTGCCATTAAACACCTATGATCCAACTCCTAAAAGGTTAACTCTTCAGACAAGGAAACATTAAAGATTTAAAGATAAAGGTGAAAACTTGAGATCAGAGAAAGGCTTTGAACTTTCAATGCTTTAGCATCCAACTTAAGGGAACTTAGAAAGGTTCAATTGATTGAAAAAGACTCTAGTGAGATAGAATTAGCATTCTAAACTCCTAGTATCCCAATTCATTCAATTAAAACCCAACAAGAACATCTAAGAACAGATTCATTAATTCACACATCAGCTAGCAGTAAATATTGGCTACTACACTGGTTAAATTATCTTGAATCAGTGCCTAGATAACACATATAGTAGAAAACATCAAAGGTAAGGAAAGCAGAAGCATTAGGGTACCATGCAAGGGTATATACTAAGCCATATTTCTGATGCTTACCAGAAAAATGAAATGTGATGAATTACAGAAGGAAAACATAGAAAAAGGCAGAATACATCACCGCTGCTTTAAATCAGGATCCAAAGAAATGTGCTTGTCATATTAAAGAGAAACATCAATCATGTACAACATTTTCTAATAGCTTGATATTCAGTCTAAAAACATCTTCCTCAGCCTATCTAACAACTTTACACAGAGAACTATGTCTCAAGAGAAACATCTTACAATTCACAGATATCCGATCAACAACCTTTACAATGTGTTTATTCATGAGTTTTATAGCTGAAAAAGAGGCAAAGGAGGTAGATGAAACACTAAATGAAACATTAAAATAGAGTAGAGGAAGAGGGCTGAGGCCCATTCTGTCTTAATATCTATGCATTGATTTTTGGTACTCTTTGGATGAAAGAGTGGTCTTCAACAGGCTGAAATTAACTCTAAGTGTGTTCTTTGATGTACTTTTGGCTACAGTACTCTATAGTACTCTGGTGACCAGAAAAAAGGCATATAAATGACTTTGAGGTTTGCCATACTGCATAACAAATGATCTGGTAGCATTAGGACTTCTGTCAAGGTCGAAATCTTCTCAGGAACACGATGTAGAATAAAAATAGTATGGGTAATTTTTCCTTTCTCGGGAGGGAAGCTTCTGCTGATGTGAAAAACTGATAATATTGTTTTCTGTGCATTAGGCCTCATTAGGCCTTCTGTGTAGTTCACAAGGTATTCAATCTGGTACATTCACCTTTTGAACATTGAATTAAGGCCTAAAATCTTCGATTACAGGCTTTAAAACTCTTTAATCCTTCACTAATACTCTTTGCCACTTCATTGACTATCTCTATTTGTGAAAATTGAGCTTTAATGGCACTGGAGGGTATTACAGATTTAAACACTGTTATTTTAATGAAAATTTTCACTCTAAACACCTTCCCAGGCATTTCTCTGTAATCTCAGGCTCTGAAAATTCTTCCTCTGTGCTACTGTGTCACTAACAGTGACTGTGTAGAACATAACGGTTTTTCACCGTCTATATTCCCTGCAAAAACACACAAAAATGTTAATAAATCCATGCGGTGGGAGGATGGATGCAGTGGAAGGATTTTGGAATGGCAGCGTAGCATGGTGGAAATGGTGAATGCAGTGAAAATGGCTGAGAAATGCAGTGAAACGGTGAAAAAATGATCAGAAATGGACATGGACCGTTCGATCAGATCTGGAGGTGATGATCGACAGTGGAGATTAACTAATGGAATGACTTTAGAAAGTTGGGCGAAATGCAGTAAAATTTAACATAAAACATTAAAGTTCTAATGTTAGGTGGAACGATATATCCTTTCAATGTAAAACATTAAAATTTTGATGTGGGCAGAGGAAAATGCTTTTTCAATGTAAATCGTGAAAATTTGACCTTTGCGCGAAATACAAAGGGAATGGGTGAAAATGCAATGAAAAGCATATGAAATGGATTTGAATGGTGGGACCCGGTCATGGGTGGAGGGAAATTCAACACGGACCATTAGATCTCAGGAGGAGATCAACAACTCAAATGATCTGATGGAATGCTATGGTCGCACGATGGGAAAAATGTGAATGGAGTACGAGATGCAATGAGGGTTGTTGATTTGCATAGATCAACGATTGGGATTGTGTGGAAGAAAGTCCATGAGCGGAAGTGGGGAGGTGGTTTTCCAAGAAAAACAGTTGTTTTCACGCAGTGAAAAGGGAGGAAGGTTGTTTTCACTTTTCGAACGCGATATAGGTCTCCGGCTGACATGTGGCATTTGAAAACCGCCCATATCGCGTAAGTTCTAACAATTAAAGTCCAGAAATAAAAACTACGCAATATTGCTTCTGGCCGTTGGATATGGGATCATGAGATCCAACAGTGATGGATGAAGCGCGATATGGGAACGTGCGCGGATGGTAGAGTGGGGTCAAGCGGAAGGTGGTTTCATTGTGAACCATTCGATCAGTGCGATGGATGGCTGAGATTCACAGTGGAGAAACAAAGGCAGGGGAGTTGGTTAGTGGTCGGGAGTAATCTTGGCCGTCAGATCAAAAGGAATGAATGGTCAGGATCTAATCGGAACCGGAGGAGGCAAGGGCTAAATCTCTAATGGGCTCATGAAGCGATTGGCTCTGGACTGTTGGATTGGATGCAGATCAACAGCTATGATTGGATCGGGGTGACCAATTGGAGGAACACAGGGCGAAAGGAAAGTGAATCCTGGCCGTTGGTTCTTGTGGATTCAACGGCCAGGATTGCATCGGAGGATCGCGATCGGGGAAACAAGAAGTGGCCGTTGGATCTAACTGTGAATCGACGGTGGAGATGGCCTTCAGAAGGTTTACAAAGGAGTGTGATGGGGCGCGGTGAAACATGCGTGGGCCGTTAGATCTTTTCATATCAACGACGGAGATCGTTTCAAAGGCCGACAGAAAAAATACACTATCGCATTGGAACTTTCATTTTACAAAGAGAATAAGCACTTCGACCAATCTTTCCGATGTGATAAGTGCTTTATGCCTTAGCGCTTGGTCTTAGCACTCGAGTGCATGGAGGGGAAGTGGTTGGGGGCTGGCCGAAAGGGGCTTAGCCTGTATATGTTAAAAATGGGTTTTTTAGCTTAAAAATAGAGTTTTTAAGGCTGAACAGAGTTTTTCGGTATAGGGAAAAATGGGTTTTTAAGCCAAAAAAGGGTGTTTGTGAGGTTAAAAGGGGAGATGGGATGATTTAGTAGGCTTGGAAGGGGATTTTTGGGGTTAAAGGGAAAACTTTGAAAATGGGAAAAAGTGGTTAAAATGGGAAATTTTGCAGGGATACAAGGTACAAATGGAGGCTTTCCTGAGCATAGTTTTTTCACAGACAATGAGGCTTTTTGGATGGAAACAATAGTGAAGATTTTTTCAAAGGAAAAGGGCACATAGAGGCTTCAAGGATGAGATATTTTCATAGGAAATTTATCTCTTGAAGGCTCATAAAAATATTTAGCCACCTGTTTTCTTGCCAAAGAATTCATAGGTGGCTAACAGTGGCTCCACATGGGGATGGCATCTTCTTGAAGGTGTCAAGAATTCAGAAAATAATCTTTGGAGTAGGCCAGATGGCTCAATTCTTGAACCATATTTCTTCTTTGATTCAGCTATTACAAACATGATGGATATTAATCAGTAGAAAACATTCCCCAAACAATCTACCTACCCATCCTACAATCCTAACATTTTTTCTTCAAGGTGCATTTGAATTTGCAGACCTTTTTCATCATTTTTTTTATTGAAAGCATAAACAAAATAATCTAATTCTACCCTTATTCCTCCATGAGACCAGATTAAATTGTTGGCCTCATAGTTTCTCTACCTAATCTAATATCTGCTAGGATTAAACTGTCTAGCAGATTTCTTCTCTACATTCTACAACAGAAATTTAAAAATAGTCAAACCAGGATTAGACAGTCTGGTTTGCTGTGAATTCATGGCATAAAGACTGCTGCACATGAACTGAAATTGCATAAAATTGAAAACAAAATATTGAAGGCTTGAGATTCTGAAACTTTGAAGCATCCTTCTATTCTTTGTGACTCAATTTTTGAGCTTTTTAGAGTCACTTTCTTCTTCACTTCAGCTTTGGGTTTGGGCTTGTTAGAGCTGGTCTTTTTTCTTCTTTGCTGGTTCAGATTTTAGGCATATTAGAACCAGCTTCTTGACTTCCTCTCGCTCGAGTTTTGATCATGTTAGAGCCAATATTTTTCACTTCCGAGGTTCAAGTTTTGAGCATGTCTGAAGCTCTATTTCTCTATTTTTTGAAACATTTTCTCTTTTTCTTTGAAAAAAAAAACACTGCAATGGTATTTACAATGGAAATGGAAACTGTAAATTGGAAATCAGTAGTAGTAATTCTTGAGCATCCTGCCATTGACAGGACCCCCAAACAACTTTGTACCATCTAGCTCTTATAGAAAAAAGGCATTTGGACCAACAGTGGCTTGGATGATGTAAGGACCCTGCCACAAACTGTAAAATTTGCCATGCTTTCCTTTTTCTCCTCTCCTAGAGTCTCACTTCATAACTTTATGCCCAATTTTGAAGTCATCAACTTTTGTTCTTTTCTCAAACAAATTCTTAATATTTTACTGTACTTTCAGAGATCTATTATAGACTTATTCTCTTGTTTGTTGGAGATGAATTGTTTGATTTATCCTCCTTAACATGTTGTCCTCTTCTGTCTGAATCTCTTGGCCTAGTTTAATCACTGGTACCCCAAGGCTGGTAGGAAACACTGCCTCTGTTCCATAGAAAAGCTGATATGGTGGCATGCCAATGGATTTCTTTGTTATTAGCATGTCAGCCCACAAAGCATGCACTACCTTGTTATTCCATGAATTTTTCTTCTCTTTGAGCAGCTTTTTGATGATGGTCACCAGGCTCTTGTTTGATGATTCAGCTAACCCATTACCCTGTGGTTAATAAGCAGTTGAATGATTGAGTGCTATCTGATACCTATGAAAAAAATCGATCATTTTCTTGGATGTAAAAGCAGAAGCATTATCGGTTATTATCTTTCTTGGGCAGCCAAATCTAGAGAGGATGTGGTCTTCTAGGAACTTAATGATGACATAATCTGTGGCATTCCTAGAAGGTATGGCCTCTATCCATTTTTTGAAGTAGTCTATGGCTGTGAGGATCCACTTGTGTTGAGTAGAAGAAGCAGGGTGTATTTATCCTATGAAATCTAGGCCCATTGTTGGAAGGGAGCTTCAACAGTTATAGGTTGCAATGGTAATGGGAGGAGCTTTATTTTGCCCTAAAAAATCTGGCACTTATGGCAGAAAATTATCATTTTATGGATGTCATTGAAAAGTGTAGGCCAATAATAGCCAACTCTGAGTATTTTGTTAGCAGTGGATTTCCAGTTTAAATGGCCTCCACACTCTCCTTCATGGAACTCCTATTTAATCCTCTCTGCTTCAGTTTCAGGAAAACATTTAAGTAATAGACCATTTGCATTTTTCTAGTATAAACATTCATTCAGTATGCAATAATTTTTGACTTTTAACTTTAGGAATCTAGCCTTAGTCTTTGATAAATCAGGAGGGGCATTGAGGTTTGTGAGCACATACAGGATATCAGAATACCAAGGAGAGTTTTGAATTTTTTCTTCAACAGTAGGATCAGGTAATCCTTCCTGTTAATCTAGGGCATCTACCATGTTTATGTTAACGGCTTGCAAGTTAGATTTAGCCATTAGTTGAGCTAAGCCCTGACCTTTGATCAGTTTTGTGGGTTTTATTTCCAGGTCATACTCTAAAATTACAGCAATCCATTTGCCCCTCTTTCCATCAGGATCTTGGGACAAAATGTCTTTAACCACAATGTTTGGCACGTAGGCTATGATGTGAGAATGCAGTATATACACCTTAAAGTATTTCAATGCCTTTACCAAGGCATAGGCATGTTTTTCCATTATGTTATATTTCAAGGGTGCATCCCTCAAAGCCTTGTTGAAGAAAGCAATAGGCTGTTCCATTCCCTCTGAATTTTTCTGCAGTAGAACTGCAGCCACTGTATGCTCAGAGGCAAAGGAAAATATCAGGAAATCCTTTGAGAAATTCGGGATAATTAGAACAGGTGCTCGGGCAAGTGCAAGTTTAACTGATTCAAAAGATTTTTTAGCCTCTACAGTCCACTTAACCCCTGCACCCTTTTTCAGCATGTTTGTCATATTTCTGAGGTGCTCAGCTAAGTTGGGAATAAACCTCCTTAAGAATTTAATTTTCCCAATAAAGGACTGTAACTCCTTTATGTTTCTCGGGTGGGTAATCTATAGTATTCCCTCAACTCTTTGCAGGTCTATCTTAATTCCATTCTCTGATATAATATGGCCAAGAAGCTTACCTTCTTGTAGGCCAAACACAATCTTCTTGGGATTCAAAGATAGACCGAACCTTCTACATTTTTCGAAAACTCTTCTCATATGTTTTAGATGCTCCTTATCAGTCTTGGAATAGACTGTTATTTCATCAAGATAGATGACAATGAAGTGCCCTATTTCCTCTGAAAAGGCTATGTCCATTTCTCGTTGGAAGGTCGCACCAACGTTCATTAGTCCAAAAGGCATTTTTACGTACATAAAAGTGCCCCATGGAGTGGTGAAAGCTATCTTGAGTTGGTCTTCTGGGAGTACTAAAACTTGGTTATAGCCTGAAAAACCATCTAACAGGGAGATCCTTTTTGAGCCCACTACCCTCTGTAGGATGTGTTCCATCTTTGGTAAAGGGTAATTGTCTTTAAGTGAAGCTCTGTTAAGGTTTCTGAAATCGATGCACAGTCTGATCTCACCTGTTTTCTTTCTCACTGCTACAAGGTTGGAAACCCAATCGAAAAACCTCACAGGCACTATTATTCCTGCCTCGTACATATTCTTGATTTCCTTTTCGACTAGAGGCAGTTGTTTCGGGTTAATTCTGCGAAGTTTCTATCTGAAGGGTTTCTGGTTCTCTTTCAAAGGTATTTTGTGTTGTATAATGTTTGTATCATAAGCCTCTATGTCCTCATAGCTCCAGGAAAACACATCAATGAATTATTTAAATAAGCCAATATATTGCTTTTTCATGTCTGCAGGCAAGGACATAGCTAGTTTAATCATCTTAGGCTTATCTTCAGTGCCTATGTTGCATTCCTCGACATCAGAGTCTGAGTGTTCTATAGTGGGTTTTTTCGCTACGTCGTCAAAATAAAAAAGGTCCTCTAAAGGTGCCAGTCCCCAGGGTATATTCTGTTGGCAATATGATGCAGAGTGTTGTCCTTGATGGCAACCCACTGAATGAAGATGAAGACATGCGACTGTTGACATGTGTTGTCCTTGATGGCAATCCACCTGATGAAGTTATTCTTGGCGTGATGGACTTGGTAAATGATGTTTGTTAGAAATATGATGATGAATGTTGTCCTTGAAAGGCAACCCTCTTGATGAAGATAATGGCAACTTACTGGATGAAGTTGTGCTTGATAGAATATGTCTTGTACAGAAGGCAATGAAGAAAGGAATTCAGCATGTGCTAGATCTATGATGAAAAGAGTATGTCTCAAGGCATACGCGGATCTGTCTAAGGGAAGTTGCGTATGCACGCGGGAAACAACGTTCCAAGTCGCGTATGGGCAAAAGCGCTCATAAAGTGGGGCCCATGGTATTGAAGGCTCATGGTATTGTTTTGGCTCATGGTATTGAAAAAGGGGCCCGTGGTATTGAAGGCTCATGGTATTGATTTGGCTCATGGTATTGAAAAAGGGGCCCGTGGTATTGAAGAAGGATAAACCTATATAAAGAGAAGAAATTCATTATGCAAATCATGAGTGTGGGTGCAAGATGTCTGAGCTTGAATGAATACTTCTCTCTGAAGTATATCTGAATGGAAAGGGTTACACTTGAATGATAAATCTGAATGTATGATGCACCAATGATGAAGAAGGGAATCTAGATCTGAATTGCTCTTGTATTTGCTAGATCTGATTATGGAAGGCTTAGATCTGTGATGAGGCGAGCATCTAGGCGAACATCTGTCTGAAGCAAAAGGGTAGATCTGAACTGAATATCTGATCTGATGAAGTATGTTGCTCTGTAATGATTGAAGATATATACGCTACTTCGCCGCGGAGGAAGCGCGTATATACGCAGCTTCAGCGAAGAGAAAGCGCGTATGCGCAATAAAATATACACTGAGGTATACGCTGGTTTGTGTGGACGGAAGAGCGTATATACGCGACATCAGTAAAGGGAAAGCGCGTATGCAAACTAGGGTTTGCTGAAGCAAGGGGTATGAAATATCTGATCTGTTCTGCTGTATTTCTGCTATCTGATCTGTGTTGATAAGTATTTGTTGGTGATGTATGGTTGAACTTAAAAGTATGGAAAGGGTCCAGTGTGAAAATTGATGAAACGTGGTCCAAGGTGGTGCTGAAGGTTGTAGCCTTCAGTCAGGGGGTTGTAGCTCCCTTCCAGGTGAGGCTGGTAAACGAGATCGGGGTGTCGTAGCTCCCTTCCAGGAGAGGCTGGTAAACGAGTCAGGGGGTTGGAGCTCCCTTCCAGGAGAGGCTGGTAAACGAGCGCAGGTGGGTGCCTGCGTGCTGGTAGGAGTCTGCACCAGCACATATGTTGTAAGATGTTTTTCTCTATAATAAAATATTGAAGGCTGAGCAACTGCAGCGGTGGTTTTCTCTCGACTTGGGTTTCCACCTAAAAATCCTGGTGTTCATGTGTGATGCTTTGTGTGATGGTTTATTCTGTTCTTACTGCACATGTTTACTGTTTATAGAACATCTAATTCATGAATGATGGAATGATATAAGTGAAGAACTAATGGCATAATTAGATCTCTGTGTATACGCGATTTTTATGAAGGATATCCGCGTGTATACGCTAGTTGGCTTCAGCAAAGTAGCGTATGGGTTTTAGAGCATGAAAAAGTAAAATTTTTTGAGTATGCAGTAAATACTAATTCACCCCCCCCCTCTCAGTATTTTTCCCAACAATTGGTTTCAGAGCAGGTCCTTGTGCAGAAGCTTGATCGCTTGAAGGAGATCCGTCGCAATGGGAAGTCAAGAAGGAGTGATGTCTATAAAGCCACCTCTATTCAATGGAAGCAATCTGATATTCTGGAAGGTACGAACAAAAGCATATATGCAAAGTCTTGGTGCAGATGTATGGGCAATCGTGGAAGAAGGTTATCAATACCCGGCAAGTATTCCTACTGATGCAGCTGAAAGAAAGAAGTATGAAATCAATGCCAAAGCAGTGAATGTCTTATTGGGAAGCATGTCTGAATCAGAATTTTCTAAAGTGATGCAGCTACATTCGGCAAAAGAAATATGGAACAAAATCATTCTAAGCTATGAAGGAGACACAAAGGTAAAAAGTGAAAAACTCCAAACTCTTAGAATTGAATATGAAAATTTGAAGATGCATAGTGATGAGAGTGTTGCCAGTTTCTTTCTTCGTCTGGATGATATTGTAAATCGAATGAGAAATTTGGGTGAAACCATAACTGATACTACTCTGGTGGAAAAGGTCTTAAGATCCTTGAGTTCAAAATTTGACTCTAAAGTTTCAGCTATTGAAGAAAGGAAAGATCTGCAAACGCTTACTATTGTTCAATTACATGGTACTCTGAATGCTTTTGAAATGAGACAAGGAGGTCCTTCTCAAATAAGAGAAGCTGCTTTTAAGGCATCTACAAAAGGAAAGGAAAAGGAAGTTGTCAAAGAATCCAGCTATATATCTGATGAAGAAGAAGCGATTTTCGTGAGAAAGCTCCAACTAGGTACTGGAAGATTCAAAGGTAAGCTTCCCTTCAAATGTTTTGAGTGTGGAAAAGTTGGTCACTATGCTGCTAAATGTCCTTATAGAGAAAAGCATGGTAAAGAGAAACAATTTGAAAAGAGAAAGAGTTATTATGCAAAAGAAGATGATGATGAAGTGTCCAGTGAAGATGAAGAAGATTCTGACCATGATCTGAAAGTGCTCATGGAAAAGAAGCAAAAGAAGAAGCCTACTCGAAACAAGGAGATACCTCAGAAATCATGTATAGCAAAAATTGAAGAAGATGAACCAGGTATTAATCATTGTTCTTGTCTCTTACTTAATTGCATGTGCAATGATTATGATAGTGAAAGTGACAGTATGGATCCAGAAGTTTCTGACGAAGCTCTACAAATACTCATGGCAAAGAAGGAAAAGAAGAAGGCCACTTGTAATACTCTTCTTTGTGCAAACAATAGTGAAGATAGTAAAGTTGTGGAAGCTATCAAGATCAAAGCTGAAGAAAAACAAAAGGAAATTGATACGAAAGATTCTATTTACAAAGAGATGACCTCTCAAATGAAAGATCAAATAGAAATGTTGAATGGACAGGTGGACAAGTATCAAAGGTTTCATACTTATGCATCCAATCGAATTAAAGAACTAGAAGCAGATCTTGAAAAATCAAGAAAGAAGAATGAAGGACTTGAAGCTGCAATCATCTCTCTGCAGGCAGATCTAGAAGCATCAAGTAAGAAAAATGAGGAACCTCTACAATCATTTGAAAAGGAAGGCCTTGAAGCAGAAATCATATCTCTCAAAGAAGATCTGGAAAAATAAAATAAGAAGAATGAAGAGCTAGAAAAAACATGTGAAGAAAACGAAAATTGGTTGAAAGAAGAGATCCTAAATCTGAAGGATCAAGTAGAAGATGGAAGAAGGAAAGAAGAAAGCATGACAAAGCAATGTCAAGCCTTGGAGGTTGAGGTAAACATTCTCAAAGGTAAATTAGAAGAAAAGGTTAAACTTTTGAGGTTTCAAGATAGTACTGACACTTTGAACAATATTCTAAGTAATCAAAGGTCTCCTGCTATCAAACTTGGTCTTGGTTTCCATGAAACTGTTAAAGGTGAATCTAGCTCACAAGGAAGTGCTAAAAATTCAGAGGATGTCAATGCAAAACCTGAAGTGTTGAAAGAAATAAAAGATCAACCAACAATCATGAATTCTCAAAGGAATTCATTCAAGAATGTTGAATGTTTTAAATGTCATAATTATGGGCATGTTGCAGAAAATTGCAGGAGCAGATCATTTCAGCCACAAACAAACAGGTTCTACTCAGAAAGGTACTCTAGCTTCTTCAGGGGATATTGTTTCTCATGTAACAAGTATGGACATAAAGCAGCTGATTGTAAAAGGAGGAAGATTAGAAATACTCATTATGACTCTTATGCTTATTTCTCTGGACACATGAGATGTTATTCTTGTAACAAGTATGGACATGTAGAAAAGGAATGCAGGTTGAACAGATATGGGAATTTGGATAACTTCCAGCACACAAATAGAAAGTTTAAACAAATCTGGAAAAATATGGAGGGACGGAATAAGAATCAATCTAGAGAAGAAAAGGATATTTTTGTGGATGCTCTAGAAGACAATGATTTTCTTGAAGAAAACACTCAATTCAAGATGGAGGACCGATCAGAAACGTAGGGAATTCTGACCCTACTGCAGTCATCCGCTTATGAAGCTGACTTCTCTTATTGACTGCAGGAATGATGTGGGATACATTATGAGATTTAGTAATGTATCATCACAGTGGGAGCAATGCATGATGATTCTTATGGTTGATTTGATTATTATGGTTATATGTATTTCTGACAGTGCATCTGGTGTGAAGAAAGGACAGGTACAGGAGGTACAAAATCAGGAGGAAATGAAGGAAGATGATAATTTTCTATGCTTCACTTTCCATACGCGGGTTCTATGAACAAAAGTCGCGTATACACGCGAGTTCCAGCAGACACAGTCGCGTATTCATTTATGATAAGAGAATTTATATGATAGCTGAAGATCTGGAGCAGAGGCTCAGGGGGACTATCAGTCTGATTGTCAATGACTGTATTATTGTTCTAAATAATGATGATATGATACATGGTTTCTTATGTTGAGGACTATGGATGAGTCCTGTCTACTTGAGTATTCATTACTGAGATGAAAGTCTTATAATTCAGAGACAAGGACAGATCATGCAGAGATTGTTGTTAATGACTTGCTGTTGAAGGTGTTTCAGATTGCACAAGTTAAGGAAGAGCACTAGTTTAGGGGGAGCAGCAGGTTGAATACTAATGATTGCATTGTTGGCAATATGAATGCTTATTCTTTGGTTTTTGTGATACTCATGCTCAAATGATGATGACTTGGTACATGGTTTATTATGATGAGTTTTTGAACCCTGGTTGCTTATAAGTATCTTGTGTGCTCACACATGGATGAGTTGGATGTCGTTTGCTTCAGAAATAAATCATGCAGAGTTTGTTACTATGGTTACATATGTTACTTCATGTTAAATCTTGAAGATCATGGTGATGTTGGACCACATGGATGATTGCTTGACACTTATGTGAAGATGTTGGTCTGATATGAGAATCTCTATTGGAAAGATTGTATTGATGTTGCAAAGAATCTAAAGGCTTGGTTACTATTGTGCTGATGCTACAACCGTTGGATGACGCTTGAAGACACAACTACACTGTTCTATCTATCTGTAGTCCAGGGAAGCATTCAAATATCTCAGAAAGAAGCTGAACACTGTCTTTGCCTCACAGAGAATCAGATCTGGTTGAAATTTAGAAGATGGCTTGGGATACGCGGGTTTCCTGAAACACAGTCGCGTATATACGCGAGTTCCTGCACAGAAAACTGCGTATGTCTGATTGCTGACAATTTTTGGTTGAAGTCAGCTCTCTTCAGCACAGCTGTAGTGCTGTTTGGTATCTCGGATACTATTTGGTATCTCTGGTGGTGTTCCAGTTCTCATAATTCCATTTCTAATGTTTTGATAAAGATGCCTTGATGATTTGTTGGTGAAAGTGTTCAGGATGCACAAACTAAGGGGGAGCCTTAGTCCTATGAAAAGAATGCATGGATGCACAGATTCAGGGGGAGCCTTAGTCATTAGCTTTGCTGAGTATAATGCAGTATTGGAATTATGGTGGTTCTGATATATGATCTCTCTTGAGGTCTTTTTGGTATTGGTTATGAAAAGTCATATTTGTATTTTTGATGAAAAGGTCATGTTGAGACCCATGATGTAAACTTGTAATATTCAATCATGAGAGGACTTGTCAAATTTGTAAACCCACTTGGTTGGGTAGCTGAGTCAAATTTTGTAAACCCACTTGGTTGGGTAGCTGAGTCAAATTTGTAAACCCACTTGGTTGGGTAGTTGAGTCTCTTATGTAAATCCACTTGGATGGATCTTTGATGTAAGTGTGAGTCATTGGTGATAGGAACTTCATAGAGTCATGTACTTCATTGGAAAATATGGTTGAAGATTCAGCATGAACTCAGGGGGAGCTTGGTCACTTCAGTATATATCAGATCTGCAGAACGCTTCTTCTACATGAGGAGAAAAAGGGAGAGTGTGTTGGTTTTGATCCGCCCTTTGCCCTTGATGTCAAAGGGGGAGAATGACATGGTGTTTGAATGAAGAAAAATAATGGTGTCAAAAATGGAGAGAGTGACATGGTGTCATTGTATTCTTAAATGTACCTATCTGTTGTGGTAACCAAACACCATCGTGGTTGCCATCAAGTCCAAAGGGGGAGATTGTTGGCAATATGATGCAGAGTGTTGTCCTTGATGGCAACCCACTGAATGAAGATGAAGACATGTGACTGTTGACATGTGCTGTCTTTGATGGCAATTCACCTGATGAAGTTATTCTTGACTTGATGGACTTGGTAAATGATGTTTGTTAGAAATATGATGTTGAGTGTTGTCCTTGAAAGGCAACCCACTTGATGTAGATAATGGCAACTTACTAGATGAAGTTGTGCTTGATAGAATATGTCTTGTACAGAAGGCAATGAAGAAAGGAATTCAACATGTGCTAGATCTATGATGAAAAGAGTATGTCTCAAGGCATACGCGGATATGTCTAAGGGAAGTCGCGTATGCACGCGGGAAACAACGTTCCAAGTCGCGTATGGGCAAAAGCACTCATAAAGTGCAAATCCAGGGGTAACCACTAGGTATGGACCCATTGTATTGGGTAATGATTCGTCTAAATGACCCCGTCCAGGAATACCATCGGAAGTAATGTAGTTTTGGGCTCATGGTATTGTTTTGGCTCATGGTATTGAAAAAGGGGCCCGTGGTATTGAAGAAGGATAAACCTATATAAGGGAGAAGAAATTCATTATGCAAATCATGAGTGTGGGTGCAAGATGTCTGAGCTTGAATGAATACTTCTCTCTGAAGTAGATCTGAATGGAAAGGGTTACACTTGAAGATAAATTTGAATGTATGATGCACCAATGATGAAGAAGGGGATCTAGATCTGAAATGCACTTGTATCTACTAGATCTGCTTATGGAAGGCCTAGATCTGTGATGAGGCGAACATCTAGGCGAACATATGTCTGAAGCAAAAGGGTAGATCTGAACTGAATATCTGATCTGATGAAGTATGCTGCTCTGTAATGATTGAAGATATATACGCTACTTCGCCGCGGAGGAAGCGCGTATATACGCGGCTTCAGCGAAGAGAAAGCGCGTATGCGCAATAAAATATACACTGAGGTATACGCTGGTTTGTGTGGACGGAAGCGCGTATATATGCGACATCAGTGAAGGGAAAGCGCGTATGCAAACTAGGGTTTGCTGAAGCAAGGGGTATGAAATATCTGATCTGATCTGCTGTGTTTCTGCTATCTGATCTATGTTGATATGTATCTGTTGGTGATGTATGTTTGTGCTTAAAAGTATGGAAAGGGTCCAGTGTGAAAATTGATGAAACGTGGTCCGAAGGGGTGCTGAAGGTTGTAGCCTTCAGTCAGGGGGTTGTAGCTCCCTTCCAGGTGAGGCTGGTAAACGAGATCAGGGGGTCGTAGCTCCCTTCCAGGAGAGGCTGGTAAACGAGTCAGGGGGCTGGAGCTCCCTTCCAGGAGAGGCTGGTAAACGAGCGCAGGTGGGTGCCTGCGTGCTGGTCAAGTCTGCGCCAGCACATATGTTGTAAGATGTTTTCTCTATAATAAAATATTGAAGGCTGAGCAACTGCAGCGGTGGTTTTCTCCCGACTTGGGTTTCCACCTAAAATCCCGGTGTTCATGTGTGATGCTTATGTGTGATGGTTTATTCTGTTCTTACTGCACATGTTTACTGTTTACAGAACATCTAATGAATGAATGATGGAATGATATAAGTGAAGAACTAATGGCATAATTAGATCTCTGTGTATACGCGAGTTTTATGAAGGATATCCGCGTGTATATGCTAGTTGGCTTCAGCAAAGTAGCGTATGGGTTTTAGAGCATGAAAAAGTAAAAAGTTTTGAGTATGCAGTAAATACTGATTCACCCCCCCCTCTCAGTATTTTTCCCAACATATTCTTATCTTTTGACTGCAACACCTCTATTTCCTCTTTTTTTGCATTTTTATATTCTTTGGTTGGATTTCCAAGCTGTTCAGTTAACACGTTTATTTATACGCTATGTGGTGATTTTTCTTCATCGATGGGCTCTTCATTCATGCAGCTTTCATCGGATTTAGAGTCTGAATCAGAGAATTCAAACTCATTCCTGCCTATCAAGAAATCCTCTATCTGCTTGTCACCCTTAAAGACCTGCCAATATTTCTCATTATCAGGCACTGTAGTTCTGTATTTCGTCTGAATGATGATTTTTTTGTCACTATGAGACTTATGATACGAACTAGATATGCAGGCTAATCCATTCGCAATTATGTTCTGACTCCTAGGAACAAACACCAGTTCATATTCTCTAAAGGTTTTCAATAAATCCATAGCGTCATTTCTGCACGCTCTCAATCTAGGGTTTTTAGTTGTATACTCTCCGTTTACTTGTTTTATGATTAACTCAAAGTATCCATGTACAACTATCCCACAGGCTCCTAGTTTTCTCAACAGATTTAAGCCTAAGATGAGAGCCTCATACTCAGCGATATTTTTTGTAAATTTGAAGTTCATATTGAAAGCATGACTCTCAGCATAGTCACTCTCAGTGTTATGTAACCACACTCCCGCTCCTGTAGTCTTTCTAGTGCAAGACCCTGTTAGCCACCCATAAAATTTGTCATATCAAATGGTGGCTAAATCATTTTTGGAGCCTTCAAGAAAAAACATTTATTGCTAAAAAGTGTTATCTCTTGAAGACTCAAAAATAAATCATGCCATTTGTTTAATATTCACTGTTGTTTCCCTTTTAAACTCAGAAATTCTGTTGTTTTCATGAAGAAAAGACTGCTGCAAAAATCCCTTTTTCCCCTATTTTTCCATTCCTTTCACTTCAAATTAAACTTCATTTTTACCCCTTTATTCCACATGGATTTCCTCTATTTTCCCTTGTTTCCCTTCTTCCTTTCGTAAAACCCCTTTTACAAGGTTTAAAACTCATTTTTAAACTTTTCCGAAACCCCCAAATCCATTAGAAAACCTTGAAAAATTCGTGAAAAATAAGTTTTTTAACAACAGGCTTAAGCCCCTTTGGGCTAAGTCCTAAACCACTTCCCCACATATGCCTTGGTGCTGGAACCAAGCGCTATGACCAAAAAGTGCTTATCGCATCGGAACAATCGGCCAGCGCAAGTCTATTTATTTCGTTAAAACCTCCGATGCGATTAGCCCTTTGTATATAAGCCCCGACCCCATTACCGCTTCATATAACCTCAAAGCCCGCAATCGGGCCCTAAAATTTGTGAATAAACCCTCCTGATTATGTTTTTCCTTTGTAAAATCATCAAAAATCACTTTCCTAAGGTTTATATTAAAACCCACCAGTTCATGTTTTTAATGAAAAGAATTGTTGATCTTTTCCCAATCAAATGGTCAACAGGATCTCGCATCGGAGATTTTATAATGGGTAGATTGAAAATGCCTACACCATTGTTCCGATGTGATTGGCCCTTTATATGTTTGAACCCCGGTTCCTTATCATTCTCATATATCCTAAGGCACCACAACCGGGCACCAAGCCTTATTATAAAAATATCCCCGGAGACAATAAACCTTTGTATTTCATAAATTTTTTATTTTCATATGTTATAAAGGGTCCTTCCCGTTCATTGGCTAAACCCTTTCTTCACCGTCGATCTTGGGTCAATCAAATGGACAACACTATCTCGCATCGGGAATTTCCATTGGGCGTGCTTAATATTTTATTTTCCACCTCCGATTGGCCGCCTTCTGATCCATCCTCCACCATCAATCTGATCAACAGATCGACAACCCATAGTCAATCGATTCGGCACTATTTATCCCATCCCACCTCCTCATTTCTTCTATAAATACTTTTGTAGAAGATGAGAAAATGTTGGTTGCAGAACTTTGAAATATAATTGTGCTCGAAACTTCTACTTGTAAATAATATTCAAAGGCTCTTGAAGCTCTTTTTGTGATCGAATAGTTAGGCTGAGAAGTGAAGATGATTGCTAAACTGAAACATTGGACCTGAAGAATGTAACTAGTTTGACATCAATAACAAACTGTTTCTTGGGATCCTAGTCTATATCACTGGTGAAGTGCTCCTTTATTTGTAATTGTTTTCCTTTTGTGTATGCCATATTGTCCATTTATTCTCTGATAAATAACATCAAGCATAGAGTTAGGATTTACTATTTATAATACCCTTCTCTGACTGATAAGATTTATCTCAATGTTTTCCTATAAATTGTTTATTTAAGAATGATTCAATATAGTTCAAGCAGTTAGGAATGCTGACGTTCCCTCGTCCTACTGTTTTCTTTAAACATTATTCTTGAATGTTATTTTCATTGTTTTTCTTATTAAAGTTAGACTAGAAAAGTGATGGTGTGCCTTGTTTTCTAGCTTCTTTCTCCAAAGGTAAATTCTGAAAGTTTCCCTTAGTGTTTGCTGAAAGCAATCTAGATTTAAAAGTATCTTAACTGATCTTAAGTTTCACTTTGTTTTCTCTTAAGTGTTTTCATCCCTTCTTAAGGTAATTATGCAGATTACTGGGTTGTTTGTCTTGTAAGTTGCTTTAATACAAACCTGCCCAAGGAATTTATGGTTAGCCCTATTCTTGGTTGGTTTTAAACAATTACTTAAAAGGCTTTTCTTGTTTGGACAAACTATAAATCCTAGTTGAAATTATTATCTGTTTCCACCCCTCCAACACTTTTATTTTTTCCATCCCTTCATTTAATCTCAAATATCTTGTGATATAGATGAATTTCCCCTTGGACCACTCTTGAAGTTGTTGCTCAATTAAACCCTTTTATGACTCCATAGCCCAATGGACTAAAAACCAACGTTATATCTATCTAATTAGCCGAAGCTTGTTCTAATTTCTTGCAACTTCACACCTTTGAAACTCTTTCATTTAGGACTTTCCACTTAACTAATAATCATGCTCAACCATCCAAAAATAAACAAAAACCATTGGTCTTCATATCTAGCCTAATATCATTACCCAAAATCCTTAAAAGATAAATCAATCTTTGCACTTATTGGAGAGATCCCTCTTGGGATTCAGGAGGGCTAGATCCTAGAATCCCAAAGTGGTTCAAGTGTTCTCTATGAATTTTTGGTCTTACCAATCTACTAAAATTACAGGGAGCTGACATTTCTGGCGGCTGCACTGGGGATTAAGTCAAATTTCATCTTAGGTTCCCTTAAGACTTCATACAAACCCCTTGAGTACAAGCAACCCTTTTCAAGCACTACCAAACACATGGTAATCATGATAAAACTTGTTTGAATCAGTGAAAAAATAAGGAAACCTTAGGATTCTCATAAGCCCTTATCAAACCTTGAAGGATCAGCTAGCTTAGCCATAAGAGTAGTCTGTCTTTGTCTCATAATCGTAGCTAAGTTTTGAAACAAATTTAGGACACTCTTAGAACCCATAAGACTGAAAAATAACTCACAAAAACCCAAAAATATCTCAGATTGGTATTCAATAAACATGGCGATGGACCATAAAACCTTTTACCTTCAAAAGAGCTAAAAACTTCCAGTTGGTGACTCCACTGGGAAGACCCATTATCATCACAACATTTTTTAAACTCAGTTAGATGACTTTAGGATTAAAGTTTGTGTAAAACAGATCAGTTAACCTCTTAAAGACTGTCATATTTGGTTGAACTTTTCTTTTTTAGTAGGGTCTGGAAAAACACATCATAGTGGCTCCTAGAAAGATTCATACTAGAGCCTTCCCTAACCCTAATCCACTTGAGATAGTTGATAACCCGAAAAGTATTCTTAGGAAGTCTCCTAAGATTAAATTTTCAACTGTTTTCAGATCACCCTTGAGAGCTAATTCAGTTCCTGAAAATCTTGCAGCTCTACAACAATCACAAGTTGACTTAAGAAATCCATTTATAACTAGGTCGCTTGATGATTTAGATCAGCTAGATTCTGAGTCTTCACTTTCATCTCCTTAAACAAGTGAACATCCTGGTAGTAGAGAAACAACACCACCTGATTTACATTTCCTTTTCAGTTTAGGTGTCTCTCATCCAAGATCAGCTCAACAATCTATTCCTGGTCCATCCACATCTGTTCATCCTACATCCACTGTCCAAACCACTCCATTCCATCCCACTTTCCCTCTTGTTAATCCGCCTCTTGTAAATCGACCTCCACCACATATCATGGAAGCATGGTATGCTCCCTTAGTCCTTCCTATACCCTTAGTCAATCTTCCACAGGACTATCAGTCAAAAATACCATTTTATGATGCCAGTAATGCTACTACCGCATCACAACATGTGGATAAGATGAATGAATACTTTGACAGAAATGAAATTGATGAGGAATATGTCAAACTTAGACTATTTGCTCAAAATTTAGGGGGAGAAGTAAGAAAATGGTTTAAAGGCTTACCCCCCATAGTATTAATGATCTCTAAGACTTCCATTAGACATTCTTAAACAAATGGGAAGTAAGGAAAAACCCTCTTCAAATAATTTCTGATTATAAGAATCTCCACAGAAACGTTGGGGAAAGTGTACAAGCTTACTGCACTAGATTTAACAATGTGTATAATGCATTTCCTCTAGATCTAAAACCTCCACAAGGCTTATCGTTAAACAATTTTCCTGAAGGGTTTGACCCTGAAATGGCATATCAGCTGAGAGAGAGAGACCCTTTAACTCTTAAGAATATGAAAAAAGGGGCTCTTGCTATGGAAGTCAACTTGATGGAGAAAAGAGCAAGAATGAAAAATGACAAGAGAGTTTCTTTCAGAGAGGAATCCACACTTTCCAAATCTATCTCAAAGATCGAGAGAATGATGGAGGAGATGATGAAGAAAATGAGCATTCTTGAGATAGCACAAGCAAGCCAAAATCAAATTTCTCCTCAAAACAAAAATCAAAACCAGAATCAGAATTTTAGGAGAAATCTGCCTCAAAATAGACCAAGGGAGGATGAACAACATATCACCCCTCATTTTCATCAAAACTATGTAAGCGAGGTTGAAGAAATAGATGAGAAAACAGAGGAAGGTGATATCAACATGCTGGGAGTAGATAATGACGACTTTGAGGTTCATTATGATAGAAAACAAGGTCTATACACACCTTATGATGACAAAAGAGATGAGGATGAAAGTTATTATCAATACATGGAAAATGTTATCATAGAGTCTCAAAAATAATATGACCTTAGAAGTAAAACCAATCAAGAAACTCCCAAAACCAAAACCTATGAAAAATCTTCACAAAACAACACTGTAAATAAACCCAAAATTGTAAAACAAAAGGACAAAACAGTGGCTGGAAATTATGATAAAGGTAAAGACAAAGGCACTCAAAGCAATGCAAAGCAGAGTGCAAACCTTAGTAGTTTTAGCACTGTAGAAATTTGAATAACTGATATGTTATCCACCGAGATTCTCCTGATCACACACTATTTTATCTTCATGCACAATACAAAATCTCTTCTACCATTGACCATCACATGCGGAAATAAAATCAATTGCATGCACACATTAAAACCATAAACAATCACACATATGAACATAGTATGTAATGGGAAAGCTTAAAGCTGAAAACCCCCAACTATCTGTATATTATATATGTCATATAGATCATGTAACAATCATTATACAAAGCTCCTCACAATCTCTCAGTAAAATCTCCAATTGCTACACGCTAATCAAGCTAGATCTATCAAAACACATGCTCCAATCTCTTCCACTTGATAGCCTACCTCTACTGCGCAATCCACGCTGAAGAATGCCTCTTGATGAGAATTGATTACCCCAACCTTTCTCACACAGTCTTTATAGGCATCTCTATTGAGTGTTGGATGCAAACCATGCATCACTTATAGCCACAACTGATAGTCACACTTGCCCTTTCACCTATCTCTGCACTGGTCTCCACTGAAACTGTCCATGCACTGAATTTAACTGATGTATTATTTAGTTTATTAATGAGTTTATAATTAGTGAATTAATTAATAATTAATTCACACCACTCTCACTAATTGTATCAATTAGTTAAACTAGATACAAATAGCTCAACTATGTTTAGATTAGTTAAACTGAACACAACTCCATTAACTTCCTCAATCAAATCCACCAAAATATGTCACATGAGTTCTAACTGAAGTATCCATGCAATAGCTCCACTTAACCCTCAGGAATAGCGTAATTCCTTCTGTCAGCTCCTGTGCCACATCTGTGCACTTAACTGAAGTGCTCCAAGAGAATAAGATAATGTTTAGAGTCCAAATATTATTAAGAGCTAATAATATTCGACATATCTATTTTTAGACTCGCAATCTAAAAATAGTTTCCGCCCAATATGTCTAAAAATAGAAGTCCATCTATTTTTTCCAACTTGACCAACCATCCAAAAATAGCATCCTGCAACTTATAGAACATGATCCATATGTCTAAAAATAGACTTTGCGACAAAAATCACTTGTGTGGCCCCCACCTAGTTTTGGTGATCACTTTCCAACTAGGATCAGGAATGATGTTTCAGGATGCCTCCTTCACTGTTTCTTGTTGCAATCTTCAACACTTCCTCTCAACAAGAAAGGATTGTCTTTGCATGTGACATGCAACTCCATGCATTCGCCCTGCAACCTTCACAAGCGCCATGCAACTCCATGCATCTGCTCTGCAACTCCTCTGAAACTGAATAGGCTCCAAACAACTCAATCAGTCTGATGCATCTATCATCAAAGTCTTCAACTTCTGCTGGGCCCAATTTCACATGTCATCAGGAACCACTGCGCTGTTGAACTCTTGCACCCATGCACTCTGCACTTGCTGTCAACTCTGATTCGCGCTCCAGTATCCGACACTATCACTTTGATCTGCCTGCATCAATCCAACTGATCATGCTACTGCTGTGCTGTGGGCACCTCGTAGCCAGGTTCAACTCATGAGATCCACACCATCTCATGAATCCTGCCCAGAAATCTCCTCTTGGGATTAATCATGCATGTCACCCCACCTCTCACCTGGTGGTATAGCTGCATGCACTCCCTCTGCCCATCTGGCACGAAATTTCTCTGCATGAGTGGTTTCTTCCACTCCATGATCCTCATCTTGTGGCTTCTCCACATCCCGAGGTTCACTATTACCTGCATGCAAAACTTTCTCCCTCTCAAGCATCAATTGCATGTCTTTCTTGCACTTCCCAACAATAGGAAGCTCCGTAGACATCCCATCTACTTCAAGTCTGTAGAGATTCTTTGCTCGAATCCCAACCTTCTTGACTTGTCCAGTTGCCTTGTGCCGAAGGAAAAATTTTCCTTCACTGAAGACAACTTCATACCCTTTATCCTCTAACATTGCGACTGAGATCAAATTCTTCTTTAAACCT
Organism: Pinus albicaulis; assembly: GCA_034641835.2. Lineage (NCBI taxonomy): Eukaryota > Viridiplantae > Streptophyta > Pinopsida > Pinales > Pinaceae > Pinus > Pinus albicaulis. The sequence goes on along the minus strand of CM076578.1, from coordinate 97,417,189 downwards.
GGAACATGCACTACATCTTGTAAAAGAATGAGTTTACCTGACTCCCTCTGAAAGGTTATGGTACCAATGTCGGTCACATTGTATCGTCCATTTTCGCCCAACTCAACATGCAACTGGAGATCTTTCTCCACCAAGTCACTGAAAAGATTCACATCTCCTGTCATGTGAAAGGAAGCGCCACTATCAAAATACCACCCCGATCCCAATGCACTAGACACCATGCATGCGATCAATGAGATGTCCAGCTCAAATTGTGAGGCAAGAGCCTCACCAGCTGTAGCTCCAGCAGCCTGCTTGTTCTTCTTCTTCTGTGGACAATTTGTGGCGTAATGTCCATGCTTGTGACAGTCAAAACACTTCACTTTGGACATGTCACGCTCTTTACCATCCACACCGGATTGAGAAGCATTCTTCTTGCCCTTCCCCTTCCTTGATTTGGCAGCCAAAGCGCAATCCTCTTCATCAGATGCCTTTGATGAAGATCCATCCCTGGTACTCCGCCTTATCTCCTCTTGCACAAGATCCGACCAAAGTCGCTCCCATCCTGGCAATTTCTCCCGACCATTGACAGAGTCCTGATAGGAGTGCCAACTCTTTGGAAGCCCAAGGAGAGCCAAGCTCACCAATTCCTCATCATCCACACTAACTCCTACACTCCCAAGCTCATCCCTGCAGTGGAAAAACTTTTTCAAGTATACCAGAATAGTGTCATTCTTCTCCATTTTTATTTTCCTGAGTTTATCGTTGAGCACCAACTTCCTCTGGTCACTCTTTCTTTGGAACAAATCTATCAAATATTTCCACATCAATAATGGAGAAGCTTTACCATGAAGGCTGGACACTATGTGATCCTTCACACCTTCCAACAAAATCCTTTGACACCTTGCTACCTCCTTTTGCCATGCGTCAAGTGCGGCAGCATCGCTAGAACTCAGTTTTGGAATTTCTGCATCTATGAACTCCTTCAACCCATTGTCATCCAACACCAACTCCATCCTATCCTTCCATGAAATATAATTAAAGCTTCCCTCAAGGGCATACTCCAATCGTAATCTGTTGAAAGACATCTCAGCTTTGACACCAAGAAAACACTGCAGCAATTTCGAATTCCACCAGCACAAAACTCAACCGCTTCAAAGCTTTGCAATTGCTCCAATGATAAATATCGCTCTTATACCATGTATAAATTTGAATAAATGATATTTTATCCACCAATATTCTCCTGATCACACACTATTTTATCCTCATGCACAATACAAAATCTCTTCTACCATTGATCATCACATGCGGAAATAAAATCAATTTCATGCACACATTAAAACCATAAAAAATCACACATATGAACACACTATGTAATGAGAAAGCTTAAAGTTGAAAACCCCCAACTATCTGTATATTATATATGTCATAGAGATCATGTAACAATCATCATACAAAGCTCCTCACAAGCTCTTAGTACAACCTCCAATTGCTACACACTAATCAAGCTAGATCTATCAAAACACATGCTCCAATCTCTGCCACTTGATAGCCTGCCTCTACTGCGCAATCCCTGCTGAAGAATTCCTCTTGATGAGAATTGATTACCCCAACCTTGCTCACGTAGTCTTTATAGGCATCTCTATTGAGTGTTGGATGCAAACTAGTCACAACTTATAGTCACACTTGCCCTTTCACCTATCTCTGCACTGGTCTCCACTGAAACTGTCCATGCACTGAAGTTAAATGATGTATTGTTTAGCTGATTAATGATTTTATAATTAGAGAATTAATTAATAATTAATTCACAACACTCTCACTAATTGTATCAATTAGTTAAACTAGATACAAATAGCTCAACTATGTTTAGATTAGTTAAACTGAACACAACTCCATTAACTCCCTCAATCAACTCCACCAAACTATGTCACATGAGTTCTAACTGACGTATCCATGCAATAGCTCCACTTAACCCTCAGGAATAGTGTAATTCCTTCTGTCAGCTCTTGTGCCACATCTGTGCACTTAACTGAAGTGCTCCAAGAGAATAAGATAATGTTTAGAGTCCAAATATTATTAAGAGCTAATAATATTCAACATATCTATTTTTAGACTTGCAATCTAAAAATAGATTCCACCCAATATGTCTAAAAATAGAATTCCATCTATTTTTCCAACTTAACCAACCATCCATAAATAGCAACCCACAACTTATAGAACATGATCCATATGTCTAAAAATAGACATAGTCTAAAAATAGACTTTGCGACAAAAAATCACCTGTGTGGCCCCCACCTAGTTTTGGTGATCACTTTTCCAACTAGGATCATGAATGATGTTTCAGGATGCCTCCTTCACTGTTTCTTGTTTCAATATTCAACAAGAACTTCATCTAATACTCCTGTTAAAACAATTTTGTCAAATGTAAATAGAAAAAATCAACAAACATATTTTGCTGACAGAGTGGCAGTTAATAAGGCTGAAGCAAGCACTTCAAAGAATCAGATTCCTTTTAGTTTTGAGCAGGAAGTTTCCAGAATTAAAATCTCTGTTCCTCTCAGCGAATTAGCTACCCAGAATATATATTGATCTCAAATTTTGAAGGATTTTAACATAGAAGAGAACAACGATACCGTCAATCTTAAAGATGACCAACCAGAACTCATATTCAGTCCTAAGATTGAAGGTAAATATCAAGAGGGACTTGTTACTCATTTTTACGTTAGTTTAAATGTTCATGACAAGATTTTGCATAACACTATCCATGATTCCGGGGCCTCTCACAATTTAATGCCTGAAGCTATAATGGAGAGCCTGGGTTTAGAAATCACCAGACCTTATAAAGATCTTTACTCCTTAAACTCGAGCAGAGTGAAATGTTTAGGATTAATCAAAGACCTCTGCGTTAACTTAGCACAAATTGTTTCGGGGAAAATCACCCTAGAGGTTTGTTGGGTCAAAACCTCCATAGAGCAGGGCATGCCATTCAGAAGGACTCACACACAACCATACTTGAATGAAAAAAACTATATAACAACGATAGCAGAAATCACCCGTAGTCCTACGTTCGATGTAGATCCCATGGGGTCCAAACCCCCAGCAACCTTTCTTCCTCCTTCAACCTGGAAAACAAGAAATAACATGCACGGAAACCTAGTTGTACAACATATATTTTTCCTAAACGTTAGTGTAATCCATGTGAAATATGATATAAACGATAATAACTGCTTAATAATAAATATTTCCACATATACAAATAGATACTAACACAGAAGTTCAGGAACAAGATGTTTCTTCATTATTGTGAACAGCATGTACAGAAATAAAGAGTGGAGAGATCACCTGAATCCTTCCACGATCTTCGAGCAGACCGTCGTCCGGATTCGTCCCGCCCTTGCCTTGCTAAGAAACTTTCAAGACTTGTGCACTCGAGATGGCATATAAATGGATGAACATATCCAGGAAACAAGGGTTTCCTGTATAAATCTGGGAAAGTGCAGGAGGCACGGGAAATTAGACTTGAATTAGGATTCCAACAGAGTATAATGTCTATAAAATTTCTCTCTCCCTTAGGCCATGCACATGAGGGGCTTTTATACTCCCTCAAAGTAGTTTCAGTCAGTTGGAAACAGTTGGCCACGTACTGGGGTGGTTGAACTACTTGAGTAACCATCAACCCAGTCCGAAAATAGGGAATTTATATATATTTTTAATGGTTTTAATGGCATACGCGGAAAAGTACATGTGGACTCGCGTATACACGCGGAAAAGTCTGGGCATACCCGCGTATGGGAATTTTAACACTGTTTTTTAGTGAATTTGTTCAAGTCTGTAGGAATGGGTGCCCAAAGCCATAAAGACAATCATGAATCACCCGAGGGTGAAAAATGATGCTATAACAGATGCCCCCTAATATATGAGGTCAGAAGGGGTACATGATGGCCGAAATGTATTATGCACATAGAAAGAACTTCGCAAGGACAAGAGAGGACTTCACCAGATTTCAGCCTGCCAAAAACCAATGAAAGAAAACAGAGAGTCGACCCATGCTGAGGTGGGCATACCCATGCTCAGTCAAAAATACATCATATGGAAAGTGCATAATAGATCCAAAATGTATACATGTATAGATGAACTGAAAGTACACAATGAATCATCTGAGCATGGCCCGGAAGTACAAGTCTGAATCAATGTCCAAGTATCACATATAGAAAGCTGATCAATGATGCTGAAACTGGATGTCTGATCATATAAGTAACTGAATCTCCAAGTACCAAATCATAAGAGGTGGAACACATGGTACAATCACGCAACTCGGGAGCAAACATATAGGATGCTTCTGTACTGACACTGCAACATATAAGGGTGAACGACATCACTGGCAGAAACTGAATGGATTGTCAAAAGTGAACCGAGAAATGCTGATGCAACCCGAGGTATTCACCGATCACTATGGCACAATTCTACACAATGGGAATAAATGAGCTGAAGTCGACCATGTGAGAAATTGTTGGATTAACGGTCAATGATGTATACCGTTAACCAACGCGAGACAACCCACCAATAATGAAAATGAGCGTCAAGGTGCCCCAGTACAATCTAACAAGTGCGAGTCAATGAGTTGAAGTCGAACACTTGAAAGAATCTACCAATCAGGAGGCAATGATGAATCCCCACTGTCGATAGCGAAGAGTCTGCCACTGATGACTGCAAACCCTAAGGTACTGACAAAAAGACTCTAGACCTTATTCCTAGAGCAATGAGTCGGAGTCGATGGGAAAAGATCTGTTGGAAGGAAGGCATTAAGGCATCCCACATCAGTCCAGCGCGAGTGTAACCCGCAGGCCAAGATTTGGAAGGAATCGGACGAAGCAGAGTGACGGAACCAAACCGAAGTACGTTTCCGACATGCACAAGATGAAGCTAGCGCACGGAAGAAACCCTCTCAACCAACCAATAATGAAAGCTGACACAGAGGCGAGATATCCACCGATAGGGTCAAATGGAAATCAAGGTACTGCACGAATCCCAAGTGTGATAATGTGTGCTGACGTCGAACACAGGGGAAACCACTCAGTCAAAGACCCATAATGATGATCAAATGTTGAGCACAAGGTCACCTATCTGTTGGGGTTCCCATGTTTTGGCCAGGTTGACAGAGACCAAAATATGATACAACATAGAACCACTTTCAGACCTTAGGATCTAGCCCTCCTAGGTCCAGAGAGGGATCTCTCTATGGTAGCCAAAGGTTTATGTCTTTAAGGCTCAAAGTATAGGATGTTAGGCTAGTTATAGGCTCGAGGTTGTTTGTTTGATTGTTTGTGTTTGGTTGGAGGGAATCAGGAAAAGAAGGACCAATATAAGGCAAGGATGAGCAAAGAGGAAGCTTAGGCAGAGACAGATAACTCAGAGAACATAAAAACCATTGGGCTATGGAGTCAAGGAAGGATTTATTTGTAATCAGTGTGCAAGCTTTCAGTTGGGCTAGTCATCTAGAGCATTTGGATCTTAAAGGAGATATTTGGAATGGGACATTAAGGATTGAAAATGAAAGGAGGAGGACCAACCAGCTCTGTCTATAGATCAGACCAGAGGTCATTTAACTCCAGGCCTGCTTGGACAGAACTAGAGGTGAAACAAGGGATCTTGGAAAGGTTTAATTGGGATGGAAGGCTCCTAGAGGGACAGAGATCAGGTTCTAGACCTCCAGGATTCTCAACACATTCAACTAAATCCTAACAAGAACATCTAAATACAGATTTCATTAATTCATACATCATAGAGCAGGCAATAACATCCACTACACTGGTTAAATCAATTGAAATCAACATTCAGATACACATATAAGCAGAAAACATAGATGGCTGGGAGAGCAGCAGCATAAGGTACCTATCAAGGGTAAATCTTATGCCAAAAATTCTGATGCGAGCCTGAAGAAATGTAATGAAATGAAAGCAAGTCAATCACAAATACAGAGAAAGGAAACATCACCAGCTGCTTTAGATCAGGATGCAAAGAAACATGCTTGTCATATTAAAAACAACACCAATCAGGTACATCATAGCCCATAGCTTGAACATTCAGTCTGAATACATCAAATCTCAGCCTATCTTACAATATACACAGAGAACTTGTCTCAAGAGGAGAATACTTGCATTTCACTGATATCTCATCAACAACCATTACAATGTTTCCTTCTGTGCTTTATAGCGAAGGGTGAACCTAGGATCGACTGAAGGAGTAGGTGAAAATTAAATGTATCATTAAACATAACAATGAATGTAGGGCCGAAACCCAATCTGCTTGAACTGCTATGTATTTAATCTCCGTCACCTTCTTTGTGAGAGAATGATCTGCTCCAGATTTGATCTTGACATCTTTTGGCTGAAGTACTCCTAGTGTCTTGAACCAAAATAAAATAAACTACTGAAAGGTCTGTCACATAAATGCTCTGGTGGTTTTGAACTGTTTTCTGGTGGAATTCTCTTCAGGGACAGGGTGTGTAAATAAGACTGTATGGGTGCCCTGTACCAGAAAAAGAAAAACATTTTGTTGACGAAAACTCTGATATTACCTTTTGCCTGTGCTCAGGACCTCCAGATCGACCCTCGGGGTCTTCAAAATAATGCTTCGCCTCTTTAAATTTCTGATTTAGGGCTTAAGATGTTTTTTTATGTGCCCTAATCCCTCTTCTCTGTACTGAAAATATTTGTTGCTCCATTACTGCCTCTGTCGAGTTAGCTCGAGCTTTAAATGGTGCTGGTAGGATTTTCGGCGTTTGAACTCTGCTTTTCTTTAATGCAAGTCTTGATAGCCGCATTCCTTGACTCTCTCATGACGGTACTAGTTTATTGGATTTGATTTTGTCTGCGCCGCTCGCCATTGAGATAGTACACTAAACAGCGGCGGTTTTCTTCCTCTATAAACCCTGCAACATAGCAAACCTGTGAATAAAACAATGGACGGAGAAATGGATGCAGTGTGGACGGAGGAAATAATCATTCAGATGGAAGGGAGGAAAAAATTGCAGGGGAAATGGTGAAGAATTTCTCTGGTAAGTTTGGTGGACGTCGCAGAGTGAAAAATGCATGAAAAACATTAAAACACCACGAAAACAGGACGTATATATGCAATAGAATGATAGACTGTATGGAGGGGAGTACATGTAGCTGACGTGGCGAGGCGGGATGCAATATAATGGTCAACGATGGAGGGGTGAGTCTGAAACATTGATCGCGGGAGATCGACGGCGGAGGACGACAGGCGGTGGGCTACATACAAGGCAGACATGGTCTAAAGAACAGGTAACTCTGTTAACGATCGGGCAGCTCCGATGCACGATGGCTGGTGGATGGCCCGACGAGATCGGATGGTCCACGAAGATTCTGCTGCGCAACTTTGAACCGAACATTAATGCATGAAATGAGGGTGGTTTTTCCCCCGTACAGATGCCACGCATCGTTTACTGAGTGGAATCGATGGCTCTCTGGGGAAAACCGCTTGCTGCAGATGGGTGGTGCGGAAAATACCGGTGGGTTTGGAGGTATGACGTATGGCTAGCGGGGTCCACCATTTCGGGCGCGCTCCGTGCCGTTGGATCAAATATTAATCGGTCGGAAGAGATGGACTATGGGGGGGACAAGGTGTACGGTCATGAGATTTTGGAGCGACCCCCCATAGTGAATAACGGTCGATGATTTCATGTTTAACGGACGGTGGAGATTTTCCGGTTTAAATTTATATATCGGACCCATATATATGCACCTTTAAAAGGTTTTAAATGATTTCTTCGTGCGGGGACAGGTTTTGGGGGGCTAAGCGCCTGAAGGATTTAGCGTTGGTTCTGGCGCTAGTTCCTGTGGAAGGCGGAAGGGCGCGGGACTCTGGCCAAAGGTGCTAGGCCCTTTGTAATGAAATACATGGGTTTTATTCATTTTTTAATGCAATTTGAGGCCAGACAAGGTGATGATAGGGCAATGAAGGGTAGGAAAGGCCAAAATAGGGGCAGGGAAAGGATTTCAAGGGGGTTTCGAGGCATTTAAGCATAAGGAAGGGGAGGTTTTGACAAAGGGAAAACAGAGGTTAAGATGGGGAAGTTTGCAGGATATAGGGGTAAAAATGCCCCTTTTGAGGGATAGATCAGCAGAGAGGATGTATATTGGGCCTAGCACAGAGAGACTCCAAGGAGGATGAATTTTCAAGGGAAGAGGCATTCCTTGGAGGCTCTAGAACAATCTAGCCCCCAGCTTGCTTGTCAAGAATTTCATAGGGGGCTAACAGTGGCTCCACATGGGGATGGCTGCTCCTTGGAGGAGTCAAGAATTCAGAAATTGATCTCTTGGTGTAGGCCAGATGCCTGCTGTCATGAGCCATCTCTCTTCTTTGTTTTCAGCTGCCACAAAACATGATATATCAGCAGAAACATTTTCCCAACCAATCTACCTACCCAAACTATAGTTCTACAATTTTCCCTTGGGTGCATTTGAACTAGCAGACCCTTTACATTATTTTATTTTGAAAACAAAAACAAACCTACTCTAAATCTACCCTTATTGCTCCATGAGGCCAAATTAGACTGTTGGCCTCACATGTTTCTCTACCTATTCTACTACCTGTTGGGATTAAACTGTCCAACAGGTTTCTTCTCCTACATTCTAAGACAGGAAATTTAAATACAGCCAAGCCAGGATTAGACTATCTGACTTGCTGGACAGAAACTTGTAGAAGACAAAACTGTGAAGACATGGAATTCTGCAACTTTGAAACATTCTTCTTTCTTTCTTGTGACTCAGGTTTTGAGCATATTTGAGTCACCTCTTTTCTTTGCTTCAGCTCTGGTTTTAGGCATATTAGAGTTGGTTCTTCTTTCGCTGCTGATCCAGATTTTGAGCTTATTAGGACCAGCTATTCTGCTTCCTCTGGCTCGGATTTTGATCAGGTTTGAGCCATGCCTTTTACTTCAGAGGTTCATGTTTTGAGCATGTCTGAACCTCTCTTTTCATTCTATTTTTTGGAACATTTGTTCCTTTTTTGAAAATGAAAATTTGCAATGGTATGTACAATGGAGATGAAACTGGAAATGGAAAATCAATAGAAGTAATGTTTGAACATCCTGCCATTGACAGGACCCCCAAAAAATTCTGTGCCATCAAGTTCTTGCAGAAAAAACGCATTAGGACCCACAGTGGCTTTTATGATATATGGACCTTGCCACAAACTGTCAAACTTGCCATGTTTGCCTTTGTCCTCTCTTCTCGAATCCCATCTCAGAACCTTATCTCCAACCTTGAAGTCTGAAGCTTTGGTTCTTTTGTCAAACTGTCTCTTTATGCCTTCTTGTACTCTGGCAGCTCTGCTATAAACCTGCTCTCTTGTTTGCTGCAGATGGATAGTTTCATTGATTCTCCTTACCATATTGTTTTCCTCTGATTGGATCTCCTGGACAAGTTTGATCACTGGAACTCCAAGACTAGTAGGAAAAACTGCTTCTGTCCCATAAACCAGCTGAAAGGGTGACATGCCAATAGATTTCTTTATAGTGAGCCTGTCTGCCCACAAGGCATGTATCAAATTTTTATGCCATGATCTTTTGTTCTCTTCCAGCAGCTTCTTAATGATTGTAACCAGGCTTTTATTTGATGATTCAGCTAGGCCATTACCCTGGGGGTAATAGGCAGTTGAATGTCCCAGTGCTATTTCGTACCTGTGACAGAAATCAATCATTCTTTTGGATCAGAAAGCAGCAGCGTTGTCCATGATTATTTTCCTTGGACAACCAAAACGAGATAAGATGAAGTCTTATAGGAACCTAATGATGACAAAGTCAGTGGCATTCCTAGTGGGTATAGCTTCTATCCATTTAGTGAAGTAATCTGTAGCAGTTAGGATCCATTTATGTTGTCCAGAGGAGGCAGGGTGAATTTCTCCTATAAAGTCTAGGCCCCATTGCATGAAAGGGCCTTCTATGGTGATCAGTTGCAGAGGGAGGGGAAGGAGCTTTCTTTTGCCCTCAAATATTTGGCATTTGTGGCAGGTAAGGATAATTTTATGGACATCACTGAAGAGTGTAGGCCAATAGTAACCAACCCTGAGTATCTTATTTGCAGTGGTTTTCCAACTCAGGTGGCCTCCACACTCCCCAGCATGGAATTCTTGTTTGACTCTTTCAACTTCAGTTTCAGACAAACATTTCAGTAGAAGGCCATTTGGATTTTTCCAATATAGACTCTCATTCATAGTGCAGTAATTTCTAGCTTTGAGTTTTATGAATCTGGCCTTTGTTTTGGACAGTTCTGGAGGGGCATTGAGGTTAGTGAGCACGTAAAGGATATCAACATACCAAGGAGAGTTCTGAAACTGCTCCTCAACAGTTGGATGGGGCAATCCTTCCTGCTCATCTAAGGCATCCATCATGTTAATATCCAAGGCCTGCAAGTTTGATTCAACCATTAACTGGGCCAAGCCTTGACCTTTGATCAGCTTAGTAGGTTTTATTTCAAGGTTGTATTCCAATATTGTAGCAATCCATTTGCCCCTTTTCCCATCAGGGTCTTGGGACAAGATATCTTTGACCACTATATTTGGCACGAAGGAAATGGTGTGAGAATGTAGAATGTACACCCTAAAATCTTTTAAGGCCTTAATCAGGGCATAGGCCTGCTTCTCCATGATGTTGTACTTTAAGGGTGCATCTCTTAAGGCTTTACTGAAAAAGGCTATAGGCTGTTCATTACCTTCTGAATGTTTCTGCAGCAAAACTGCAGCTATTGTGTGTTGGGAAGCAAATGAAAATATCAGAAAATATTTTGAGAAGTCAGGGCTGATAAGTACAGGGACCTGAGTGAGGGCAAGTTTTACTGACTCAAAATATTTCTTGGCTTCAACAGTCCACTTATTTCCTGCACCTTTCTTTAGCATTTCAGTCATTTTACTAAGATGTTCAGCAAGGTTGGGGATAAATATTCTAAGGAAATTGATCTTCCCTATGAATGACTGCAATTCCTTGATGTTCCTTGGATGTGTAATTTTAAGTATTCCCTCAACTCTCTGTGGGTCTATCCTAATCCCTTTCTCAGATATAATGTGGCCCAGAAGTTTACCTTCTTGCAGCCCAAAAATAGTTTTCTTAGGATTTAAGGACATGCCGTACCTTCTACATTTTTCAAAGACTTTCCTCAGATGTTTCAGGTGTTCTTCTTCAGTTTTAGAAAAGAAAGTCAAGTCATCCAAGTAGATAACTATAAAGTGTCCAATCTCATCTGAGAAAGCAATATCCATTGCTCTCTGGAAGGTAGCTCCAGCATTCATCAATCCAAAAGGCATTTTCAAGTACATGAAGGTGCCCCATGGAGTGGTGAAAGATGTTTTGAGTTGATCTTCTGGGAGTACCAGAATTTGATTATATCCTGAAAAACCATCAAGCAGGGAGATTCTCTTAAAGCCTACTACCTTCTGTAGGATATGTTCCATTCTAGGCAAGGGGTAGTTGTCTTTCAGGGAGGCTCTGTTGAGGTTTTTGAAGTCTATGCACAACCTGATCTCTCTCGTTTTCTTCCTTACAGCCACTAAGTTTGACACCCAATCAGAAAAACTTACAGGGACTATAATGCCTGCTTCATACATATTTTTAATTTCCTTCTCTACTGCAGGCAATTGTTTTGGATTAATCCTACGGAGTTTTTGTCTGAAAGGCTTCTGATTTTCCCTTAGTGGTATCTTGTGTTGTATGATGTTGGTATCATAGGCCTTTGAGTCTTCATAGCTCCATGCAAACACATCAATGAATTCCTTAAACAAGTCAATGTATTTCTTCTTCATGTTTGCAGGTATAGACTTAGCCAGTTTTATCATTTTGGGTCTGTCTTCAATGCCAATGTTGCATTCTATCACATCAGAATCAGAATGTTCAATTGTGGACTTTTTTTCTACGTCATCAAAATCAAAGAGGTCCTCTAAGGGTGACAGGCCTCTGGGTATATTCTTGTCTTTGGCCTGCAGCACTTCGACCTCTTCATTTTCTACGTTTTAAATATTTCCGTTAAAATTTCCAGTTTGCTCAGAAAAAGAATTTATTTCTATGTTACAGGGTGTTTCTTTTTCATCTGGGGGATCCTCACTTGGGCAGCTATCATCACAAATCGAGTCTGAATCAAAAAATTCAAACTCATTCCTGCCCACCAGGAAATCTTCGATCTGTTTGTCTCCTTCAAAGACCTGCCAATATTTTTCATTGTCTGGCACTGCAGGCCTGAATTTGGTCTGAATGAAAATTTGCTGGTCAACTGGGGCTTTAGGATATGAGCTAGCTAGACAAGCTAATCCATTTGCTATTGCGTTTTGACCCCTAGGAGTGAACACTAACTCGAATTCAACAAACGCTTTCAGCAAATCTAGAGTGTCATTCCTGTATGCCCTAAGCCTGGGGTGTTTCGCTGAATACTCACCATTCACTTGTTTGATTACCAACTCTGAGTCTCCTCTCACAGCTATCCTACGGGCTCCTAGTTTTTTCAACAGATTTAAGCCCAAGATCAGAGCCTCATATTCTGCAATGTTATTCGTGCATTTGAAATGCAGATTGACAGTGTGGCTCTCTGTGTGATCATTTTCAGTGTTACGCAGCCACACTCCTGCTCCAGCACTCTGCCTAGTACAGGACCCATCAAAGTTCATTTCCCACAGGGTTTCGTTGTTTACTTCGTCTTCATCCCCTCCCCTACAACTGGGTTCGCCATTATGTTGAGTTGTGAGGTTTGTTCTAGGAGGGGGGTCATTTCGTGGTTCATTATGGGCATGGAGATCAGGGAGGTGGCTAGCTTGCTGTTTTTGTTCTGTTTCTGTTTCATTCAGAGTTATATTTTCAGCAGTTTTCCCGTGGTATTCTTCTTCGTATTCTTCCAGAGTAGCCATTATGTTGAAATCCATGAGTTGTATGTTTGTATTTCCATTATCTGATCTCGGCTCTTCTGAGGATTGGTCATTGTAGAGAATTAAAGAGTCTAGATCTATATGTACAGAGTATAATGGTGAGTTTTCAGGTTTCTCGGGGCTACTGGCTAAAAATTTCATCTGAGACTCTCTATACAGTCTTCTAAGTTGGCCAAATATAGGGATAGTGGCATATAAGCCATCCGTTTGCATTGTTCCCTGCAGTTTGGCTCCCCATGATCTTGAAAATAGCATGCCATACTTTGGTGGCACATCTGCCACCATAACATCCATGACCATACACTTGGCAGGAATCTGGGTCAGACTCATGCATAAATCCTTGATCAGTCTTAGGCATTTTACTCTGCTAGAGTCAAATGAGTACAAGTCTTTGTAAGGTCTGGTAATTTCTAGGCTTAGCCTTTCCATCACTACCTTAGGCATTAAATTATGTGATGCCCCAGAATCATGCATGGCATTATGAAGGATCTTGTCATGAATTTTGAGACTGATATAAAAAGGTGGAACTACCCCTTCCTGAAATTTTCCCTCAATCTTTGGAACAAACAGGAGGGCAGGTTGATCATCATTCAGATTTATAGAATCATTCATTTCTCCCAGATTTAATGCTTTCAAAATTTGGCCTTTATATACATTCTGAGTGGCCATCTCAGATAATGGTACTGAGATTTTGATTTTTGCAATCTCACTCTCTAGATTGAAAGTGGATTGGACCTTTGTAATGTTCAATTCTGTTTTATTTGCCACTGCTTTAGTGGCTGAATCAGTTTGTGATTTTTCACTATGTACAGGGTTGGGGACTGTTGTGTCAGGAGCACTAACTGTGGTGCTAGTACTGCTAGTTGTTTGACTTTGTTTTCCAGTGTCCTGGTTGTCCTTCTCCTTATGTTTACCAGAACCTTCAGCTGCTGATTTGTTGTTTGCAGTAGATGCTTTAGAGGATTTATCAGGTATTTTCTTGATGGTTACCTCAGGAGTCTTTGTTTTGGGATCGGCTTGGTTCTTTTTGCTCCTAAGTTCATATTGTTCTCGGACCTGCATCATGGCATTTTCAAATCCTAATCTGTAATCTTCAGTTTCTAACCATTCCTCATCCCAATATGAAGGTGAGGGCTGATCATTTTCTGAATCACAGTTAAGGACTGAGTCTTCTGCTTCAAACATATTTATGGTATTCCCTTCAGACTCTTCAATGATTCCCTCGTCTTCATCTAAAATGTTTTCTTGAAATGGGGGAATAATTTGTTGGTCTGATTCTCTTTGTCTATTGGGAACATCATTGTTTCTTCTAATGTTTTGGTTATGGTTTCTGTTTTGGTTGTTGTTTTGTACAACCATCCTCTTTATCATTTGTTGAAGTTCTTCCACATTTTTTGAAAGTATTTCATATTTGGGATCAGATGTGGAATCTACGTTGTCATCCCTATATGTTACCCTCTTTTCAGCTTTTAATCTTGCCCTTTTTTCCATTAAGTTTGCTTCTATGGTTATGGCTCATTTCTACATGTCTTCCAGGGTGGTGTATTCTTTATCTCTAAGCTCATAGGCCATGTCAGCATCAAATCCATCGGGATATTTAGCCAAGGCCATTCCTTGTGGAGGTTTCATGTGTGGAGGGAGAGCATTGTAAATGCTGTTGAATCTAGTGGTGTATTCATGAACACTCTCTCCTACATTCCTCTTAAGAGACATGTATTCTGCTAGGAGTTGGTGAGGGTTTGCTCTAACCTCCCATTTGTTTATGAATGTCTGGTATAATGCAGGGAGATCTTGAATACTTCCAGGAGGTATATTTTTGAACAACTTTTTCACCTCACCCCCTAAGCTTTGGGCAAAGATCCTCATCTTGATTGTTTCATCATCAATTTCCATATAATCAAAGGAGTCCTCCATCTTATCTACATGTTACTAAGCTGTTATGGACTCTTTAGCAGTGAAGTGTGGGATTTTTGATTGATAATCATTGGGCAAGGGTAACAAGGGTTGGGGTAGAACTAAAGGTGCATACCAAGCTACCATGATGATATTATGGTGAGGAAAAGGGTTAATTTGAGCAGCTGGTATTTGAATGATAGGGATCTTAAGACCAGTAGAAGTCTGTTGAGCAGATATAGGGTGAGAGAGCCCCAAATTTTGAAGGAAGTGAAAATCAGGTGGTGTGGAAGGAGGGGTTTCACCGTCCCTAGAGTCTGGCTGGTCTGAAACACTGAATGACCTAGTTCTAGGTAATCTGTTTTGAAGGTCTAGGTCGAAGAAAGGGTCTAATAGAGCTGCAAGATCTTCTGGTGCAGAATTAGCTCTATGAATGTTGCTGGAAATAGTTGATCTCTTACTTGCAGGTGTTCTCTTGAGGATCTTCTTAGGATTATCAACTATTTCAGGTGGGTTTGGATCAGGGCAAGCTCTCGTATGAATGGTTCCGAAAGCCAGAATGTTGTTTATAAGCTTAAGCAGCTTAACCCTATTTGTTATTTCTATTGTGGTTAATGTTGTCTCAGGGGCTGGCCTCCCAGCAGAGTCTTCATTATGTTTGGGTCTGGTCTCCCAGTGGAGTTTGATGTGAAACCAAGATAATCAGCAGGCCTACTAATCACCAGTGGAGTCTTTTAACGTTTAGGAACAATGGAGTCACCAGGTGAAGGGTTTAGAATGTTTCTAGGGAGTGCACTGTCCACCACAGTGCTCAGGCACTATCACCTTTCAGGAATCTCCTCTAAAACAACGAGCTCCAACCAGAGATTGACTGGGAGGGCATTTACCAGATATGTCACCTCTGAAAAGAGGATGAGATCTGGAGGCTACCTGGCCCTTTCCAGGCTCTGTCTAAGAGTATGGTGGATATTCAGTAATGGATGTTGATTCAAGAAAGGGGTGACTTACTGTCAACCTAACCAGAGTTCTAAGCTTCTGAGGTTTTTTCGAATGTTTAAGGTAAAATGTACTCAGAATCTCGCCAGCGGAGTCGTCATTATGCTGGGGTTCCCATGTTTTGGCCAGGTTGACAGAGACCAAAAGATGAGACAACATAGAACCACTTTCAGACCTTAGGATCTAGCCCTTTTAGGTCCAGAGAGGGATCTCTCTATGGTAGCCAAAGGTTTATGTCTTTAAGGCTCAAAGTATAGGATTTTAGGCTAGTTATAGGCTCGAGTTTGTTTGTTTGATTGTTTGTGTTTGGTTGGAGGGAATCAGGAAAAGAAGGACCAATATAAGGCAAGGATGAGCAAAGAGGAAGCTTAGGCAGAGACAGATAACTCAGAGAACATCAAAGCCATTGGGCTATGGAGTCAAGGAAGGGTTTATTTGTAATCAATGTGCAAGCTTTCAGCTGGGCTAGTCATCTAGAGCATTTGGATCTTAAAGGAGATATTTGGAATGGGACATTAAGGATTGAAAATGAAAGGAGGAGGACCAACTAGCTCTGTCTATAGATCAGACCAGAGGTCATTTAACTCCAGGACTGCTTGGATAGAACTAGAGGTGAAACAAGGGATCTTGGAAAGGTTTAATTGGGATGGAAGGCTCCTAGAGGGACAAAGATCAGGTTCTAGACCTCCAGGATTCTCAACACATTCAACTAAATCCTAACAAGAACATATAAATACAGATTTCATTAATTCATACATCAGAGAGCAGGCAATAACATCCACTACACTGGTTAAATCAATTGAAATCAACATTCAGATACACATATAAGCAGAAAACATAGATGGATAGGAGAGCAGTAGCATAAGGTACCTATCAAGGGTAAATCTTATGCCAAAAATTCTGATGCGAGCCTGAAGAAATGTAATGAAATGAAAGTAAGTCAATCACAAATACAGAGAAAGGAAACATCACCAGCTGCTTTAGATCAGGATCCAAAGAAACATGCTTGTCATTTAAAAACAACACCAATCAGGTACATCATAGCCCATAGCTTGAACATTCAGTCTGAATACATAAAATCTCAGCCTATCTTACAATATACACAGAGAACTTGTCTCAAGAGGAGAATACTTGCATTTCACTGATATCTCATCAAAAACCATTACAATGTTTCCTTATGTGCTTTATAGCGAAGGGTGAACTTAGGATCGACTGAAGGAGTAGGTGAAAATTAAATGTATCATTAAACATAACAATGAATGCAGGGCCGAAACCAAATCTTCTTGAACTTCTATGTATTTAATCTCTGTCACCTTCTTTGTGAGAGAATGATCTGCTCCAGATTTGATCTTGACATCTTTTGGCTGAAGTACTCCTGGTGTCTTGAACCAAAATAAAATAAACTACTGAAAGGTCTGTCACATAAATGCTCCGGTGGTTTTGAACTGTTGTCTGGTGGAATTCTCTTCAGGGACAAGGTGTGTAAATAAGATTGTATGGGTGCCCTGTACCTGAAAAAGAAAAACATTCTGCTGACGAAAACTCTGATATTACCTTTTGCTTGCGCTCAGGACCTCCAGTACGACCCTCGGGGTCTTCAAAATAATGCTTCGCCTCTTTAAATTTCTGATTTAGGGCTTAATATCTTCGTTGATGTGCCCTAATCCCTCTTCTCTGTACTGAAAATCTTTACTGCACCATTACTGCCTCTGTCGAGTTAGCTCGAGCTTTAAATGGCGCTGGCAGGATTTACGGCATTTGAACTCCACTTTTCTTTAATGCAAGTCCTGACAGCCCCATTCCTTGACTCTCTCATGACGGTACTAGTTTATTGGATTTGATTTTGTCTGCGCCGCTCGCCATTGAGATAATACACTGAACATCGGCAGTTTTCTTCCTCTGGAAACCCTGCAACATAGCAAACCTGTGAAGAAAACAATGGATGGAGCAATGGATGCAGTGTGGACGGAGGAAATAATCATGCAGATGGAAGGGAGGAAAAAATTGCAGGGGAAATGGTGAAGAATTTCTCTGGTAAGTTTGGCGGATGTCGCAAAGTGAAAAATGCATGAAAAACATTAAAACACCACGAAAACGGGACCCATATATGCAATAGAATGATAGACTGTACGGAGGGGAGTACGTGTAGCTGACGTGGCGAGGAGGAATACAATGGAACGGTCAACAGCGGAGGGGTGAGTCTGAACTATTGATCGCGGGAGATCGACGGCGGAGGACGACAGGTGATGGGCTACGTACAAGGTGGACACGGTCTAAAGAACGGGAAAATCTGTTAATGATCGGGCAGCTTTGGTGCACGATGGCCGGTGGATGGCCCGCCCGAGATCGGACGGTCCACGAAGATTCTGCTGCGCGACTTTGAACCAAACATTAATGCGCGAAATGAGGGTGGTTTTGCCCCTGTACAGATGCCACTCGTCGTTTACTAGGTGGAATCACTGGCTCTCCGGGGAAAACCGCCTGCTGCAGATGGGTGGTGCGGAAAATACCGGTGGGTTTGGAGGTATGACGTATGGCTAGCGAGGTCCACCATTTCGGGCGTGCTCCGCGCCGTTGGATCAAATATTAATCGGTCGGTGGAGATGGACTACGGGGGGGCTAAGGTGTACGGTCGTGAGATTTTGGAGCGACCCCCCGTAGTGAATAACGGTCGCTGATTTCGTGTTTAACGGACGGTGGAGATTTGCCGGTTTAAATTTGTATATCGGACCCATATATATGTGCCTTTAAAAGGTTTTAAATGATTTCTTCACGCGGGGATAGGTTCCGGGGGGCTAAGCGCCTGACGGATTTAGCTTTGGTTCTGGCGCTAGGTCCTGTGGAAGGTGGAAGGACGCGGGGCTCTGGCCAAAGGTGCTAGGCCCTTTGTAATGAAATACATGGGTTTTATTCATTTTTTAATGCAATTTGAGGCCAGCCAGGGGTGACGATAGGGAAATGAAGGGTAGGAAAGGCCAAAATAGGGACAGGGAAAGGATTTCAAGGGGGTTTCAAGGCATTTAAGCATAAGGAAGGGGAGGTTTTGACAAAGGGAAAACAGAGGTTGAGATGGGGAAGTTTGCAGGATATAGGGGTAAAAAGGCCCCTTTTGAGGGATAGATCAGCAAAGAGGATGTATATTGGGCCTAGCACAGAGAGACTCCAAGGAGGATGAATTTTTAGGGGAAGAGGCATTCCTTGGAGGCTCCAGAACAATCTAGCCCCCAGCTTGCTTGTCAAGAATTTCATAGGGGGGCTAACACTATCAATGATGGAAATAGGGCCAGGGTGCAGCTCTAGGTTTGCTCTCAAATAAATATGTCGTAGTCGATAAGAGACAAACCCGCCAGCAAGATGTCAATGGAGACCTTCTCAAACCAGCACGAGCAGAAGACCAAAACATCTGATGTGATAGAACAAGATACTGACAAGACCGGGAAGGCCGACTAAATAATGAGTCAAGAGACACCGCATAATGGTCGACTCTGGTTAGACTTCCCTTGAACAAAAACACGACTCGTGATGACCATGGCAGTAAAAAGTGACACTGTATAAGTCTGTTATGCAGGAGGAAGAACAAACTCTCCATATGATTGGAAGAGATAACCAGCCGGGGGAGGACTGACAAGTGAAACAAGGTAAAGGCTAAACCTAGGTCAAAACTAAAACCATCCCGAATGTAGGAAATATATATAAGTATATGTGCTTTGTTCAAGGGCGACAAACTGACTATGTACTACCATCAAACAACGAAGTTACATCCCGTTCCCGCTCTTTTTGTTATATTTGATTTTTTTGTCCTTTTCATATAATAAGCCTGAAAAAGAATAAAAGAATGCTATTGTACAATGGATAGAATGAGTATCAAGAAACAGAGGCACTAGTTCCTGGGATTGGAATGATCCTATGCTCAATGCAAGGTGGCGGAAACTGGTAAGCGATACTCAGAGGAATGTTACATCCATAGGTAAAAGGGTGTCAAGTCGCGATAGCTAAGTGCATGCAATGGTTAGCTTGTACAGATAGACAAGATCAAAAGTTGGCTTAAAAATTGAGTCCAAATGAAGCCGGCTAAAGGCCAAGATAAACAAGTAGCCAATATGCAATGCAGTGATACAACTCAACAACACCAGGGAGCCTCTAGGGTAATAGCCAGAAAAATGATGGTGAGGAAGAAGAAGAATGAAGCTTCAACACATAAGTCATGGCGGGACTAAAGAGGACTCCCGAGCCTACATAAAACGCAGCATGGGAAACAAGTGATAGCGAGGAACTAACTAAGAAGCCCATGTAAAGGAAGGCTCTACCATCAAGTCATGATTAAATAATCAACGAGTGAAATGGGTGTAATACTCATGTCCTGATGGGATCGGCCCTATGGCAAGTGATCAGTATTGAGGCTAGTATGCAAGATGCAATGGAAAGTGGATTCCCTAACCTATATGCCAGTGAAGATCATATACCTGCCATGACGAGTCAACAGTCATGGATCAAAAACCGGGAAAAATCTCAAATTCGTCAAAATGTACCTAAAAACATACCAATCTGGGCTCTTCCAAGCATCCGGGTTATACAGCTTAAGATAGATTGAAAAAATAAGCATAACAAATTTTTGCGAAAATTTTCAACTTTTTGGACATAAATAGACAAATTACCTCATATTTGGTTCATTGTTACATTGCTGATTTGGAAAAAAGTGCTCTGGAGAAAAAAAATTCTTTCGTCAAAACAGGAGCAACCGACCGTCAAATCGCACCGAATTTTTCAGGTAAGCTCATAAACCATCCTTGCTATTCATTTTTTTCGTTCATAAATTAAAATTTAGGAATTTTCACCGTAGAATCTCTTGCTAAAAATCACGGGTTTGCGCATACGCGGGTTGGTAATGACCAAGTCGCGTATACACGCGACTGTGCACAAAGAAAGTCGCGTATGCGCAACCCAAAAATGAAAAATGCGTAGCTAATGAACGAATTATTGAAATTTTGCAGGATGAACATATCATGGAGAGAGCGTGAACATAGTGCTATTGATCAAGAAGTCATGCGAGATCGAGCATCACTAAATATTCTCCAGAATTGCGGATTGCTCAAGTTTTTCAAAATGCCAAATATGAAGAGTAATGTCCGGTTGCTCGAAATGCTTGTGAACTATTGGGAACCGGAAGAAGACTGCTTCATCATACATCACATGCCCATACGCATCGAAGTGGAAGATATATATTTTATTACTGGACTCTCTCGGAGGGGGGGAGCCAGTAGACTTGCACAGGAAGCCTTTGGGAGGGCTAACCGTGGAAGATTACGTCCACGTTTACTGCGTAGAGGGTTCCAAGAAAGTGGGAACTCAAATTGCAATCAAAGATTTAAGAGACTTGCACATAAAAATCTTGTTTTTTACCATTGGGAGAGTAGCAGGATCAGCTTCTCTACACCAGGCATCCAGGATGCAAATGAGTATAGCAGGGGAATGCTTAACTCATTTATATGATTGGTGCACAGCTCTACTGATGAACATGAAGCAACAATTGACTTCTATCCGAAAGGAAAAGACAAAACATTTTGGATATGGTACAATTTTGATGACATTCTTCTTCGAGAAGATACGAGCGTTGAGACCCAAATTGATCTCTACCATCAGCAGCCCTAGAGATCCAAGAATTGCCCGCTGGGTAGACATGATGAAGAGATTGGGGGGAAGTGAAGTTCCCCGGACCACTTGGGATGATGAGTTCTTCCTTTAGTGGGGAGAACAAATCATCGCTGTGGATGACTATCCCTATGCCGGGATGGACTTTCGTGGTGATCCAGATCTTGTCCTTCCACCAGGCGCGGCATGGGGAACAGTTGGTAAGTTTGCAATTTTTTGACTTATATAATTTTTTGGATTTCTTAAAATATGTATGAAAAACTGGAAAACAAACATGTTTTTGATTGGATTCATAATGACTTACAATTAAAAAATGATCATGATACAGATATTGGACCAGTTCGACTTGAGGGTTTCCTGCGACACAAGCGTCGCAGAGGCGAAGCAGATACAGTGGATTCAGACAGGACCCTCCAGGCTGTACAGAGGAACTTTGAGGGATTAACCCGCCAAGTACCTATGGCTGCAGTGGAAGATCTACCGGAAGCCATCCAGAGACGGGTGGTAGGAGTGCCCCGAGACCGGGTACGGTTATTCCGCCTAGTTGCCACCGCGATTGTGTTCTATAGGAATACAACTTCTGGGTAGGGACCTCAGGAGTAGATAGATATGATGTATCAGATGACTGTATATTATTTGAGACTGAACATGATCGGGCATAAGCCCAATTTTTGTATGACTTATGGATCCAAATTTTGTAAAGTTTTTTGAACACTCTGATGATATATATATAGCGATGTTTGATGTGATGTGACAAATGTATCAAAATGTATGATGTTTTTGATGATTAAATTTTATTGTATGGAATGATTAATATGCCAATCCAGTGCTTGATTAGCTAATGAGTCTGCCATCCAATTGTCAGCTCGAGGAATATGAATGAAAGTTAAAAATTGAAATGATCTTTGTAACAAACGTACCCTTAAGAACAACTGGAGTAAAAATGGATCTCGAACCCGATAAGTATTGTTCAACTGCGACACCACCAGCTGAGAGTCCAAGAAAACTACCAATGAATCAACACCCAAAGATATTGCCTCCGAGAGTAGATAAACAACTGCAGTGTATTCTGCTATGTTATTGGAAGCAGGACCAATGCAGACCCCTCTTGATACTAACAGCTGACCGAATGGATAATGAAGCACCCAAGCCGCGGAAGCTAAGTTCCGGGTGTGTCTACTAGCACCATCGGAGAAACCAAAATGACTCATGACATCCAACACAACCTGCCAAAGCAGATCAAAAACATCACCAACCCATCAAAGATCGAAAATCAACCAGATATGTACAAAGCAAAACTACTATATACAAAAGCAACATGCCAGGCTGAAGCCTAGGCATAATACTTCTTCAAATAGAGCCCATTTCTGGGCTCCGGCAACTCGTTCCCATCAAAATCAACCAAGGTATATGCTCCTTTTTTAAGGACTTTTTTAACGATGAAGGGGCCATACCACATAGACTTAAATTTTCCTGCCCCCAGAGCATCTTTTTCTTGGGCATAGACCAAAACAAGGTCACCTTCCGAAAAAACCCTAGGTTTGACCGCCTTATCGTACTGAGCTTTAACTCGGTTTTTATGTGCTTCATTCATCGTGGCGGCATCCCGACGCTGCTCATCGAGATGTTCCAGATGAAGGAGCCGTTCTTCAAGACTAGAAGTGTCAGGAAGAAGTTCAACAACTAACTTAAGAGAAGGAATCTCACATTCAATGGGAAATACGGATTCCAACCCATGCACTAGCTGAAATGGAGTAAAGCTAGTTGCAATTTTCACTGACGTCCTGTATGCCCAAAGTGCAGGATATAGCATAATATGCTAGTTGGATCTAACTTTATCAATTGTCCTTTGAATAATTGTCTTCAAGGATTTATTCACGGCTTCCACTTGCCCATTGGCTTGAGGATAATACGGAGATGAATGCTCCTGCCGGAAACCTAATTTGAGAGCCAACTCAGCCATCATGCTATTCTGAAAATGACTGCCATGATCAGTGACAATCTCTCTAGGAATACCAAAATGAGCAATAACTTGGTTGAAAAGAAAAAGAGCTGCAGTCTCACCATCATTCCCAAAAGTAGGCATAGCCTCGACCCACTTCGTAAAGTAGTCTACTGCTACAATAATGTACTTGTGACCTTTAGCCGAAGGCAGGTTACATGTAGTATAATCAATACCCCACTTTGTAAAGGGACTGACAGTAATGACTGGAAAAAGCGGAGCTGGATGAGCGCGCATTTTTCGAGTATAGACTTGACACGGATGACACTTTTTGACCGACTCCAAACAATCTTTGAAAATCGAAGGCCAAAAGTACCCAGCACGCAAAATCTTTTGGGCTGTAGCAAGCCCAGATAAATGACCACCACAAGCTCCACTGTGGGAATCATTCAGCACAGCCTCAGCTTCTTTGAGAGTTAAGCAGCGTCTCAGGATTGAATCAACCCCTCGACGGTATAAAGCATCACCAATAATCAAGTAATTCTTAGCCAAGTGACACAACTTACGACGCTCATCTTTCGAAAAAGTAGAGGGAAACTTCGCAGTTTGAAGATACACAATGATATCTCCATACCAAGGATCCTGTGAAGAGATAAGAAACAAATGTTCATCCGGGAAGGATTTGTCATAGATCATCTCCTCCCCACAGGGAAATTCGGAGATCAATTCCGAGAAAACCAATGATTTATTGGATTTGACAGACATAAACTCAAGATTAAATTCCTGCAAAATCACAATCCATCTATTGTATTTGCCCCCAATCACTCGCCTATTGAGGACAAATTGAAATGGATTGGCTGCTGCCAAAACATAATTTTTTCGTAGAATAATGTAATGTCTGAGTCGTTGCACAACATGAACTGCTGCTAAAGCTAACTTTTCTATCGAAGTGTACCGGAGTTTAGGTCCTACCAATCCTCGACTAAGATAGTAAATAACATGCTCACTACATTTTATCTTCCCGAACTTAACCATGACGGACAGTAGATTCTCACAAGGTAAGATATATTAAAAGGAAATCCTCATGGCACAGGGACTCAGTTTAAAGGAATGAGGTCAATGCTTTTCTGCATCTAACATAGCTGAGCGAAGTCATCCCAAAGAAATGGAACTCCCTTCTTCAACAATCTCATAAATCCCTTGGTAACTTCAGCATAATTTACGATAAATATCCAAAGAAAATTAGACTTTCCTTGTAGACTTTGAAGCTGACGGATAGAGGACGGGGGAGGCAACCGAAGTATTGCCTCAACCTTGAAGGGATCTACCCTAATCCCTTCCCTAGACACAATGAATCCCAATAACCGACCGGATGTAACCGCGAAAACACACTTGTTCGGATTCAACCTAATCTTATAGAAACGACATCGTTCAAATATTTGCCGGAGGTGAGCAGGATGATCCATCCTCTTTCGAGAATGAGCAGCTAAATCATCCAAATACGCCTCAATAATATTTTTGATGTCGTGGAAGGCATATGACATGGCCTGCTAAAAGGTAGCCCCAACATTTTTAAGACCAAAAGGCATCTTCTTGTATGCAGAAGTACACAGGGACAAATAAAGGCAGTCTTATGCTGATCTTCAGGATGGATAGTAATCTGATTATATCCGGAGAAACCATCCATGAAGGAGAAAATCTCATTACCGGCACACTCGTCAATGATCTGATCGATAAATGGTGTGGGGTAATTATCTTTAGGACATGCTTTATTAAGGTCTCTGAAATCAATGCAAACTCGAATCGTTCCTTGTTTTTTATCTACGGGAACAGGGTTTGAAACCCATTCAGTCAAAGGAACAGGGAAAATGAATCCCGCCTTAAGCAGCTTCTCCACCTCAGCTTTGATAGCTGCTGCCTTCCTAGGATTGACCGAACGAAGTTTTTGCCTCACAGGCTTAGCGTTTTCGTAAGTCTTGATCTCATGCTGGACAATAGATGGATCTATACCAGGCATTTCCTCATAAGACCAAGCGAATACATCCCTATACTCTTTAAAGAGCTCGGTGTAAATTTGAATCTCTTCACGGGAACATTCAGCTCCGATGAAGACATTCTCAATAATATTGGGATCCTTGGAAATGTTCACCGGGATAGTAGGAGAAATCACAGCCATGTTCCCTTCAGCATAAACCTGTGTTGGTGCGAGTGGCCTAGATCGGTGAACAGACTGGGAGACTGAGACTGAAAACTTTTATGAACTTCGGCCAAATCAAAGAATACCTAACCATGATGCAAGTCATCCCACGGTCTATCTATACCAAATACAGCTTCTAGATGGCCTCTTCAGATGGAAGAGTGGTATCAAGGAAATCCTGGGTAGAAGAAGAACTAAGTGTCCAAGCCGGAGCCACATCTCCATCCAACTCTTCCGGTGAAAGAGGAGCTGGACTGGAATCTGCAGAGTCAACAATAGACTGATAAGCAATCTCAACTGCAGACATCGGGAATGCCATTCCACCCACTTGACCTTCCGCTAATGTGGCGGTAGGGGAAGGCAAGGTCCAAGGGTCCAAAAAATAATGAGTTCTGAGGAACTCTCTTCGAAGAGGAGCCTTGGAGGATGAAATTGCATTTATATGCACCGTAGGAGGAGGAATATCGAAAGTACCCATCAAGGAAGAATACATTCCAACTCCTAAATTCTCAACAGGCGCCTTGCATGACCCAACTTAATCAGAGAGTCAAGAGATTAGCTGGTCGATGCAGAGGACAAGTTATTGGTCCACTGTAACAATCCTTCCTTCGTGAGGGAAACAAATAATTCGAAATAATGAGGATGAAATGGCATCCATCTCATAAATCCAGTTCCCCCCCAACAGAAGGTTGTAGTCCAAGCTTGCATCAACTACCTCAACCTCTATATTCACAGTTTTGACCCCAACACAGATAGGCAAAGCTGGGACAATACCATGTGGTCTATGAGAATGACCATCAAATGCAGTCAAAAGAGTGGTAGATGGAACAGCTTTGGGAGATCCAATCGTCTTCCAACATGTGAGAGACATCACGCATGTGGAAGCACCCTCATCAACAACCGTCCGAAAGATGTTGCACTTCCAGTACGATGATTTGATATGGAAAGCCATATGATGAGGGAGTATCTTCTTAAAATTAGTCATATCAAATGTAATCATAAGAGAATTTTTGGATCAATAGCCCCAATGGCAGTGAGCAGTGCGCTGCGCTGAGCCGGACAAGACTGGAGCACCTCTAAAGCCGACATGGCACAAGGACTCTGCACCAAATCTTCCACAATAGAGTAGTTCTGGGCAGCCCTAGCGTTTGGATTTATCATCGTGTGCTTAGTAGATGCTTTGGGCATCCGAGGTATAGGCTCAACAATAGGCCTTGTAATGTGAAGTGGCTCAGTAGCATCGGGAGCACCCTTAGATTTCGAAGAATATTCTTCGCCATAATCACGGGATCTCGTAGCGACATCCATGTGAGCACTCATCATGAATATGCTTGATGGAATTTCCCCTTCCTGGGTGCCCCCAGAGGAAGCCCCAGGATTTTGATTCGCACCAACAACTAGCTGTTGCCCTTGGGGAAAAGGGTTTGTCAACACAGCCTGGGAACTAGAAGAACCCTGTTGAGCTAACAAGCGCTGCGCATCTTGAATTTTAGGGAAAAGGTGCATGAGATGGTCTCCATCACATAGCTTGCATGGAAACTTCACTTTATTTTTATCCTTTGGACCCTCACCAACATGCTCGTTGGTTTTATTCACATTACCCTTCCCGTTCTTGCCATTTTTCTTATTATTTCGTCCCTTCTTCTTCCCTTCGGATTGATGATTTCCTTTGGGATAAGAAGTTTGGACAACATTTATCGACAAAGATTGGGAAGGCGATGACTCAGCAGGCACAGCCTGACCGAAAGGAGCAGATTGTATAGACAACTGCTGCAATTGAGTAAGCAGGTTAGCTGCACCACTATTGATCGACCCGATAAGTCCATCACCATGAGGACCAGGCTTAGTTTTCGATAAATCTAATTTGGAGCGAGGAGAATTGGGCAAATATTTATGGAGGACCCCAGACTGAGAATATATCAGTTCCAACTGCTGGGCTCTAAAAATAGCCTGTTCCTTAGAAAATACCCCAGACAGGGATACATCTTTAGAAATGTTTGATTGCAGAGATTTCAAAAATCATTCCAAAAGGAGTTCCCTTGGAATATGAGCTTTAATAAGCCTCTTCCTTCTCCGCCATTCCTGATTGTGGTCAGAAATGTGGTTTGCATCGTCCTGCTTAAAATTAGCCAGGAGTTCAGTCCCAGCATAATAACGGATAGGAAACTAGAAATGGTTTAGAAATGTAACAACCAGTTCTCCAAATGTAGCAAAACTGCCCCCAGTTAGCTCAATATACCATTTGGCAGCGTTTCCAGTTAGGGTGCGTTGAAACAATCTCAACCTAATCGAATCATCGATCAAGGAGTTAGAAGAGCACCATTAGCTTAATGTTGATCGCATGGTCGCCCATATCCTCTCCCCATTTGCCTTCAAACTTTGAATGTCCGAAGGTGGTTTGGCTCAGAGTGAGGCCACCGTGATTGTACCGACCGACTATTCGTCAATTTTACGTATCCGGCAAGCTTAACATTGCGAAAAACACTTTAAGGTAAATGAGGGCAGTAGAAGCTCGAGGATTCCATCCTTGATAGGATGAATTCCCAACATTCTGATAAGAATACCCTGGATTTGATGAGGCACCAGGTTGCCAGAAAGAACTCGTAGAAAAAGGAGAAGAACCTCCTCCCAATGCAGAGTTACCAAAGACTGGACCAGTTCCCCCTACTGAAGTATGAAATGAAGAGGAAAGCCCCTGATAGGGGTTCCAGGCATTAGACAGAGGGGAAAAAGTCTGATAAGCACTCGACGAAGGGAAAGAAGCATTCCCTTGGTGACCAACGTAAAGCTGATTCCCTGCCCCCGCTGTAGTGAATACAGGGTTCCAACCTGTAAAAGTAGTCGAACTCTGACCTCCAGACCAAGGGTTGAAACTCTGGGTCTGAGAAGTAAACGAAAAGGACCCTAAAGAAGGATTCAAACTAGGAATATGTCCAGTTCCGAAGGGGAACCCTTGAAAAGAAGCCGATCCACTAGCCATGGAAGACATGGGTGTAGATCCAGCTACAACAGCGGAGAAGGAAAAAGAAGGAATCCCACTAGTGGGCATTCCAAAATAGAAGGGACCAGATTGAGAAGCATGTGCTTGGGTGAAACCAGAGCCAAACACAACAACACTAGAGGGAATCGAAGATATAGCAATAGTGCCCCCTCCTTCAACAGAAGCAGGAGTCTGAATGCCTGTAGCACTCACAGCAGAAGCCGCATTCCCAGTCGTGGCCATCGAAATGTATGTATAATAAGGAGGATCCTCCAGTCTCTCTGACTCGGGTCCGATGTATTAAAAAACGAACGGATAATCAGGAGGAAGAGGAGATGGAAGTGACTCTGAGGGTTCAGACACTTCCTCTACCTGTACTTCTTCTTCCTACGGAAATAATACTCGCGAGGTGAGCAGAGCGCTCCTCTTGGAACCAACACCAGAATCAACTACGAAACCTTCAAACCCTTGTGGAGGATCTCTCCCCACTACGTCAGACGCCACAGGGTGGTAACCACCTGCTAAATCACTCCTACGCCTTCTTGAAGAAGGCTCTGGACTCTCGGGAGAGAATCCCCTCGCATTCTCCCGATCGACGAGGCGCTTTGATCAAATTACTTTAATAGATTTACTAGACGAAAAATTATCAAGCTAGTGTGTTTAGGAGCAGATACCTACTACAAAAAATAATCCCCGAGATACAATCGCTAAATAGCCTCTTTCAGTATTTCGCTCCGTGATTAGACCGATACTCAAAATACAAGAAAGTTAAATATAGGATCTTCCCGGTAGTCTGTGGTCCAATACGTCTGTATCTACTAGTGCCTTGCACGGAAGAAGCCATTTCGACCTCAACGACAGCCTAGCCTTGAGGCACCAAGCTTCTTGAGGGCACCCCCTGGCACACAAAGGGATGCGACGGCTCGCCTGTGTACTATGGGTGGCCCCTCTGCTATCACTCATGGAAACTTCAGAGTGGCAACTATGGGCACCAATCCGTATCAGAAGCCGGGTGGAACGGTCTTGAGGTTAGATTTAGCAAATCAGAGAGGTGGTATCTCTCTTCTCAGCCTTCACTTCCCCTCCCGCTTGACTCTCTAGAGGAGAGCTTTCCCGGTCCACCTAACGGAGTTGGATTTCGCTCAATTAATCAACTTCTATGTTTTGTTTGAGTGGCCTTGGAGAGTTAACTCTCCACTCACCTAATCCCAGGCCCTACAACCTAGCTAGTTGGTGTATGACACTTAGAAAACTTGCTAGTTGATTTTAAATTATATCGCTTATTTTAATCGGTTGTTATGTTAAGTCAAAGGGATACGGAAATGAAACTCGTGGTGTTTTGACGCAGAAAGAAATTAATAAAAACCAAACTACATGCAAATGCAATAATTTTCTTTCGATGAAAAGAAACTTCTACACAGGTTCTACGAGACTAAAAATTTTATTTTTCTTTTCAGATGACAAACTTCACACTCACAAAAACTATGAAAATGACTAAATGCTTAAGTGCACCTGATGCAAATCACTAAGAGCATGCAAATTCTAAGATGAAAAATCTACTAAAGCAGAGAGAAATTTCCCAAAGATCCTTCAGTTTTATCTCTTTTTGGTTATCCACAAATCAAGTTCCCAAAGTCAGAAACTCTTAGTATAAAGACACCAAAATTTCTTGAAAATAAGAGGAAGAAATCAATGACAATTCCTTTCCAAAATCAAGTTGAAAACCAAAGGCAAGAAACATCAACAAAGCATCAAAATATGTAACGAAACGAAAACAAAAATGCAAAAACAAAAGCAAATGACAAAACAAAATGTTTTTTGAGCTTTTGAATTTTATAAAAAGAAGAGCTCGAAAAGACCAAGAAAAACTATCAAATCCCAAGCCAAACAACACTGAATTTCAAGCAAAAACTTCAAAAACGCTCCAAATCTTATAGGGCTAACTAGTAGCAATATTTATATGAGCAAAAGAAGACAAGAAACTCAGTCACTCATCCTAGAAGAATAGTACAACCTTGCAGCAAACAAAAACTTCAAAGAACCAAGAAAGACTCTTCAAAAATTGCAACAAGACCTAGTCGACTGAACTCAAGAAAACCAACCAAGAAATGGGCAAAAATCGAAGTGCAAAGTAAGACACAAAGGTAGGAAAGATTAAATGAGCAGGAGCTCTCTGTTATGATAAAGCAGAATAGCCAAGAATCTCCCGGAAGAGATCTTGGTACTCGAACCAGAAATGCAAGCACAAGAAACAAGATTTTCCAAATAAGCTAGTTTTCAACTAAAAAAGAGAGAGAAAAGACCAAAGACCACTTTCTACACAATCCAGAGGATACAAAGACACTGCAGGAATAGGTCTCCACAGGCAGACAGGACTAAAAATCCAAGAAATCCAAAATTTCAAAATTCACCCAGGCATACGCTACTTGACAATTTGGAAACAAGCGTGCATACATGACTGTGCTAAAGGAAACCCACGTATACGCGACTCCCTTTAACAAAAACTGCGTGTATACATGTCTGTGTATAGACAAACCTGCGTATGCAAAGATAAATAATGAAAAATAAAAAATATTAAGCCTGGATAAGGAACCAGGGCTTCAGTCTGACTGAGAAAGAGTTATCTGAACTGGAAATAAAAGTTAAAACTATTGGAAACCTATCAAACAACTGAAACCACCCAACAAGGGAATCACAAGAATGTGATCCCCAGCAGAGTCGCCAGTTCTGTTTCGGGGAAAATCACCCTAGAGATTTTTTGGGTCAAAACCTCCACAGAGCAGGGCATGCCATTCAGAAGGACTCACACACAACCATACTTGAATGCAAAAAACTAGATAACAACGATATCAGAACTCACCCGTAGTCCTACGTTCGATGTAGATCCCGCGGGGTCCAAACCCCCAGCAACCTTTCTTCCTCATTCAACCTGGAAAACAAGAAAGAACATGCACGGAAACCTAGTTGTACAGCATATATTTTTCCTAAACGTTAGTGTAATCCATGTGAAATATGATATAAACGATAATAACTGCTTAATAATCAATATTTCCACATATACAAATAGATACTAACATAAAATTTTAGGAACAAGATGGTTCTTCATTATTGTGAATAGCATGTACAGAAATAAAGAGTGGAGA
Source organism: Pinus albicaulis (assembly GCA_034641835.2). Lineage (NCBI taxonomy): Eukaryota > Viridiplantae > Streptophyta > Pinopsida > Pinales > Pinaceae > Pinus > Pinus albicaulis. Next base: position 97,385,480 of record CM076578.1, on the reverse strand, counting down.
GATCACCTGAATCCTTCCACGATCTTCAAGCAGACCGTTGTCCGAATTCGTCCCGCCCTTGCCTCGCTAAGAAACTTTCAAGACTTGTGCACTCGAGATGGCATATAAATGGATGAACATCTCCAGGAAACAAGGGTTTCATGTATAAATCTGGGAAAGTGCAGGAGGCACGGGAAATCAGACTTGAATTAGGATTCCAACAGAGTATAATGTCTATAAAATTTCTCTCTCCCTTATGCCATGCACATGAGGGGCTTTTATACTCCCTCAAAGTAGTTTCAGTCAGTTGGAAACAGTTGGCCACGTACTGGGGTGGTTGAACTACTAGAGTAACCATCAACCCAGTCTGAAAATAGGGAATTTATATATTTTTTAATGGTTTTAATGGCATACGCAGAAAAGTACATGTGGACTCGCGTATACACGCGGAAAAGTCTGGGCATACCCGCGTATGGGAATTTTAACACTGTTTTTTAGTGAATTTGTTCAAGTCTGTAGGAATGGGTGCCCAAATCCATAAAGACAATCATGAATCACCTGAGGGTGAAAAATGATGCTATAACACAAATCCCAGCCAAATATTTAGTCATGGATATTGTTGTCACTGATGTGCCCCCAAAGTATGGCATGCTGTTATCAAGGTCTTGGGGGGCTAAGTTACAAGGAACTATGCATATGGACATGACATATGTGACCATCCCTATTTTCAATCAGACCAGAAGACTTTACAGGGAGTCCCGTATGAAGTACATGGTTACTAGCAAAGACAAACCACAAAAATCTCCCCTTTATTCTGTAAACATAGGCCTTTACTCTTTTATCTTGTTTAACGATGAAAAATTCAGTGAAAAAGTCACTTTAACAGAATTAATGGCTGATAGGGAGGAGGAGAAAGACAACACAGAAGTGTCTAAACATTTTACTACATTTGAAAACTTTAGCGAACCAAACACAGGTCTTGGGCTTCAAATCATGCATCCATTTCTTTTAAACCTTGACAGTCAAGAAGATAGTCCTCAACTCAATGAAAAACCTGAGAACTTAGCACAAATTCAACAAAGTGCTGATATTCAAGAACAATCCGAAGGCATGTTAGTTGAAAAGGATAGTCAAACTGTTGAAATCAAGACTAATCCTCTGTGGAGTATGAACTTTGATGGGTCTTGCACTAGGATCAATGCTGGTGCAGGTGTCTGGATACGTAAGAATGAAAGCAACCACACAGAAAGCCTTTCTTTTAGATTAAACTTTCAATGTTCTAATAACATAGCGGAATATGAATCCCTTCTTTTAGGCTTACATTTGTTGAAAAAGTTAGGAGCCAAAAGAATTAAAGTGCATGGGGATTCAGAATTAATCATTAGGTAGGTCAACGGGGAATACAACGCTAATCACCCCAGACTTAGGGCCTATCGAAATGATGTCGTGGATCTATTAAAAACTTTTGAGGAGTCCCAATTGATTTTTGTCCCAAGAAGAAAGAATAACATGGCCCACAATTTAGCTTTTGCTGCTAGAACATACTTAACGCCATATGAAATTAAATAATGCACAACTCAAATTAAATTCTGACCAGTCATTCCTGACAACGAGGAATATTGGTAAGTGTTTGACAGAGACAAACAAATAGAAGACTTCATGCAATTTAGATATGAATTTGAACTACACAATTCGGATTCAGATTATGAAACAGACTTCCCTAGTGAAGAAAATTTTCTTGACAAAGAAGAAAAGTCTCCTGAGCTTGCTAATGTAAGCTTGTTATCTAGAAAAATTAAAAACACAGTAGAAATGGTTGCAGAGTTAGAAACAGAGGATTTAGAAACCCTGCAGTCTAAAGATCAGAGTTTGCCAAAGGGTCTGGTCCCTTTAGAAGAGTTGTTTGATTTCAACGATGTGGCCAAGAAGCCAAAATTGGAGCCTATAGAAACTGAAGTTGAAGTGTGTAATATAGGTAGTGAGCAGAAACCATTGATGATCAAATTGTCTAAGACTTTACCAGCTCACATTAAACTCAAATACATAGAGTTGTTTAAAGAGTTTTCTGATGTTTTCTCGTGGAGTTATGAGGATCTGAAATCCTATGACACTGAAATATTTCAACCGAAAATTCCTCTCAAGGAAAACCAAAAGCCATTTAAATAGAAGCTACGCAGAATTAGCCCTGTTCAGTTACCTTTGGTTGAGAAGGAAATCAAGAAAATGTATGAAGCTGGTATTATTGTCCCTATTAGATATTTTGAGTGGATGTCAAATTTGGTGTCAGTTAGGAAGAAAACAACAGAGATTACGCTTTGTATAGACTTTAGAGACTTAAACAAAGCTTCACTGAAGGAGAACTACCCTTTACCCAAGATGGACCATATTTTACAAAGGGTAGTTGGTTCAAAAATAATTTCTTTGCTTGATGGCTACTCAGGATACAATCAGATTTTAGTTCATCATGATGATCAATTAAAAACAACTTTTACTACACCTTGGGGCACTTTCATGTATTTGAAAATTCCCTTTGGTCTAATGAATGCTGGTGTAACATTCCAAAGAGCCATGGACATAGATTTCTCGGAAGAATTGGGCTACTTCATCATTATTTACCTGGATGATGTTACTGTTTTTTTCAAAGACAGATGAAGAGCACTTAGAACATTTGAGAACAGTTTTTGAGAGATGTAGAAAGTTTGGGATATCATTAAACCCAAAGAAAACACTGTTTGGTCTCCAAGAAGGTAAAATTCTTGGGCACATCATTTCAGAAGAGGGAATTAAGATAGACCTAAAGAGGATTGAGGCCATATTGCAAATCTCTCATCCTCGGAACATCAAGGAACTGCAATATTTCATTGGAAAGATTAATTTCTTGAGAAGGCTCATACCCAACTTGGCTGAGCTCCTTAGAAACATTACAAACATGTTGAAAAATGAGAAAGCGGTTAAATGGACCTTGGAAGCAAAGAAGTCCTTTGAGCTGGTGAAACTAGCGTTAACCAAAACACCAGTTCTAATAAGTCCTGATTTTTCAAAATATTTTTATATTTTTTGATTCGCATCAGAACATACAATAGCTGCTGTCCTTTTAGAGAAAAATCCAAAAGGACAAGAGTAACCTATTGCATTCTTTAGCAAGGCTTTGAGGGATGCCCCTTTGAAGTACAACATTATGGAAAACCAAGATTTTGCTTTGGTCAAAGCTTTAAAAGACTTCAGAGTATACATCTTACACTCACACATCATTGCCTTTGTCTCGAATTCAGTTGTGAAAGACATTCTAACACAGGACCCAGATGGTAAGAGAGGTAAGTGGATCGCGGTAATACTTGAATATGATTTAGAGATCAAACCCACTAAACTCATCAAAGGCCAATGTCTAGCTAGATTAATGGCTGAATCAAACTTTGAAGTTCTTGATATTAATATGATAAATTCTTTAGATGAACAAGAGGAAATCTCAACCCCCATTGTTGAAGACCATTTTATGAATTCCTCTTGGTATGCTGATATTATTTATGTTTTGCTTAATTTGAATACACCTCCCGGTTTATCAAAAACAAAGGCAAGGTTTTTAAAGTTAAAAGCTGTAAACTACTACATTATATATAAATCTCTTTATTGGAAAAATGAAAGTGGAATATTTATTAAATGTTTGTATGAGTATGATGCATAGAAGGTTAAGCACGAGTTCCATGAAGGAGAATGTGGAGGCCACCTCTACTAGAAGACAACAACCAACAAAATCCTAAGGGATGGTTACTATTGGCCCACTCTCTTTCTTGATGTACACAAGATGATCATTGCCTCTCATAAATGTCAACTTTTTTAAGGCAAAAGAAAGTTGCCGCCCTTACCTCTGCATCCAATCACTGTTGAAGCTCCTTTTCAACAGTGGGGATTTGACTTCATAGGAGAAATCCATCCACCATCCTCTGCCCAACATAGATGGATTCTGACTACCACAGATTACTTCACCAAATGGATAGAAGCCATCCCTTCTAGGCAAGCCAATGATTCTGTCATCATAAAATTCATGGAGACTAATATGCTCTCTAGATTTGGCTGTCCTAGAAATATTATCACCAATAATGCAGTAGCATTTGGATCCAAGAAGATGGTTGAATTCTATCACAAATATCAAATAACATTGGTCATTCCACAGCCTATTACCCTCAGGGTAATGGACTAGAAAATTCCTCAAACAAGAGTTTGGTGAACATAATCAAGAAGCTGTTGGAGGACAACAAGAATTCTTGGCACATAAAGCTTGTGCATGCACTATGGGCTGACAGATTGACATCGAAGAAATCTATTGGAATCTCACCCTACCAGCTTGTGTATGGTACATATGCAATCTTTACAACCAGCCTTGGTGTACCAGTTATGAAGTTGATTCAATAGGTTCAGTCTAAAGACAATGACATGATCAAAAGGATAAATCAAACTATTTATCTTTAGCAAACCAGAGAGGAGGTTTACAACAAAGCATTACAAAGGCAAGACAACATCAAGAAGATTTTTGACAGAAGAACAAAGGTCAGTAATTTCAATGTTGGGGACAAAGTTTTAAAGTGGGACTCAAGGAGAGAAGATAAGGGCAAGCATGGGAAATTTGACAATTTATGGCTTGGCCCTTATCTCATTTATTCCGCTGCTGGTAATAATGATTATTTTTTGCGGGAGTTGAATGGAGCAGAACTGTTTGGGGGTCGTGTCAATGGCAGGATGCTCAAACATTACTTCTCTTGATCCTATCATGTTCTGAAATCCTTTTTTTCCTTTTTCTCATTATAAATATTTCATCCATCATTGCATTAAAAGTTAGAAAAATAAAAAATACAAAAACAATAGAAGAAAGAAAAGAGGGCAAATTGTAAAAACAATAAAGGTACAACCCCATACCAAAAAAGAGAAAAACAAAGTTGGAAAGTGTGCAAGCTCAAATGCCACTCCTAAAAACACACTTCTAGTTAGTCATACAACCTAATCATGACTAATTAGTTTTAAATTTACTGCTTATAGGTTAGTGAATTCGATTTTCCAAACAACTTAATCTTGGCTTATCAGTTAGGAATATTAGGATAGAAATTAAAGGTTCAAACAAGCTTAAAATCAAAACCTTAGTTTTCAAAAGAAGAATGACTCAAATCTGTTTTAAATATTGAGTCAAAAACAGAGGTAAATTGGTTCTAATAAGTTCAAAATCTAAACCAGATATCAATGAAAACAACAACTTGAATTAACTCAAAAACAGAGCTGAAGAAAAGAGAAGGTCGTGCTTAGAACTTTCAGATCTTAAGCCTTCCATTTTGATTTAATTTTCTATAAAATAATATCTATGTGCAACTTGTTTTTATGCCATAGATCAACAACAAGTTGGACTGTTCAATCCTGACTTGTATGCTTTTAAATTTCTGTTTTAGAAATTAGTGAATAAAAATCTGTTAGACTGTTTAATCCTAACAGATTAGTAGATTAGGTAGAGAAGCTTATGAAATTGAATGTTTAATCTGAGTTCATGGAGAAATAAGGAGTAGAATTAGATTAGTTTTTTTGCTTTCAAAAGAATAAAATGTTTGTAAAAGAGGTTTCCAATCCAAGTGCACTCTAAAGAAGAAAAAATGTTAGATTAGTAGGATTAGGTAGGTACAAAGCTTGTGTTGATGAAGATCCATTGTTTTTCATGGCTGCTAACATTTTTTAGAGCAAAATAAGATCATTCAAGTAAGGAAAGTTGCAGCCCAACGGATGAGGCACTAATCAGCCTCCCAGAGAATGCAAGTCTGAAATTCTTGATGCCTTCCAGAAGGCACCATCCGCATGTGGAGCCACTGTTAGCCACCCATAAAATTTATCATATCAAATGGTGGCTAAATCATTTTTGGAGCCTTCAAGAAACACGTTTTATTGCTAAAAAGTGTTATCTCTTAAAGACTCATAAAGACATCACGCCCTTTGTTTAATCTTCACTGCTATTTCCCTTTTAAACTTGGAAATTTTGTTGTTTTCATGAAGAAAACATTGCCGCAAAAATCCCTTTTTCCCCCATTTTTCCCTTCCTTTCACTTCAAATTAACCTTCATTTTTACCCCTTTATTCCCCATGGATTTCCTCTATTTTCCCTTGTCTCCCTTCTTCCTTTCATAAAACCCCTTTTACAAGGTTTAAAACTCATTTTTAAACTTTTCCAAAACCCCCAAATCCATTAGAAAACCTTGAAAAATTCGTGAAAAATAAGTTTTTTAACTACAGGCTTAAGCCCCTTTGGGCTAAGTCCTAAACCACTTCCCCACATATGCCTTGGTGTTGGAACCAAGCACTATGACCAAAAAGTGCTTATTGCATCAGAGCAATCAGCGAGTGCAAGTCTATTTATTTCGTTAAAACCTCCGATGCAATTAGTCCTTTGTATATATGCCCCGGTCCCATTACCACTTCATATAACCTCATAGCCCGCAATTGGGCCCTAAAATTTGTGAATAAACCCTCCCGATTATGTTTTCCCTTTGTAAATTCATCAAAATTCACTTTCCTATGGTTTATATTAAAACCCACCGGTTCATGTTTTTAATGAAAAGAACCGTTGATATTTTCCTGATCAAACGGTCAACAGGATCTTGCATCGGAGATTTTCTAATGGGTAGATTGAAAAGGCCTGCAACATTGTTTCTATGCAATTGGCCCTTTATATGTTTGAACTCCGGTTCCTTATCATTCTCATATATCCTAAGGCCCTGCAACTGGGTGCCAAGCCTCATTATAAAACTCTCCCCGAAGACAATAAACCTTTCTATTTCATAAAAAATTTATTTTCATATGTTATAAAGGGTCCTGCTTGTTCATTGGCTAAACCCTTTCTCCACCGTCAATCTTGGGTCAATCAAATGGACAGTGCTATCTCGCATCAGGAATTTCCATTGGGCACACTTAATATTTTATTTTCCACCTCCAATTGGCTGCTTTCCGATCCATCCTCCACCATCGATCTGATCCAGAAATCGACGGCCCACAGTCAATCGCTTCGGCCATGTTTATCCCATCCCACCTCCTCATTTCTTCTATAAATACTTTTGTAGAAGATGAGAAAATGTTGGTTGCAGAACTTTGAAATATACTTGTGCTCAAAACTTCTACTTGTAAATAGTATTCAAAGGCTCTTGAAGCTCTGTTTTTGATCGAATAGTTAGGATGATAAGTGAAGATGATTGCTGAACTGAAACATTGGACATGAAGAATGTAACTGGTTTGACATAAATAACAAGATTTTTCTTGGGATCCTGGTCTATATCACTGGTGAAGTGCTCCTTTCTGTGTAATTGTTTTCCTTTTGTGTATGCCATATTTTCCATTTATTCTCTGATAAATAAAAGCAAGCATATAGTTAGGATTTACTGTTTACAGTACCCTTCTCTGACTAATAAGCTTTATCTCAATGTTTTCCTCTAAATTGTTTATTTAAGAATGATTCAATATAGTTCAAGCAGTTAGGAATGCTGGCGTTCCCTCGTCCTACTATTTGCTTTAAACATTATTCTTGAATGTTATTTTCATTGTTTTGCTTATTAAAGTTAGACTAGAAAAGTGATGGTGTGCCCTGTTTTCTAGCTTCTTTTTCCAAAGGTAAATTCTGAAAGTTTTCCTTAGTGTTTGCTGAAAGCAGTCTAGATTTAAAAGTATATTAACTGATCTTAAGTTTCACTTTGTTTTCTCTTAAGTGTTTTCATCCCTTCTGAAGGTAATTATGCAGATTACTGGATTTTTTTTCTAGTGAGTTGCTTTAATAAAAACCTGCCCAAGGAATTTATGGTTAGCCCTATTCTTGGTTGGTTTTAAACAATTACTTAAAAGGATTTTCTTGTTTGGACAGAATATAAATCCTAGTTGAAATTATTATCTGTTTCCACTCCTCCAACACTTTTATTGTTTCCATCCCATCATTTAATCTCAAAGATATTTTGATATAGATGACTTTCCCCTTGGACCACTCTTGAAGTTGTTGCTCAATTAAACCCTTTTATGACTCCATAGCCCAATGGACTAAAAAATAGTGTTATGTCTATCTAATCAGCCGAAGCTTGTTCTAATTGCTTGCAACTTCACACCTTTGAAACTATTTCATTTAGGAATTTCCACTCAACTAATAATCATGGTCAACCATCCAAAAACAAACAAAAACCCTTGGTCTTCATAACTAGCCTAATATCATTACCCAAAATCCTTAAAAGATAAATCAATCTTTGCACTTATTGGAGAGATCTCTCTCTGGATTCAGGAGGGCTAGATCCTAGAATCCCAAAGTGGTTCAAGTGTTCTCTCTACATTTTTGGTCTTACTAATCTGCTGAAATTACAGGGAGCTAGTAGACCCATCGAAGTCCATTCTCCATAAGGGATTGTTTCCAGGATTATCATAATTTTCCTCCCTAATGTTGGTTTCACTGTTGTGTTGTAATATGGGATCTGCATCGTGGTGTGTAGTGTTTTGTTCTTCGTGATGTGTATGGATTTCAGAGAGATGACTAATTGGATGTTTGTGATCTTGTTATTTTTCACTTGGAGTTTCTGTTTCAGTGCATTGTCCCATGGTTTCCTCTTCGTTTTCTTCTATGTCTAGAGTGGCCATTATGTTAAAATCCGTGGGCTCTACTCTATTTCTTGCGTCTCTATTTTCTAGTTCTGGCCCGTCTATGGATTCATCGTTGCAAAGGATAAAGGAGTCTAGATCTGTGTGTATAGAGTACAGAGGTGAATTTTTAGGTTTCGCAAGGCTGTTAACCATGAAATTCATTTGTACCTCTCTATACAGTCTACTAAGCTGGCTAAAGACAGGATCATGGCATATGACCCATCCATCTGCATTGTATCTTGCAGCTTGGCTCCCCATGACTTGGACAACAACATGCCGTACTTAGGTGGCACATATACCAATAGAACATCCATAACCATACATTTGGCTAGAATCTAGGTCACGTTCACACACAGATATTTGATTAGACCAAGGCATTTGTATCTTCTAGAGTCAAATGAATATAAATATTTGTAAGGTCAGGTTATCTCTAGGCCTAACCTCTCCATAACTACCTTAAGAATTAGGTTGTGCGATGCCCAAGAGTCATGCATTGCGTTGTGAAGGATCTTGTCATGGATATTGAGACTGACATAAAAAGGAGGTACTACACCTTCCTGAAACTTACCTTCTATCTTTGGACCAAAAAGAAGGGCTGGTTGATCATCACTTAGATTGACAGTGTCACTGTTTTCACTATATTTAAAGCTTTAAAAATTTGGCCTTTATATACATCCTGAGTGGCCCGCTCGGAGAGTAGAACAAAGATTTTAATTTTAGCAATATCACTCTCCAAATTGAAGGGAGAATGACCCTTTGTGAGACTCAACTCTGTTCTGTTAACTACTACTTTAGTGGTGGAATCAATGTGTTGATTCTCAGTATGTATAGTGTTTCCAACCGTTTTATCAGGAACACTAGCTGCAGTGCCAGTGCTGATGGTTTGTTGACTTTTTTTATCAGTATTTTGGTTGTCCTTTTCTTTGTTCTTCCCAGAACTCCCAGTTGCTGATTTTTTACTTTCAACAGTCACCTTAGAAGTTTTCTCAGGTATTTTCTTAATGGTAATCTCAAAATATTTGGGTTTGGAAGTGTCTAAAATCTTTTTGCTTCTAAGTTCATACTGTTCTTTGACCTACATGATGGAATTTTCAAATCCCAGCCTGTAATCTTCAGATTATAACCTTTCCTCAACCCAATATGAGTGTGAGGCTTGATTGTCTTCTGTGGAACAGTTGTGGATTGAGTTTTCTATTTCCAACGTGTTTATTGTGGTTCCCTCAGACTCCTCTATTTCCCCTCATCTTCATCAAGGAATTTCTCTTAAAATGGGGGTATAACTTGCTGATCAGAGTCTCTTTGTCTGTTTGGAGGGGTGTTTCTCCTAAATTTATGGTTCTGGTTATGATTTTGGTTTCTGTTCTGATTACTAACTGTGACAACCATTTTTTCCATCATTCCTCTAGCCTTTCCACATTTTTGGCTAGACTGCCATACTTGGGATTAGATGTGGAAGCTGAAGTGTCATCCCTATATGTTACCATTTTCTCAGCCCTCATCTTGGCCTTCTTCTCAATCAGGTTTGCCTCTACACTCACTACTCCTTTTTTCATATATTCCAATGTGTTTTAATCTCTTTCCCTAAGCTGGTAGGCCATATTAGCATTAAAGCCTTCAGGATATTTCATTAAAGCCATACCTTGGGGAGGTTTCATATGTGGAGGAAGAGCATTGTAAACACTATTAAACCTTGTAGAATAGTCATGGACATTCTCTCCTACGTTTCTTTTAATATTCTTGTATTCTGCTAAGATTTGGAGAGGGTTGGTCTTGACTTCCCATTTTTTTATAAAGGATTGATATAAAGATGGAAGATCATGGATGCTATTAGGAGGTAGGCCTTTAAACCATTTCTTCACATCACCTCTTAAACTCTGGGAAAATATTCTCATCTTGACTATCTCATCATGTATCTCCATATAGTTAAAGGACTCTTCCATCCTATCTACATGGTGATGAGCTGTGGTAGACTATTTTGCAGTGAAATGTGGGATTTTTGACTGATAATCATTGGGTAAGGGGACTAGAGGCTGTGGTAACACCAGAGGTGCATACCAGGCTGCCATGATGGTGTTCTGAGGAGGTAAAGGATTGGCTTGAGCAACAAGTATGTGGATGACAGGGATACTAGGACCAACAAAACTCCGTTGAGTTGATTTAGGGTGGCAGAGCCACAGGTTTTGAATGAAATGAATATCCGGAGGTGTAGATGGAGGGGTATCTCTATCCCTAATGTGTTGACAGCTATGAGATGGTGAACCGGGAAGCTCAAGGTCTGGCTGGTCTAGAGCACTGAATGACCTAGTTCTAGGTAAACTGTTTTGTAAGTCTAAGTAAAAAAGAGTGTCTGATAGAGCTGTAAATTTTTATGGTACATAGTTAGCTCTATGGATGTGTCTAGAAATAGTTGGTCTTCTAGGTGTAGGATATTTCTTGAGAATTATCTCAGGGTTGTCAACTATTTTAGGTGGGTTTGGGTTAGGATAAGCTCTTGTGTGAATGGTTCTGGAAGCCAGTATGTCGTCTTCACAAAAAGAAACTTAATCCTACTTGTTACTTCTAATATGGCTGACATTGTAATGCAACTCTAGTCTCCCAGTGGAGTCTTATGAAAACCAAGATAATCAGCAGGCCTACTGATCACTATTGGAGTCTTTAATCATTAAGGAACTATGGAGTCACCAGGTGGAAGGTTTAAAATGTTTCAAGAAGGTTACTGTCCACCATCAGTGATTAACTGCCAATCTAACCAGAGATTTTGGTTTTCTGAGGTCCTAGAGATGTAGTAAGATGGAAAGCACTTAGAAACTCCCCAACGGAGTTGCCATTATGTTGGAGTTCCCATGTTTTGGCAAGTTTGGAAATACCAAAAGATGAGACAAAATCAGAACCACTTTTAGACCTCAGGATCTAGCCCTCCTGGGTCCAGAGAGGGATCTCTCTATAAAGGAAAAGGTATATGTCTTTGAAGCTTGATTTGAAGGTATTAGGCTAGTTATAAGGCACAAGGTTTGTTTTGTTTGTTTGCTTGTTTGTTTGGTTGTTGGGAATCAGGAAGGAAGGGTTCAATATAAGACAAGGATGAGAAAAGAGGAATTTAGGAAAAAGAGAGATAAGTCAGAGAACACTTGAGACCATTGGGAAATGGAATCAGGAAAGGGTTTACTTGCTATTCAGTATTCAAGGCTTTCAATTGGGCTAGTCATCTAAAGCATAGGATCTTAAAGATGATAGTGTGGTATGAAATGGTAAGGAAAGAAGGTGAATGACAAGGAAACCTCCAACGTGACCATTCAGGAATCAGATCTAGGGACAGGATGTGCCATTAAACACCTATGATCCAAATCCTTAAAGGTTAACTCTTCAGACAAGGAAACATTAAATATTTAAAGAAAAAGGTGAAAACCTGAGATTAGAGAAAGGTTTTGAACTTTCAATGCTTTGACATCCAACTTAATGGAACTTAGAAAGTTTCAATTGATTGAAAAATACCCTAGTGAGACAGAATCAACTTTCTAAAATCCCAGTATCCCAATTCATTCAATTAAAACCAAACAAGAACATCTAAGAATAGATTCATTAATTCACACATCAACTAGCAGTAAATATTAGCTACTACACTGGTTAAATTATCTTGAATCAGTGCTCAGATAACACATATAGCAGAAAAAATCAAAGGTAAGGAGAGCAGAAGAATTAGGGTACCATGCAAGGGTATATCCTAAGCCAGATTTCTGATGCTTACCAGAGAAATGAAATGTGATGAATTACAGAAGGAAAACATAGACAAAGGCAGAATACATCACCGCAGCTTTAAATCAGGATCGAAAGAAATGTGCTTGTCATAATAAAGAGCAACACCAGTCATGTAAAAAATTTTCCAACAGCTTGATATTTAGTCTGAAAACATCTTCCTCAGCGTATCTAACAACTTTACAAAGAGAAATATGTCTCAAGAGAAACAACTTACAATTCACAGATATCCAATCAACAACATTTACAATGTGTTTCTTCATGAGTTTTATAGTTGAAAGAGAGGCAGAGGAGGTAGATGAAACACTAAATGAAACATTAAAATAGAGTAGAGGAAGAGGGCTGAGGCCCATTCTATCTTAATATCTATGCATTGATTTTTGGTACTCTTTGGATGAAAGAGTGGTCTTCGACAGGCTGAAATTAACTCTGAGTGTGTTCATTGATGTACTTTCGGCTGCAGTACTCTGTAGTACTTTGGTGACCAGAAAAAAGGAAAATAAATGACTTTGAGGTCTGCCATACTGCATAAAAAATTATTTGGTAGCATTAGGAATTCTATCAGGGTGGAAATCTTCTCAGGAACACGATGTAGAATAAAAACAGTATGGGTACTTTTTCCTTTCTTGGGAGGGAAACTTATACTGATGTGAAACACTGATAATATTTTTTTTCTGTGTGGTAGGCCTCATTAGGCCTTCTGTGTAGTTCATAAGGTATTCAATCTGGTACATTCACCCTTTGAACATTGAGTTAAGGCCTAAAATCTTCTATTACAGGCTTTAAAACTCTTTAATCCTTCACTGATACTCTTTGCCACTTCATTGACTATCTTTGTCTATGAAAATTGAGCTTTAATGGTGCTGGAGGGTATTACAGATTTCAACACTGTTATTTTAATGAAAATTTTCACTCTAAACACCTTCCTAGGCACTTCTCTGTAATCTCAGGCTCTGAAAATGCTTCCTCTGGGCTACTGTGTCACTAACGGTGACTGTGTAGAACAGAATGGTTTTTCACCGTCTATATTCCCTGCAAAAACACACAAAACTATTAATAAATCCATGTGGTGGGAGGATGGATGCAGTGGAAGGCTTTGCGAATGGTAGTACAACATGGTGGAAACGGTGGATACAGTGAAAAATGGCTGAGAAATGTAGTGAAATGGAGAAAATCTAACCAGATGAAGGTTTGGTGGAAAAATGGACGTGGACCGTTCGATTAGATCTGGAGGCAATGATCGATGGTGGAGATTAAATAATGGAACGAATTTATAAATTTGGGAAAAATGCAAAAAAATTTAGCGTAAAAAATTAAAGTTCTAAGAGTAGGCGAAATGATATATCCTTTCAATGTAAAACATTAAAATTTTAATGTGGGCGGAGGAAAATGCTTTTTCAATGTAAATCGTGAAAATTTGACCTTTGCGTGAAATACAAAGGGAATGGGTGAAAAGGCAATGAAAAGCATATGAAATGGCTTTGAATGGTGGGACCCGGTCATGGGTGGAGGGCGATTCAACACGGACTGTTAGATCTCAGGAGGATATCAACGACTCAGATGATCCAATGGAATTCTATGGTCGCGCGATGGGAAAAATTTGAATGGAGTGCAAGATGCAATGAGGGCAGTTGATATGCATAGATCAACAATCGGGATTGCATGGAAGAAATTCCATGAGTGGAAGTGGGGAAGTGTTTTTCCAAAAAAATAGTTGTTTCACGTGGTGAAAAGGGAGGAAGGTTATTTTCACTTTTCGAACACGATATAGGTCTCCGGCTGACACATGGCGTTTAAAAGCCGCCCATATCGCGTAAGTTCTAACAGTTAAAGTTCAGACACAAACACTGTGCGATATTGCTACTGGCCATTGGATCTGGGATCATGAGATCCAATGGTGATGGATGAAGCACGATATGGGAAGGTGCGCGGACGGTAGAGTGGGGTCAAGCGAAAGGTGGTTTCATTGTGAACTGTCCGATCAGTGCGATGGACGACTGAGATTCGCAGTGGAGAAACAAAGGTGGGGGAGTTGGTTAGTGGTCGGGAGTAATCTTGGCCGTCGGATCAAAATGAATGAACGGTCAGGATCTAATCAGAACCGGAGGAGGCAGGGGCCAAATCTCTGATGTGCTCATGAAGCATTTGGCTCTGGACCGTTGGATTGGCTGCAAATCAACGCTTGTGATTGGATTGGGGTGACCAATCGGGGGAACACAAGGTGGAATGAAATTGAATCCTAGCCATTGGTTCTTTTGGATTCAACGGCCAGGATTGCATCGGAGGATCACGATCAGGGAAACAAGAAGTGACACATTAAGTTTTGCGATGGTGCGAGATTGCGATGGTCGTTGGATCTAATTGTGAATTGAAGGTGGAGATGGCCATCAAAAGGTTTAAAAAGGAGTGTGATGGGGTGCGGTGAAACATGCGTGGGCCATTAGATCTTTTCATATCAACGACGGAGATCATTTCAAAGGCCAACAGAACAAATACACTATCGCATCAGAACTTTCATTTTACAAATAGAATAAGCACTCTAACCAATATTTCCAATGCGATAAGCGCTTTATGCCTTAGCACTTGGTCTTAGCACCCAGGTGCATGGAGGGGAAGTTGTTGGGGGCTGGCCTAAAGGGGCTTAGTCTGTATATGTTAAAAGATGGGTTTTTCAGCCTAAAAACAGAGTTTTTAAGGCTGAACAGAGGTTTTAGGTAGAGGGAAAAATTGCTTTTTAAGCCAAACAAAGCGTGTTTGTGAAGTTAAAAGGGGAGATGGGATGATTTAGTAGGCTTGGTAGCTGATTTTGGGGGTTAAAGGGAAAAATTTTAAAAGGGGAAAAAGGGGTTAAAATGGGAAATTTTGCAGGGATACAAGGTGCAAATGGAGGCTTTCCTGAGCATAATTTTTTTACAGAAAGTGAGGCTTTTTGGATGGAAACAACAGTGAAGATTTTTTCAAAGGAAAAGGGCACACAGAGGCTTCAAGGATGATATATTTTCATAGGAAATGTATCTCTTGAAGGCTCATCAAAATATTTAGCCACTTGTTTTCTTGCCAAATAATTCATAGGTGGCTAACACATACTACAGAGATCAGGCCATAGTGACCTGGATAAATATTATGAATATCATCCTTCTCTGGGAACTTAGGAAAGATTCCCTACAACTTTTGAACATAGTAGGAAAAGGGGACGTTTCAAAGGAAGACTTCGACACTATCTGTGAGCTGTGCATTCAACGTTCACAAGGGGCTGCAAGAAGTGGACAAGGAATTCGATCATCAAAAACTTCTGGTGGAGGGGTCACAAAGACAGAAATCGGAAACCTAATAGATAACCTAAGGACTGATATCCTAAGTACATTATCTGCCCAGATGGAAACTTTGAAAAAAAAACAGAAACAAATGGATTTGGAGAAGACTATGGCTATATTCTGTCCACAGTGCAGAAAGAAGTATCCACTAAAAGAATTCCCATGAAACACAGTTGAAGCCTGCGCAATTTGTGAATAGACCCATGCGACCAGCTCGTGCCCTTCCTTTCCAGGATTGAAGGTAGTTTTTCAAGGGGAAAGTGAAGAAAATGCGGTAGATGAACTATACTTCATGGGACCGAAGAAGCCATGGAAACCTCGACTGCCGATTATGAATCCAGGTATGCCCTAGGACCCATCTCAGTATTTTAATAATTTTAACATGGGTCCCCAGTCTGTACCTTTTTCACCAATGTGGTCTCAGTATCAATATTCCACTTAGCAACAATGGGTTCCCTAGACTATTTCGAATCCTTCATGGACTCAGAATTGCCGTGGACCCTCTCCTACTAGACAGTTTCCCCAGTCTATGCAACAACAACAACTTTAGTTTCCCTCCAATGTACCTCCAGGAAATCCATCCCTTCGATCCCAGTTTCCTATCCAACCCAATCCGAATCCTAATAATAAACGAGTCCAAAAAACTGAAACTCTTAACCTTCCATCATATAGCATTTCTACTGCAAGAATTAATGAGATAAACTTACGATCTGGGAGGGTAGTGAATGCTCCAACTTCACCTATTATCATAGAACAGATTGGCAGTGAAGTTATAGAACTAGAACCAAAGACAATTGGGGACAAACTAGACCAAAACATGATAAATCAAACACCTCCCCAACATGCTCTTAACCAGGGTCGTCCAATTACTCCACCATATCCTGAAAGATTGACCCTGAGTAAATAGAGCCCTCAAGAAGAGTTTGACTTCCTAGGGGAATCACAAAATATTTTCATTAAAATATTCCTACTCCAAGCTATGAGGGATGTACCTATATATGTAAAAAATCTCAAAGAATATTGTTCTAGGAAACTTGGGAAGAAACCATGGGATCCGTTAACCATTCATGTGATGGCTTAGACTGTCCAATATCATGCTAGGAAAATCTATGCCTGTAAAATATGGGGACCGAGGGAGCCCAATTATAATGGTACTAATCAATGGGGTTGAAATCCCAAATGTACTGGTAGATTTGGGTGCTACCATAAATATCATTACCTTTGAAACAATGAATGCATTAGGTCTCAAAAAAATTAAGCCAACCCCTACTATCTTGGAACTGGCAGATAGGTCTACAATTAAATCAGTAGGGAAGTTGGAAGATGTTACTATTTTGGTGGACTCATGGCACTATCCCATGGACCTCCTTGTATTAGAGACACGATTCCCAGTCGATGGTCATCCATTGATTTTAGGAAGACCTTGGCTCGCAACCGCATATGCCTATATTGGGTGTCGATCTGGACATATGATTATATCAAATGGGTTGGTTATATAGAACCTCACTCTCTATCCTCCCGTGAAACCTAACCCATATGAAAAACTATTAGCCAGACAGAAATCTCTACCAACGGAAGAGTCTGAACCTGAAAATGAAGAAGTTAGACCAATCCTTACGATTGGGCAGGCCCTTCAATTCAAAATAGAAACTAGGGATGATACCATTAACACTTTTATTAATGATCCCTGTTTTATTTCCGATTCAAGTTGTTAAATTTTAGAGTCTGCCATGAGTTGTGAGACACAGGAAAATATCAAACTAGAATATTAAATTGAAGACATTCCTGTAAATACATCCCATGATAGTATTCCAATTGAAATTGAACTAGGGAAGACACTCAATATTAACCCGAATATGTTAGAATCCTAGACAAAGCAACTTTTAAAAGTCCTTCAAAACCATCAGGAATATTTCTCCTGGGATTATACCGACATGAAGGAGATCCCTACTAGTTTATGTACTCATCATATTTATATTAAATAATATTTCTGTCTAGTGAGACAGCCCCAACGGAGAATGAATACTACTCTAAATAACATTGTCAAAGATGAACTGCAAAAATGACTGGATCTAGGTTTTATTTACCCCATCTTGGATAGCCAATGGATGTCCCCGCTGGTTATTGTTCCCAAAAAGAATGGTAAATGGTGGATTTTCATAGCCTATAGGGAGCTAAACAAGGAAACTAAAAAATACAGTTTCCCTTACCATTCATTAACCAAGTCCTGGGCATCGTGGCTGGGAAGAAGTTCTTCTCCTTCCTAGACGTGTTTAGCGAGTATAATCAGATCCAGATAGCCCTGAAAGACCAAGATAAAACAACCTTCACATGCCCATGGGGGACCTTTGTATATAGGGTCCTCCCATTTGGCTTGTGTAGTAATACACCTGCAACCTTCTAGAGGGCAATTTTGGGATTTTTTTTTTTTTTTTTTCTGATTTAGTCGATGACAATGTTGAATTATATATGGATGATTTTACTCCATATGGGAACTCATTTGAAGAAGGATTGGGGAATCTAGAAAAATTACTCGAAATATGTAAGTAGACCCATGTATCTCTGAGTAGAGTTAAATGCCACATGACGAGGGAAGAAGGAATAGGATTGGGACATTTGCTCTCAGCTACTGGAATTCGAGTTGATTCGGCCAAGGTAGAGGTAATAATGCACTTCCCAGTACCTAAGACACCCACACAGGTATGTATATTTATTATCTGTGTTGGTTATTATAGATGTTTTATAGAAAATTTTGCTAAAATAGCACATCCACTTTTTCAATTGTTAACAAAAGATGCAGAATTTTTGTGGACAGAAGACTGTGAAGCTGCTTTCATGAAAATCAAGGGACTGATTTGAAAAGCTCCAATCCTTCGAGGACCTAATTGGGCAGTACCATTTCACATACATACTGATGCCTCTCAGACAACAGTAGGAGAAGTCTTAGGACAACAGGTAGACAAAACATCGTATGCAGTTTACTACATCAGAAAGAGTTTAATTCCCGCTGAATTGAATTACACGATGATTGAAGAAGAATTCTTGGTTGTAATCTATGCTATCAACAAGTTCCGACACTACATCACCGGGTATCCTACTTTCATACATACTGATCATGCAGTAATAAGGTATTTGATGAATAAACCTATCACTCCTGGTCGAATTATAAGATGGTTTCTATTACTTCAAGAATTTGATATCACAATAGTAGACAAACCAGGAAAAGATAATGTAGTTGTTGATTTTATGTCCAGAATGGATAATAATGATGAATTCACACCTATAGAAGATAGTTTTCCTGATGAGAATAATTTTTCAATTTCTACTAACCCTCTGTGGTACGCTGATATTTCCAACTATCTTGCTATAGGGAAGGTACCCCATCATTTTTCATACATGGAACAACGAAAAATTATTCATCACAGTGCCCGATATTCCTGGATGGTAGGGTACCTCTTTCATATAGGAGTCGATAAGAAGATCTGACATTGTGTATCTAAGGATGATATTTATGAAGTGTTGAAGGCTGCCCATGATGGCCCTTGTGGGGCGCAATTTGCAGATAAAAGAATAGGCCATAAGGTGTTACAAATGGGATATTAATGACCTTCTATCTTTCAGGATGTGCAAAATTATGTCTAGAGGTGTGATAGTTTCTAGCACATGGGGCAGCTCAGTCGATCTGATGAAATTCCTTTGTAGCCATAGGTAGTCCTCGAACCTATTGATAAGTGGGCTATTGAGTTTGTTGGACCCTTCAACCCACCCTCCTAGAAAAAGGTTCACATTCTGGTTTTCACTGATTACATGACTAAGTGGGTAGAAGCCAAAGTTGTTGCAAAATCAACAGAACAGGCGGTTTCAGATTTTATATTTGAAGAAATTTTTTCTCGTTACGGTACTCCGAGGGAGATTATTTCAGATGGAGGAGCACAATTTACATCACACATGATAGCAAATCTTATGCAAAAATATGGGGTCAAGCACACGGTGACATCTCCATACCACCCCCAGGAAAATGGACAAGTAGAAAGCACAAACAAGAAATTGGAAAACATCTTGACAAATAATGTGGCATACCATCATCAGGATTGGGCTTAAAAGTTGCCTGAAGCTCCCTGGGCATACAGAACAACATGGCGGAATAGAACTGGTTTTTCACCATTCGAGCTGGTTTATGGGAAATCTCCGTTGTTTCCAATAGAATTCAATATCAGTATGCGCAGAACATCTCTTGAAGTAGGTTTGGATCTATCATATGCCCAAAAACAATGACTGGCTCAACTTAATGAACTAGATGAAATTCGTTTAATGGTTTTCCAGTGGACTACTGCTATTCAGCAACAGAGGATGAAATGGCATGATAAGTTAATCAAAAACAAGGTGTTTCATAGGGGAGATTGGGCATTACTTTATGACTCCCGCTTTAATTATTCCAAGGGAAAGATTTGCACTTGTTGGATGGGACCTTACAAGGTGGATGTTGTATTCGATAATGGAACAGTCAGGCTAATCACAATTGATGATATTTTGTAGCAAATGGAAATTGCCTGAGATTATACCATCGTCCAGCCTCTAAGGATGTTTTCAATAAACATCTATCTGAGAAATCTGGTTTGAAAGTTATCAATGCAGAGAACTCTTCCTCTGCATCCTCGCTCTAAAAAAAGAAAAAAGAAAAAAGAAAAAAAAAAAAATATATAATATATATATATATATATATATATATATATATATATATATATAATAAATATTGTTACTATTTATTTGTTGTATTTTTGCAGGAATTATTCCTACGGAGTAATGTTCCAGAGCTTGAAAATTTCCTAAGTATTGATCCTGTTACTCATGATGTTGTTACTCGGATGCTGCTACTCATGATGTCGTTACTCCTTGGATGCTACTACTCATGATGCTGTTACTCCTTGGATACTGCTACTCGTGATGTTGTTACTCCTTGGATGCTACTACTTGTGATGTTGTTACTCCGGATGCTGCTACTCGTGATGTTGTTACTCTGAATGTTGTTACTCATGATGCTGCTACTCGATGTTGTTACTCTGGATGCTTCTACTCGTGATGTTACTCCTTGGATGTTGCTACTCGTGATGTTGTTACTCTGTATGTTGCTAGTCATGATGCTGCTACTCGTGATGTTGTTACTCCTGATGTTGTTACTCGTGATGTTGCTACTCGATGTTGTTACTCTAGGTGCTGCTACTCATAATTTTTTTACTCCAGATGTTGCTACTCCTTAATGTTGTTACTCCGTCCACATCATTATTGCGTTGTTACTATATCAACCATCACTTCCTCCAGGTAGGCCGCCAGGTACGTCTCCATTTGACTCTTATGCATTTAATTAAATATTCCATGAATAAGAAATTGATGCCGTGGAAGGCTACTCTTAATTTGAGGGGGGTTCCGTCATAACTAAACGATGACGTAATGATTATTCCAAAGTCGTTATTACAACTTCATGTGATGGTATGCCCTACAAACCTTACTATATTCTGTATAATCATTAAAAATGTATTGGGGTCAACAACACGCACATGATACCAATTGATTAGTTATTTCCACCTCATGTGAAATAATTAATATTTCATCCATCACACTTACCATACTCTTCCATGATTTTCTTCATTTCCACAGAAATCACTGACCGTATTTACCGTTATTTCACATCATTTTTCACCATGCTATTTTTTCCAAATTTGGTACCCACCACTCTTTCCAATGGTCTTCTGTGTCCAGAGTGATGTTACAGTCTCTACAGGATGGGTGGATTGGTTTTGTGACATGAACATGAAGATACAGTCTTAGTCTACAATAATGCAGATGTGTGGCAAGTTTTTGTCAATGAAAGATGGGAAATCTACTTCAATAGATTGCAGGGATTTGACAAGGGAATCATGATGGAGTTTGTGCTAAATTTGAATGAAATTTTCTCTCATTTCAGAGGATTAGAAATTCCTGTCATAGAAGAAGTAATCGCAGAAGTTAGCGGGCTAAGACAACAATGGAAACAATGGTTTGCTCGGAGAATTCCCTCCCGGAGTTTCCTGAGCTATTTTTGCAGGCAGGGGAAAGCGTCGTTCAATATGGGAGAGGGTATGAGCACAAATATATACTATATCCATGGAATGAGGTAGCAAGCTTTGTGATGAAATACATAACCTGCGAAGGATGGGCCACAACTCTGTTCAAATACCATTTCAAAATCCTGGCTCACCTTCGATTTCCGCAAGCACATGTTCATTCCTTAAACATGCCTTTCTTTTTATTTAAAAAAATTCATCACATGGCACAGTCTGCTTGGCATTCGCGCTAGATGCTGGAAATCCTCTCCAATCATGGACTGGTTTATTTTTTGGTCATGCATGAAATAGTTCGATTTCAAGTTTCCTGGGCAGAAATCTGCAGATCATCGGAAGAAGAGATAGAAACTGTTATTGCCGCTAGAGAAGAAGAAGAGTCGGAAGAAATGGAAATAGATCAGGAAGAACCAGAAGAAATGGAAATGGAGATAGATCAGGAAGAGCCGAAAGAAATGGGCATGGAGGAGACAATTGGTGATACAGCCGATGCTGCCACACAAGAACCATCCTCGCCTGAGGAACTTATAGATGAAGGAATCATGGGTATAAGGGATGAAGTTGAGACTGTCCTATAGTCATCAAATTTCATTAATGAAGAACGGGAAGGTGGAACACCAGCTAGAATGTTGGCAAGTGATGTTGTTATGCAAGAAACAAAATCACCTTCCCAAGAAGATATGAATATTGAAACAAGTAGGGGTGTCACACAAGAACCACCCCTGACTCAGTCAAAACAGTGAGAAAGAGAAGAAAGAAATCGCGAAGTCAATACTACTCCACAAGAACCAGTATTGACTGCAGGCGAGGAAGAAATGCACAAAGGACAGGAGGACAAAAAGGAAACGATCCTCAAAGTCGACATTGTTCCATAAGAGCTAGTGTCGACTCCAACTGAAGATGCAATGCATGAAGATTCGGCTCAAGTAAGAAACGAGGGCAGCAAAGGTATTCCCTATTCTCCTTTTCAGTCTATTATGCCTAGAGGAGCAAGGGGGTTTCGTTTGTCCCAAAGATTAATGGAGGAGATCGTTGTACCACCAGTACTAAGGTTTGTGGACTCAGGGAAATATATGACCAATATCAGTCCATCAATCGCTGATTCTCAGCAAGGGCATCCAGAGGCTCAAAAGGGATAAGGTAATTCTCTGGAGACAACAGAGCATAGAATGGCCGATGAAAGCACTTACCGGGTGAAAAATTTCCCTGAGGTAAATGAGAAAGAGAATGCTCCTGAAGAAAGGGAACCAAGTAAGAAAGATCTAACAGAAAAGTGAGTTGATGACACTAACATCATTCCACCACCTCCTAAACCTGATACAGGCCGAGGAGATGAATTCATTGTCAAGTAAGAATGGATTGAACAATGTGAAAGTAGGATATTACCTCTCAAGAAAAGGTATGAACTTCAGTTTAATGAAACCATGCGATTGAAGAAGGAAGTTCGGATGCTGAGGAAGCAAGTATCTCAGTTGAAGAAGAAGGCAAAATTATATAAATGGAAGGCAATAAAACCTGAAATTGAGGTCTCCTCTACCTCTACACAAACTGGTCCGATTGAACATTTGTTTGAAGCCCGAAAATGATTCTTGGCTATTGAAATTCAGAGATGGAAATCTGCTACGAATGGCAACAAGAAGGAGACAATGCGGGCTCAAGAGCAGGTTTCCGGGATTTTCACAGGGTATATAGACCAATTAGATAGAGCACAATAGAGGGAAAAAAAACAACAAGGTAAGGTAAAGGAGTTATAAGAACAAGTGAAAATGTTGCAATCAGATAAGGAGAAGATGTTTGCCTTGGCGCAACAGGTAATGGCCTGTAGACCTCCCACTCATAGTTATGCCTTATTCCTTCATGAACAGTTCCTTTTCTTTTTCCTGGAGAGTATATATAAGGAAATTTGTCATGATATTGAGGATCCAATACAATTCCTCTGTATTTTGAAAATTCATGATATCATAGGAAACACATAATGTGCGAAATTTACATGCATGGTTACTTCCTAAAGAATGATCAAGCCTTCAATCCTGTTCCATTTCTAGGGGATATTAATTTGAGATACTTCACCTCCTATACTATCAATCAGGTTAAATGGAGAAAGGCCTATGATACATTTAAATAAAATCAAGTTATAAGGTCACTAATGATAAGGAGAGAGCATGGCCAGGCATCGAATATTTATAATAAGAATTTTACCTTTTACAGATTGTGGGACATAAGGAAAATATGTTGGCAACCGAGAAATGGTGTGCTGACCTCTGTGTTAGACAGATAGTAACTTTCTAAAATGAAGCACTGGACAGTTGTTAAAGGAGGTGGATGTTGTCATCATCAGCCATCAGAGGTCGAGAACCTTTTGGAGCACCCAACTTTGCACGAGCATTAGATAGAGTGCCACGTTTTGTAGCCAGTATTCAGAACTGTGGGATCCGGTGGATGGGCCTAAGGTTTTAGTTCCCCCTCATTTGGTTGCTAGAAGAGAAATATAATCCTGCATACAATGTAAACCAAGATTGGTGGAAGGATGACAGAAGGATATAAACCCCCTGGAATAGAGATGGCCTGAGAATATGACCTCGTGCAACTTCATGCCATCCACAACTAGTCAAACCTAGATCTAAGAAGACGACGAGCGACATGAGGACATGAAGATAGACTAGTTGGGGGGAGATGTTGGGTACCAAATATCTATACTTTTCTCTCCTATTTTCACCCACCTTTCTACCTCTTGGTATCATTAATTGTTCTAAACACACGAGGTAAATCCCTTCCCACTATCTTATATGGAATGTTTGATTAATGAAGTAATAGTCATGGATGTTTTACCTATGCAATTATTAACTTTGTTATTTCCACAAATTCAACAAGTAAAGGGGTTACCTTTGCAAGCCATGAAGTAACTCCGAATTCTTAGCATTATCTCGATATGTTGCAACAGTGCAAAAAATTCCAACTTACCCCAAATCTATTTCAGGGTTTTCATGGTTTCCTCTCGACAAATAGTTTTCTTTTGTAACAATTGTATAATTGTAGATATTTAGTTGTTAGATGGAAAATATGGTTTTCCTGAACGTTTGTATAAAAAGGGCTTCAAGGCTGTGAATCGGGGTTAAGTAGAAAGAGACTAATATTGTAATAGAAGTATTTTTAATCAATTGTAGGCACATCATTTTGTTGTTCTATTTGTGAGTTGTGAGTTTACCACAACCCAGATTAGAGATTTGGGCCCACTCTTCTGATCAAGTGCTACATTATTTCCCTTTTGTTGATTTCGTATTTCTGTTTGTTATTGTAACTACTATTCCGATATGATTCTGTAATTGTTGTGAATGATTTTATAATTCCGCAATTTATCTTTAATTACTGTTACAGTAGCTTTCTTGCCTTAATTATTAAACTTGTGTTCAATAGAATATTATGTTATTTCTCTTGCATATATTGTGCGCGTTAGTCTTGCAATAACCAGTGCACCCAGATTGATAATTAATGTGGAAAAAGGATTTGAATATTTGTTCACACTTGGACACCAACAGTTAGGATATTTTTATTTCACAAGTATGGGCCGATCATAAATGTTATATGATCGTAGAGCCTCAGGAAGAACACTATATGTAGGGATTTCGGAAGTGAAAGACGGGTTTTGAAATTTTAGAGAAGTTTGCGGTAGTTTTGTATGATTGTGCTCCCTGTGCTCTAAGATACATATTTGGGAGAGTTTTTTTGAACGTAATATGATACAATGTTGTCTATTTGGATTCTAGATGGAGGAATGAGTAGTATTTATATGTTTCTCTTTGTTTACTAGTAATCTCCTTTTTGTGTATTATCATATTTCGTGCTCTGCTGCTTTGATGATTTGTGTAATGTGGCTACCGGTGGTATACAATTTTATTCATGAATTCATGTCTATATAATGGTCACATGTTAAACCTCATGTATTAATATTTTTGCACTCCCTTAATTCGTGCCCCATGAATATCTGTTATTTTCCATATCTCATTCATATCTGCTTCCTCTAAGTTCACGGGAGATAGATTCTTAATCCTCTTAAGCCTGTCTCTTGTGGGTTCCTTATTTGTTCTTCCTCAACACCTATACATATTTTTAAAAGCTTCTACTCATTATTTTATACTTGGCCCATTTGAAAGGCATCAAGCCTCATAGCCTCCTGAGCCCTGTCATAGTATAGAGAATTCACATGAATTAGACTCTAAGATCTTCTCCATTCCTGAACCACCAAAACCATTACTTCTCTTAATTCATATTCTGTCAGAGGCATTCATATACTTTTATAAATTTAACCTCTGATTTTTAAGATGTCCTAGGCACTGGCTTTTTGCAACTCAAGGTTGTCTCTAGGGGATACAACAGGTCTTTTTTTCTATCATTTATCACCAAGGTGTATATTATAGTTCACAAACACTCGGTAAACCTTTATGCCTAGTACACCATTTTTTATTTATTTTTTGTTAATTCTAAAAGCAACTTCCCATGAAAACATCTTACCCGTGAAGTTCTCTAGCCTCATTATTTCTTGGTAAATTGTGAATTTTTTCATCTTTTCCTTCTTTGATCTTATTTTGAAAGGTCATCATGGCTGAATCATCGAATTCACCTCGTCCTTCCTCTGACGGATCTCAAGAACCTCCTCCTGAGGTTTGTCAATTTCCAGTTGGACCCCTTGAAGCTCAAGGTGTCATTCTTAGGATTGTCACTAGCATACATCCCATCTCATCTCGACCACCTCCTAACAATTCTTCTTGGACAACATCAGAAAAATTTGAGTTGGAAAACTCTAAACCATCTATAGAGTTTATAGTATTTCTTGAAAATCAGCTCTTTGATCAGATTGTGGTCTCGCCTCAACAAGCTTATAGAACTTTTGATCAACCTAGAATTCCCTCTCATGCTTTTATAGTAGCATATTTCTCTGTTGTTCGTAAGATATTTCTCGATGAAATGGCATCCAATGGTGATGATATTCCATTTGAAAGTCCTCCTAAGGGTACTCCACAAGAAACCACTGGCAGTTATATTCTGGAAGCTTCCTCGTCCGTATTTCCCTCTTAGGGAGAATTTTTCGGCTCGACTCCTCACAATTCGGATAGTGGGACCAAAGTATCCTTTTGTCAAGTTGTATCTCCACTTCCACAAGGGTATACATCTTTGGGAAATCTTATTTATGGAGCTTCTTGATCAAAACTAGATCATGAACTAGAATTATAGCTCAAAATGCAAAGTGTTCAAAAGTGTGTCGAACCTAAGCGATCGAATAGATATCGTCTTCCTGATTCCCGTGTCGTTAACAGCTCGAAAAACCAACATCGTATGAAGAAGTTATCGCAGTTTGAAAAGTCCAGTAAATTGCAAAAATTGTACTTTGACCAAGTTTGACTTGGATTTGGGAAAATAAAAAATAGAATATTCTAGGGAATATTCTTAGAATATTCATCAAAATATTCCCTAGAATATTACCTAGAATATTCCATGTGGTTTAATCAGGACATGAAAAGTGTCATCGTGTGATTTGATATTGGGTTGAATTTTTTGAAATTCGGCCAATTAAGGGCTACCACGAGGCAGGTTCGAAGGCCGCCATGTCACCCAAGGGTGGTCTTGCAAAATTTTGTTGGGCAGCCGGGGTCAAACCCTGGACCCCGTTCCTACCAAATGTATAAATTATATAACTTATGAGTTATATGTCCAAGATTCGCCTGATCTCACACTATTTTAAGTTCATGAAAAATACAAAATCTATTCCACCATTGATCATTTTCGGAAATTAAATAAAGATTGCAATGCACACATGAAACAATACAAATTCACACATATGAACACAGTTGTTTAACGGGAAAGCCTGAAGCTGAAAACCCAAACTATCTGTATATAATATATGTCATATATATCATGTAACAATCCTCATAAAAAGCTGATCATATCAAGTTCTCATTACAATACAATTGCTACACACTAATCAGGCCCGATCTTGCAAATCAATGCACCGATCTTTGTCACCTGCTAGCTTGCCTCTACTGCGCAATCGCTGCTGAAGAATGGCTCTGAATGAACTTGAATTCACCAATATTTTCTCACGTAATCCTCATTGGCATCTCCACTGAGTGTTGGATGCAATCAATGCATCACTATAGTCACAACTGATAGTCACACTTTCTCTTTCACCTATCTCTCCATTGGTCTCCACTGAAACTACCATGCACTGTAGTTAACTGATGTATTATTCAGTTGATTAATGAGTTAATATTTAGTGAATTAATTAAATAATTAATTCACACCACTCTCACTAGTGTATCAATCAGTTAGACTAGATACAACTAGCTCAACTGAGTCTAACTAAGTTAAACTAAATACAACTCCACCAACTACTTCTATAACTCCACCAAAATTTTTCACATGAGTTCTAACTGAAGTATCCATGCATTAGCTCCAGTAAACCCTCAGGAATAGCATAATTCCTTCTGTCAGCTACTGTGCCACATCTGTGCACTTAACTAAAGTGCTATAAGAGAATAAGATAATGTTTAGAGTCCAAATATTATTAAGAGCTAATAATATTCGACATATCTATTTTTAGACTGGCAATCTAAAAATAGATTCTACCCAATATGTATAAAAATAGAATTCAATATATTTTTCCAACTTGGTCAACCATCCACAAATAGCATCCTGCAACTCATAGAATATGATCGACATGTCTAAAAATAGACATAGTCTAAAAATAGACTTTGTGCCAAAAATAGCCTGCGGGCCCACTTAGTGAAGGCGACTCTTTTCACTAAGCTCATCATCTTATTGAATCTCAACACCCACTCTCAACAAGATAGGGATTATTTTCCACCCTGATCCTATCCCTATGATATTCGAATTTTCTCCTGGTGAGCGCCTTCGTCAGAATATCTACATCCTGATCCTCCGTAGGAATGTAAGAAAGCAACATGATCTTTCACTGCACATAATCTCTGATATGATGATACCAGATGTCAATATGTTTAGATATATGATGAAATACTGGATTAACCGAGAGTTTAATGCAACTCTGATTATCACAATAAATCACAGTAGGATCTAAATAAGAACCAAACAAACCAACCAGGTTCTTCCTCATCCATATAGCCTCGCATGTAGCCAAACTTGCTGCCATGTACTCAGCCTCTGCTGAACTGAGTGCCACAGATCTTTGTTTCCTACTATACCAAGAAAATGCTGTAGATACGATACTGAAAATCCCTCTAGATGTGCTCTTTCTGTCCGTTTGGCTTCTTGCCCAATCTGCATCCGTGAAGCCATGCAGCTTCAACTCATCCAACTGTCTATACCACAATCCATATCTAGATGTGCCCTTGAGATACCTCGGGACATGCTTTCCTGCCTTACAAAAGAGATTGGTAGGCTTAACCATCGCTTGTGAAAGCTGGTTCATAGCATAGCATATGTCCAGTCGTGTATTGGCTAAATACATGAGTGAACCAACCAACTGTCGATAAACAGTGGCATCCACTACCTTTGTCGATGTAGCATCCTTTTCCTCCAAGCACCAGGAAGAGGAGTGTCGATAGGCTTGAAACCTTGCATGTGAAACATCTCCAGTATCTCCTGGGCATACTTTCCTTGAGACACAAAGAGTCCACCCTTCCGCTACCAAATTTCCAATCCCAGGAAACAATGAAGGAGGACCAAGTTCTTCATCTCAAAATCCTTTGCAAGATCTGCCTTGCATGAGTGTATCAACAATTCATCACCCGTTTGTATTAAATCATCTACATAAAGCACAATGATAAAAATCTTACCCTCCAGCACAATCTTATATAGGTTTGGATCCACCTCACTCTTGGCGAAACCAAGTCCGGTGAAATAATTGTCTATCCGTGTGTACCAAGCATGAGGTGCTTGTTTCAGCCCATACACTACTCTTTTGAGCCTGCACACATGCGACTCGCTGCTGAAGATTTCGAATCCTTCAAGTTGCTCAATTTACACCTCCTCCGCAATGAATATGTTGAGGAACGCAGTCTTCACATCCATCGGTTGAATGTGCCAACCCATCTGTGTTGAGAGAGAAAAGATGGTCCGTATGGAAGAATACCTTGCGACAGGTGCAAAGGTTTCTTCATAGTCGATCCCCTTGATCTGTGAGAAGCCCCAGGCAACAAATCTTTCCTTATAATTCTCTACGCTCCCGTCAGTAGCTTGCTTCACTTTGTATATCCATCTCGAACCTACCACTGATTTCCCTTCTGGCCTTGGGGCAATCTCCCATGCACTGTTTCTGACAATCGAATAATACTCTTCCACCATGGTATATACCCATGCGGGATCCTCCACAGCTTCCTCGAAAGAGGATGGTTCCATCACGATATCCTTTCTCATCAGAGCCATGTATCTAGTAAATCGGTCAGGTGACTGTCTCTATCTGCGTTGTGATGTAGGTGCTCCTACATTCTACGCTGCATCAACTTTCAGTCGCTCAAATTCTGTAGTGCGCTTCCGCCCTCTGATGTTTGGCGTTGCATGAGTGGTTTCTTCCACTCCATGAACCTCCTCTTGTGGCTGATCCACATCCTGAGGCTCATCTTTAGGAACAAGTAGCTCCTCATCTACATGCAAGTGTAGCTCCCTCTCAAGCGACAACTTCATGGCTTTCTCCTCATGAAATTTGATATCCTGTTGCACAAAAGTCATTCAACTATCTAGAAAATACACACGATAATTATGGGGTGTTTCTGTGTACCCCACAAATATCCCAACCTTTGCGGTTGGCTCCAGCTTCTTCCTGGCATCCTTCATCACATGAATGTAAATATGTGAGCCAAAAATCTTCAAATGAGAAATATAAGGCTTCTTATCAGAAAACTCCTCTTCGGGTGTACTCATGCCAAGTACTCTATGAGGACAACGGTTTTTCACATAAACCACAATGTTGCATGCCTCAGCCCACAAGTGTATGGGAAGGCCCTGATCATGCAACATCGCCCGTGCAGCACCCACGATCGTTCTGTTCTTTCTCTCCGCGGCCCCATTCTGCTGTGGGTTATGAGGTGCTATGAGTTCTCTTTGAATTCATTCTTTGCTGCAGAAGTCTTTGAATTAACCATAGATGTATTCACCACCATTATTCCTCCTTAAAGATTTCACTTGCTTCCCCAACTCTTTCTCAACTAGCGCCTTGAACTCACAGAACTTTGAGTATGTATCGCTCTTCTGCTGCATGAAGAAGATGTAGCACTTACGATAAAATTCATCAACAAATATCACATAATACATATGCTTTGCTGTTGAAGCAACCGAGAAAGGTCCACACATGTCTGTGTGAATTCTCTCAAGGATTGTCATGGCGCGACTATCCTTCTCATGAAAAGTGGTCTTCACAAATTTTCCAAAGTTCTGAACTGATCTGACTGTGCAAGTGTACCCTTGGGAAGCTCGGTAGAAATCTACTGCAAAATTTTCAAAGCACCATGGTGAAGATGGCCCAATCTCCTGTGCCACAATTCGCCCTCAACCCGGCTCCCCACTCCTTCTTTGCTTGCCATTGCTGCGCAACCATCTACCTACAATTGATAAAGTTTTTTAACTCGAAACCTTATCCTCCTGGGTTGAACATTTGTTTTACTGCGCAATAAGGCTTTTCCCTCGCTAAAAACAACATCATAACCCTTGTCTTCCAACATCACCACAAAGATCAGATTCTTCTTCAATCCTGGAACATGCATGACATCCTTCAAGATGAAAGGTTTAATTGACTCCCTCTCAAAGGAAATGGTCTCGATACCAGTCGCACTGTATCTACCATCATCGCCCATCTGGATGTGTACTCCAAGATCCTGTTCATGTAGATCACTAAACAAATATTTGTCTCCGGTCATATGGAAAGATGCATCACTGTCAAGAAACCACACCGATCCCATCACACTTGAAACCAAGCATGCGATCAACGAAAAATCCAGCTCAAACTGTGAGTCTAAGGCCTCTCCTGCTACAGATCCAAAAACTTGCTTATTCTTCTTCTTTTGTGGACAGTTAGTGGCATAATGTCCGTGCTGGTGACAGTGAAAGCACTTCACCTTGGACAAGTCCTGCTTCTTGCCTTTTGCACCAAATTGAGAAGGATTTTTCTTCCCCTTCCCTTTCCTTGCTTTGGCATCCAAAGAAAAATTTTATTCATCTTCATTCTTCGATGAAGATCCATCCCTGGTACCCTGCCTTATCTCCTCCTGCACAAGATCTGACCAAAGTTTCTCCCATCCCGATAGTTTCTCCCATCCATTGACAGAGTCCTCGTAGCTATGCCAACTCTTCAGAAGCCCAAGGAGAGCCAAGCTCACCAGGTATTCTTCATCTACAGTAACCCCCCACTTCCCAGCTCATCCTTGTAGTGGAAAAACTTCGTGACGTATTTTGGTATACTGTCGCCTTTCTCCATTTTTATTTTCTTGAGCTTGTCTTTAAGCGCCAACTTCCTCTGGTCACTTCTTCTTTGGAAAAAGTCTGCCAAAGCCTCCCAAATTAAGAATGGAGTGGCTTTACCATGAAGGCTAGACACAATGTGGTCCTTCACATCTTCCAATAGAATTCTTGGACACTTTTCTACCTTCTTTTTCCATGCGTCAAGTGCGGTTGCATCGCTAGAAGCAAGCTTTGGAATATCAGCATCTATGAACTCCTTCAACCCATTATCATCCAACACCACCTCCATCTTGTATTTCCATGAAATATAATTCGAACTGCCATCAAGGGCATACTCTAATCGCAATCCGTTGAAAGACATTTCAATGAATGCTCAACTTCGACACCAAGAAAACACTGCAGCAAATTCGAATTCCACTAGCGCAAAACTCAACCGCTTCAATAATTTCAATCTCCTATGATCAATATTGCTCTGATACCATGTAGAAATTATATAAATTATGTGGTATATGTCCAATATTCTCTTGATCTCACACTATTTTGACTTCATGCAAAATAAAGAATCTATTCCACCATTGATCATTTGCGAAAATTAAATCAAGATTGCAATGCACACATGAAACAATACAAATTCACACATATGAACACAATTGTTCAACGGGAAAGCCTGAAGCTGAAAAAACCAACTATATGTATATAATATATGTCATAGATATCATGTAACAATCCTCATAAAAAGCTGATCATATCAAGCTCTCAGTACAATACAATCGCTACACACTAATCAGGCCCGATCTTGCAAATCCATGCACTGATATTTGCCACCTGCTAGCCTGCCTATACTGCGCAATCCTTGATGAAGAATGGCTCTGAATGAAATTGAATTCACCAAGATTTTTCATGCAATCCTCATTGGCATCTCCACTGAGTGTTGGATGCAATCAATGCATAACTATAGTCACAATTGATAGTCACACTTGCTCTTTCACCTATCTCTCCACTGGTCTCCACTGAAACTGCCATGCACTGTAGTTAACTGATGTATTATTCAGTTGATTAATGAGTTATTATTTAGTTATTTAATTAACTAATTAATTCACACCACTCTCACTAGTGTATCAATCAGTTAGACTAGATACAACTAGCTCAACTGAGTCTAACTAAGTTAAACTAAATACAACTCCACCAACTACTTCTATAATTCCACCAAACTCTGTCACATGAGTTCTAATTGAAATCTCCAATTATTAGCTCCAGTAAACCCTCAAGAATAGCGTAATTCCTTCTGTCAGCTGTTGTGCCACATCTATGCACTTAATTGAAGTGCTCCAAGAGAATAAGATAATGTTTAGAGTCCAAATATTATTAAGAGCTAATAATATTCGACATATCTATTTTTAGACTGGAAATCTAAAAATAGATTCCGCCCAATATGTCTAAAAATAGAAGTCCATCTATTTTTCCAACTTGACCAACCATCCAAAAATAACATCCTGCAACTCATAGAATATGATCAACATGTCTAAAAATATACATAGTCTAAAGATAGACTTTGCACCAAAAATAGCCTGTGGGCCCATTTAGTGAAGGCGACTCTTTTCACTAAGCTCATCATCTTGTTGAATCTCAACACCAAGCCTGTGTCTTACCATTCCTCCTGTTAGCCCCCCTATGAATTTTTGACAAGCAATTAGGGGGCTAATGTGTTGTTGAGTCTTCAAGGAATGCTTTTCCCCTGAAAATACAGTCCCCTTGAAGCCTCTTTGTGCCCTTCATCCTTTGATGGTTGCCCCTCTGCTGATTCCCCTTTTAAAGCCCTCTGCTGATAAAGAAATGCCCAAAGATTCCCTCCCCCCTATATTTTTCCCCCATCTAGCCTCTTTTTATCCCTCATTTTTCTCCCTTTCTATTTCCCCATTTACCCTCCAAATTCCCTCAAAATTCCCTTAAAATTCTTTCCCCAACCTTCGTTGCCCTTCTTTCCCCTTTATTTCCCTATCGTTCCCCTCCTTCGCCATTAAAATCCATTAAAAGGGGGGCCAAACCCATATCCCGACCTTATTATAAGGCCCGACCCCTTTCCCGCTAGCCCCTTAACCACTTCCCCACACGTGACCCTTCCCCAAGACCAAGCGCTTAAGTCCCGGGGCCAATCGCAATCGGAATCATCGGCGGGGGGGAAAAACCCTTTGTAATATCAAAAGTCCCAATGCGATTAAATTATAACGTAAAGCCTCCGCCCTGTTCTGCACCGTTGATCTCCCCGCGATCCAACGGCGGGCCGCTAATCGCAACCCCTCTCCGATCGCAATCGGAACATGTTAAGTCCGCCCCCCGATTGAGGCCTTCCGATTGGATCCTGGCCGTTCGTTTGTCCCGCGATCCGATGGCTATCGCTTAATCGCAACAGCCTCCGATCAGTGGCAAGTGTTTTCACCCGTGCTCCGATTGCGATCCTCCGATTTGTTCGTGACCGTTGATCTGTCA
Organism: Pinus albicaulis; assembly: GCA_034641835.2. Lineage (NCBI taxonomy): Eukaryota > Viridiplantae > Streptophyta > Pinopsida > Pinales > Pinaceae > Pinus > Pinus albicaulis. The sequence continues at coordinate 97,350,790 of CM076578.1, read as the reverse complement.
CAAGATCCGACGGCTGGCGCTTAATCGCTCCTTCCCCTCCGATCGCAATCGCAAGTCCTTTCGTTCGCCTCCCGATTGCATCGCAGCCGTCCACCCTTCCCATGATCCAACGGCTATCGCTCAATCGCAAGTTCCCCTCCGATCGCAATCGCAAACCATTTCGTGTGACCCCCGATTGCGATTGAGCGCTTTGGTCGCAGCCGTCCATTCTCCCCAGATCCGACGGTCATCGCAGCCTCCGATCACAGTCCTCTCCCGATCGCTTTGCCCTTCCGATTAAATCTCCACCGTCCGTTTCCGCCCAGATCTACGGTCAGCGCTCAATCGCAACAGCGCTTTGATCGCTGATCGCAGGTCTTCCTGTCTCGCCTCCGATTACATCTCCACCGTTGATCTCCCCGCCAGATCGGATGGCCTGCATCCAATCGCAAATCTTTTCCTCCTCCGCCCGATTCAATCCTATCCGTCCGTTCAATCCGTGATCCGATGGCTGTCGCTCAATCGCGTCCTCCCTCTCAATCGCAATCGGAACTTTTATGTTGTGCGCTCCGATCGCGATGCTGCGATTGCATCGTGACCGTTCGTCTCTCCAGACGGACGGCCCCGTTCACCGCCCCTCCGCCCACCGGGTCCTCCTTCTACGCTGCTTTTCCAGCCCCTTTTCTCATGTTTGTTGTCCATCCTTGCAGACATAAGTCCCCATCACCATCTCCACCGTTGATCTTTGTCCCCGTACCCACCCAACTATCACAACAGACTTCCACCATCAAACGTATCGTTCGTAAGTTTAACTCCTCCGTCTGCATCTCCACTGTTTTCATCATTCCACCGCCTTTCCATCGCCTCCACTGCATTTCTCCGCCACCACTGCCAGGTCTTAACAGGTTTATTTTATGATGCGAAACAGCACAGAGAGGCCATTTCAGCCGGCCAGCGAAGCAGCAGAAGCAAGATCTGAGAAGGATTCGAGCCGTAATTGAAGATTAATGTTTTAATCATATAGTCAAAGGAGTGGCAATCGCTGGAAGACCAATGAGCGCACTAGAAAGTGGTCATCGCGCTACCCAATGCGAGCGTATTTTTCTCCTTAAAAGCACACCTTCTCGCAACACCGCGTTTTCGAGCCCATACAATAAATTGCATTGACTGCATCCTCTGTGGACCGCCGAGCAAGATTAAAGGCCACGAGGGCCACATGATGCTGCATCCGCCCTTGCTCTTTCAATGGTATTTAACAAAGCAGAGTACGCAGCTCTGTGCGCCGAAAGAGGCCCAAAGGAACACCGCAGGTCGTGCGGGACCCGATGTAAACTTCCCGACCAGATCACAGTACCCACAATACCGAAGTACGCCATGAAGGAAGAGGCGTGACACCGCCCATTCTGTCTTAATGACATTCGTTTATTGTATTTCCTACCGGGGCTTCTTCCTCTTCTCCTATAAAGATCCCTGAGCATGAATTGCAAAGGTTGTTGTTAGTTTTATCAGCGAACTGCAAGTATTCTGTCCCGAGCCAAGTTTCCTGTGTAACAGTTGTATGATAGGCTGAGAACATGATGTATTCAGGCTGAATGTAAAAGCTTTGGGCAGTGATGTACCTGATTGGTGTAGTGTTTAAACATGATAAGCAGTTTTCATTGGATCCTGATCTACAGCAGTTGGTGATGTTCTTCCTATCTCTGTGTTTATTTCCATTTCATTTCATGTTCTTCTGACTGACATCTGAATGCATGATATAAGATTTACCCTTGTTAGGTACCTTATATCCCAACTCTTTCAGTCTTGAATGTTTTCTGCTCATATGTGTGTCTGAATATTGTTTTTAATTGACTAAACCAATGTAGTGGATGATTATTGCCTACTCTCTGATGTGCAAGTTGGTAAAATCGGTATTCAGATGTTTTTGTTAAGATTTAATTGAAAGAGGTTAGGAACATTGGGAGGTGTAAAGCCTGTCGCTGCCTCTTCATGACCTTCCCTTCCATATAAACCTTTTCAGGATCCCTCGTGTTGCCTACGGTTTTGTCCAAGCAGGTCTGGAGTTAAATGACCTCTGGCCTGATTTATAGACAGAATCAGATGGTTTTCCATCTTTCATTCTCATCACTTCGTGTTCCATCCCACCAATCAGTCTTTGAGATCCAAATGCTCTAGATGACTAGCCCAATTGAAGCTTACACCTTGAACATAAGTAAATCCTTTCTTGACTCCATTGCCCAATGGCCTTGATGTTCCCTGAGTTATCTACCTTTTCCTAGCCTCCTTCTTTACCCATCCTTGTCTTGTGATGAGACCTTCCTTCCTGATTCTCAACAACCAAACTCAAACAATCAAACAAGTAACCTTGAGCCAATAACTAGCCTAAAGCCATAATTTAGAACTTCAAAGACATATATCCTTTGATAATCATAGAGAGATCCCTCTCTGGACCTAGGAGGGCTAGATCCTAAGGTCTGAAAGTGGTTCTATGTTGTCTCATCTTTTGGTCTCTGTCAACCTGGCCAAAACATGGGAACCCCAACATAATGGCGACTCCACTGGGGACTTTGAGTGCTTCTCATTTCAAACAACCTCGAAAACTTAGAAATCTGGCTAGGTTGACGGTAAGTCACACCTTTGACGGTGAGCACTGTGGTGGACAGTGTACCCTAGAATCATCCTAAACCCTCCACCTGGCGACTCCATTGTTCCTAAACGTTAAGGACTCCACTGGTGATCAGTAGGCCTGCTGATTATCTTGGTTTCACATCAGACTCCACTGGCAGACCAGTCCCAAAGCATAATGAAGACTCCACAGGGAGACCAGTTCCCAAGACAACATTAACCACAGTAGAAATAACAAGCAGGGCTAAGCTGCCTGGCTTATAAACAGCACTCTGGCTCACAGAACCATCCATACAAGAGCCTTCCCCGATCCAAGCCCACCTGAAACGGTTGATAATCCTGAGAAAATCCTTAAAGGGACACCTGTGAGTAGGAGATCAACTACTTCCAGCAACACTCATAGAGCCAATTCGGCACCAGAGGATCTTGCAGCTCTATCAGACCCTTTCTTCGACCTAGACCTTCAAAACAGATTACCTAGAACTAGGTCTTTCAGTGTCTCAGACCAGCTAGACACTAAGGACAGCGAAACCCCTCCTTCCACACCACCTGATCTCCACTTTCTCCAAAACTCGGGGCTTTCTCACCCTAGGTCTGCTCAACAGACTTCGGCTGGTCCTGCCATCCCTGTCATCCAACTACCAGCCGCTCAAGCCAACCCTATACCTCATCAGAACCTCATCATGGCAGCCTGGTATGCACCTCTAGTTTTACCTCAGCCTTTACTGCCCTTACCAAATGATTATCAATCAAAAATCCCACACTTCCCGGCTAAAGAGCCTACAACAGCACAACAACATGTGGATAAAATGGAGGACTCTTTTGATTATATGGAAATTGATGATGAAACAATCAAAATGAGAATTTTTGCACAGAGCCTGGGGGGAGAGGTTAAAAAGTGGTTTAAAAATCTACCTGCTGGTAGCATCAATGACCTGCCTGCTTTATACCAGAATTTCATTAATAAATAGGAAACTAGGGCAAACCCTCGTCAAATCCTAGCAGAATACATGTCCCTTAAGAGGAACACAGGAGAGAGTGTCCATGATTACACCACTAGATTCAACAACATTTACAATGCTCTCCCTCCACACATGAAACCTCCACAAGGTATGGCCCTAGCAAAATATCCTGATGGATTTGATGCTGACATGGCCTATGAGCTTAGAGATAAAGAGTACACCACTTTGGAAGACATGCAGAAAGGGGCAGTAAACATAGAAGAAAATTTGATTGAAAAAAGGGCCAAGCTGAGAGCTGAGAAGAGAGTAACATACAAAGATGACACTATAGCCTCCACTTCAGATCCTAATATTGACAGATTGTCTAAGAATCTGGATAAATTATGCCAAGTGGTCGAAAATATGGCTATCACGCAGAACAAGAACCAAAATCAAAATCAAAATCAGAACTTTAGAAGAAACAACAACATTCCCAACAGACAGAAAGAGTCAGATCAGCAAGTCATTCCCCCTTTCCAAAACTTTCTGGATGAGGATGAGGGAATCATAGAAGAATCTGAAGGGAATGTGATAAACATGTTCGAAACGGAGGATTCAATCCTAAACTGTGATTCAAAAGAATACCAACCCTCAACCTCTTATGGGGAGGAGGAGTGGTTTGAATCTGAGGATTATAGGTTGGGATTCGAGAATGCCATATTACAGGTCAGAGAAAAATATGAGCTCAGGAGTAAAAAGAACCAAGACTCTTCCAAACCCAAAACTCCCGAAGTAACTATCAAAAAGAGGCCTGAGAAATCTTCTAAAGTCACTGCTATAAACAATAAATCAACAACGGAGAGTTCTGAGGAAAACCAACAGAAAGACAACCAAAACAATGAAAAACAAAGTCAACTAACTAGCAGCACTAGCACTTCAGTTAGCGCTCCTGATAAAAATGTTTCCACACATGTACATAATGATAAAACACACACTGATTCAGCTATTAAGGTAGTTGCAAATAAAACAGATTTGAACATTCCCAAAAGTCAATCCACTTTCAGTTTAGAAAGTGAGATCGCAAAGATCAAAATCTCTGTACCATTATCTGAGCTGGCCACTCAGGATGTATACAAAGGCCAAATTTTGAAAGCCTTAAATCTGGGGGAAATAAATGACTCTATAAATTTGAATGATGATCAACCCGCCCTCCTATTTGGTCCAAAAATCGAGGGGAAGTTTCAGGAGGGGGTAGTCCCACCTTTTTATATCAGTCTTAACATCCATGACAAGATCCTCCACAACGCAATGCATGATTCTGGAGCCTCACACAACCTGATGCCTAAGGTGGTCATGGAAAGGTTAGGCCTAGAAATCACCAGACCCTACAAAGACTTATATTCTTTTGACTCGAGTAGAGTAAAATGCCTAGGCCTCATCAAAGACTTATGTGTGAGCCTAACTCAGATTCCTGCGAAATGTATGGTCATGGATGTAGTGGTGGCAGACGTGCCACCCAAATATGGCATGTTACTATCTAGATCATGGGGAGCCAAGCTGCAAGGCACCATGCAGATGGATGGCTCATATGCCACTATCCCCATATTTGGCCAATCAAGAAGACTGTATAGAGAATCCCAAATGAAATTCCTAGTCAGCAGCCCCGAGAAACCTGAAAATTCACCATTATACTCTGTGCATACCGATCTTGACTCCTTTATTCTTTGTAATGATGAATCCTTGGAAGAGCCAGCGTCCCAAAGTAGGCATTCAAACGAGAACACCGAGCCTACAGACCTCCCAACTCGACCTAATAGTGAATCCAGCTATGAGGGAGGAAGTGAAGTGGAAGTAAACAAAGAACCCTTGTGGGAAATGAACTTTGACGGATCCTGCACTAGACAAAACGCCGGAGCAGGAGTGTGGTTACGTAACACCGAAAATGACCACGCGGAGAGCCACGCCATCAATCTGCATTTCAAATGCACGAATAACATCGCAGAATATGAGGCTCTAATCTTGGGCTTAAATCTGCTGAAAAAGTTAGGAGCCCGAAAGATAGCCGTGAGAGGGGATTCAGAGTTAGTAATCAAACAGGTGAATGGTGAGTATTCAACAAAACATCCTAGACTAAGAGCATACAGGAATGACACTTTAGACTTGCTGCAAACATTTGTTGATTATGAATTAGTGTTCATTCCTAGGGGTCAAAACGCTATTGCAAACGGACTAGCCTGCCTGGCTAGTTCCTATCCTAAGGCCCCAGTTGACCAACAGATCATCATACAGACTAAATTCAGACTTGCAGTGCCGGACAATGAAAAATACTGGCAAGTTTTTGAAGGAGACAAACAGGTTGAAGATTTCCTGACGGGCAGAAATGAGTTTGAATTTTCTGATTCAGACTCAAAATCTGATGACAGTTGCTCAAGTAAGGATTCCCCAGATGAACTAGAAACACCTTGTAGTATAGAAATAAACTCCTTTTCTGAAGAAACTGGGGATTCAACCATAAAACGTGAGAACACAGATAGAGAGGAAATGGAGGTGCTGCAAGCCAAAGACAAGAACATACCAAGAGGCTTAGCACCCTTAGAGGACCTCTTTGATTTCGATGATGTTGCAAAGAAGCCCACAATAGAGCATGCAGAATCGGATATAGAAGAATGTAACGTAGGCACTAAAGACAAACCCAAAATGATAAAGCTGGCTAAGTCTATACCTGCAGACATGAAGAAAAGATACATTGACCTATTTAAGGAATTCATTGATGTGTTTGCATGGAGCTATGAAGACTTAAAGGCCTATGACACCAACATTATACAACATAAGATACCAATGAAGGAAAATCAGAAACCTTTCAGACAAAAACTCCGTAGAATTAATCCAAAACAATTGCCTGCAGTCGAAAAGGAAATTAAAAAGATGTATGATGCAGGCATTATAGTCCCTGTGAGGTTTTCTGATTGGGTGTCAAACTTAGTAGCTGTAAGAAAGAAAACGGGGGAGATTAGACTTTGCATAGACTTCAGAAACCTTAACAGAGCTTCCTTGAAAGATAACTACCCTTTGCCTAGAATGGAGCATATCCTACAGAAGGTAGTGGGCTCTAAAAGAATCTCCTTGCTTGATGGTTTTTCAGGATACGACCAGGTTCTGGTACTCCCAGAAGATCAACTCAAAACAGCCTTCACCACTCCATGGGGCACCTTCATGTATGTGAAAATGCCTTTTGGATTGATGAATGCTGGAGCTACCTTCCAGAGAGAAATGGATATCGCTTTCTCAGATGAGATTGGACACTTTATAGTTATCTACTTGGATGACTTAACTGTCTTTTCTAAAACAGAAGAAGAACACTTAAAACATCTGAGGAAAGTTTTTGAAAAATGTAGAAGGTATGGTCTATCCTTGAATCCTAAGAAGACTGTTTTTGGGCTGCAAGAGGGTAAGCTTCTAGGCCACATCATATCCGAGAAAGGGATTAGGATAGACCCCCAGAGAGTTGAGGGAATACTTCAAATTACACATCCGAGAAACATCAAGGAGCTACAGTCGTTCGTTGGGAAGATCAATTTCCTTAGAAGGTTTATCCCCAACCTGGCTGAACATCTTAGGAAAATGACTGAAATGCTAAAGAAAGACGCAGGAATCAGGTGGACTGTTGAAGCCAAAAAATCTTTCGATTTAGTAAAACTTGCACTCACCCAAGCCCCTGTCCTTATCAGCCCTGACTTCTCAAAAGATTTTCTGATCTTTTCATTTGCCTCCCCCCACACAATAGCTGCAGTTTTGCTGCAAACAAATTCGGAAGGTAAGGAACAGCCTATAGCTTTCTTCAGTAAAGCCTTAAGAGATGCACCCTTAAAATACAACATTATGGAAAAGCAGGCCTATGCCCTGATTAAGGCCTTAAAAGACTTTAGGGTGTATATTCTGCATTCTCACACCATTGCCTATGTGCCAAACACAGTGGTCAAAGATATCTTGTCCCAAGACCCCGATGGGAAAAGGGGAAAATGGATTGCCACGATTTTAGAATATGACATTGAAATCAAACCCACTAAGCTGATCAAAGGTCAAGGCCTGGCCCAATTGATGGCTGAAACTAATCTACAGGCCCTTGATATCAACATGATGAATGCCCTGGATGAGCAGGAAGGATTGCCCCATCCAGCTGTTGAGGAGCAGTTTCAGAACTCTCCTTGGTACACTGATATCCTGTACGTGCTCACACACCTCAATGCCCCTCCGGAACTGTCCAAAACAAAGGCCAGATTCATAAAACTCAAAGCTAGAAATTACTGCATTATGAATGAGAGTCTATATTGGAAAAATCCAAATGGTCTTTTGCTGAAATGTTTGCCTGAAACTGAAGCCGAAAAAATCAAACAAGAATTCCATGCTGGGGAGTGTGGAGGCCACCTGAGTTGGAAGGCCACTACAAATAAGATACTCAGGGCTGGTTACTATTGGCCCACACTCTTCAGTGATGTCCATAAAATGATCCTCACCTGCCACAAATGCCAAATTTTTGAAGGCAAAAGAAAGCTCCTCCCCCTCCCTCTGCAACCTATCACCATAGAAGGTCCTTTCATGCAATGGGGCTTAGACTTCATTGGAGAAATTCACCCCTCTTCTTCTAGGCAACACAAATGGATCTTGACTGCTACTGACTACTTCACTAAGTGGATCGAAGCCATACCCACTAGGAATGCCACTGATTCTGTCATCATTAGGTTCCTAGAAGACTTCATCCTGTCTCGGTTTGGCTGCCCAAGGAAAATAATCACTGACAATGCTGCTGCTTTCGGATCCAAAAGAATGATTGATTTCTGTCACAGGTACGGAATTGCACTTGGACATTCAACTGCCTATTACCCCCAGGGTAATGGCCTAGCTGAGTCATCAAACAAAAGCCTGGTTACCATCATTAAGAAGCTGCTGGAAGAGAACAAGAGGTCTTGGCATAAAAAGTTGATACATGCTTTGTGGGCAGACAGGCTCACTACAAAGAAGTCTATTGGCACCTCACCCTTTCAGCTGGTTTATGGGACAGAAGCAATTTTCCCCACTAGCCTTGGGATACCAGTAGTAAAGCTTATTCAAGAGGTCCAATCAGAAGAAGACAGCATGATAAGGAGAATTAATGCAACAATCCATCTCCAACAAACAAGGGAGCAAGTTTATGACAGAGCTATCAGATTGCAGGAAAACATGAAGAGGCAGTTTGACAAAAGAACCAAAGCAGCAAATTTCAAAGTTGGGGACAAAGTCCTGAAGTGGGATTCAAGAAGAGAGGATAAAGGCAAACATGGCAAATTCGACAGCTTGTGGCAAGGCCCGTTCATCATTCAAGCCACTGTGGGTCCTAATGCATTTTTCTTGCAAGAAACTAATGGTACAGAACTGTGTGGGGGTCCTGTCAACGGCAGGATGCTCAAACACTATCTCTGCTAATTCTCCGTTTCCATGTTCCATTTCCATTGTATATACCGTTGCAAATTTTCATTTTCAGCAAAAGTGAAGAAAATGTTCCAAAAAAAGCAGGATGAAAAGGGAGGTTCAGACGTGCTCAAAACATGAACCTCTGAGGCAAAAGAATTGGCTCTAGCAAACTCAAAATCTGAGCCAAAAGGGAGCAAGAATAGCTGGTCCTAACAAGCTCAAAATCTGGATCAGCAGTAAAGGAACGTCCAGCCCAAAGATCAGAGCTAGAGAAAAGGATAGAAGTGACTCAAGCATGCTCAAAACCTGAGTCACAAGAAAGAAAGAAGGATGTTTCACAGTTGTGGAATTCCATGCCTTCACAGTTGTGTTTTCTTCCAATTTCTGCCCAGCAAGTCAGACTGTCTAATCCTGGCTTGGCTGTGTTTAAATTTCCTGTCTTAGAATGTAGGTGAAGAAACCTGTTGAACAGTTTAATCTCAACAGGTAATAGTATAGGTAGAGAAGCAGATGAGGCCAACAGTCTAATCTGGTCTCATGGAGCAATAAGGGTAGAATTAGAATAGGTTTGTTTTTGTTCTGCAAAATAAATGTAAAGGGTCTGCTAATTCAAATGCACCCATGGGGAAGATTGTTAGAACTCTAGTTTGGGTAGGTAGATTGGTTGGGAAAATGTTTCTGCTGATTGGATGTCTTCATGGTTTGTGGCAGCAGATCAAAGAAAGATATGGATGGTTCAAGCAGTAGGCACCTGGCCTACACCAAGAGATCATCTTCTGGTTTCTTGGCTCCTTCAAGAAGAAGCCATCCCCATGTGGAGCCACTGTTAGCCCCCCTATAAATTTTTGACAAGCAACTAGGGGGGCTTAATTGTTTTTGAGCCTTCAAGGAATGCATTTCCCCTGAAAATACAGTCTCCTTGAAGCCTCTATGTGTCTTTTATCCTTTGATTAAATCCCCTCTGCTGGTTCCCCTTCTAAAGCCTCTCTGCTATGCGAAGAAATGCCCCAAGGCCCCTTTTTCCCTCTTTTTTCATTCCCCAAAGCCCCTGTTTTCTCTCCCCTTTATTCCCCCTTCTTTCCCCCATTTACCCTCCAAACCCCCTCAAATCCCCTTAAAATTCTCTCCCCAACCTTCGTTGTCCTTCTTTCCCCTTTATTTCCCTATCGTTCCCCTCCTTCACCATTAAAATCCATTAAAAGGGGGGCCAAACCCATATCCCGACCTTATTATAAGGCCCGGCCCCTTTCCCGCTAGCCCCTTAACCACTTCCCCACATATGACCCCGCGCCAGGACCAAGTGCTTAAGTCCCGGCGCTTATCGCAATCGGAACCATCGGCGGGAGGCAAAACCCTTTGTAACGCAAGAAATCCCCGATGCGATTGATTATAACGTTAAGACCTGCGGTTCGTTCCGCACCGTTGATCTCCCCACGATTCAATTCAAGGGTTACATCACCTTTTCCGATCGAATTTGAATACGCAGTCCGCTTTATTGTAAGTTGGCCGATGGATCGTCAGTTTTCTATATTTGGTACGATTCGATGGTTATCGCGACCGCAGGAATAAACACCACCGTTGGCAAGTGTTTTCACCGTTCGACATACCGATTATTCAGGACTGTTGATCTGCCACAAGATCCCCACGGCCGGGCGCTTAATCACTCCTTCCTCCATCGAACGAAGTCTTTGCCGCTTTATTGTTGGTACCGTCTACCTTTCCGCTTGCGGATCCATCGGTTATCGTCAATCGCGTTCTCCATCGCATCAAACCATTAGAGATTTATCATATCGAGTTTTTTGTCGTAGCTCGCCTGATTTTATCCACGGGCGTCAGCACATTCGCGCCTTCCTGATCGCTTCATTTCTTCCGACAAATTCCACCGTCTGCTTTCGCCTAACGGCGCTGGCCACCCAGAATAACAGCGCTCCGATCGCTGATCGCAAGTCTTCATGTCTCGCCTCCGATTACATCTCCACCGTTGATCTCCCCGCCAGATCGGATGGCCTGCATCCAATCGCAAATATTTTCCTCCTCCGCCCGATTCAATCCTGTCCGTCCGTTCAATCCGTGATCCGATGGCTGTCGCTCAATCGCGTCCTCCCTCTCAATCGCAATCGGAACTTTTATGTTGTGCGCTCCGATCGCGATGCTGCGATTGCATCATGACCGTTCGTCTCTCCCAGATCGGACGGTCCTTGTTCAATCGCCCTCCGCCTCCACTGGGTCCCACTCTTACGCTCGTTTTCCGTTGCATTTCATGTTTTTTGTCCATCCTGTGTATAGTCCCGATCACTCAATCTCCACCGTTGATCTTTGTCCCCAGACCTAAATCTAACGGTCTGCGTTGCACTCCACCATCAAACGTATCGTTCGTAAGTTTAACTCCTCCGTCTGCATCTCCACTGTTTTCATCATTCCGCCGCCTTTCCACCGCCTCCACTGCATTTCTCCGCCACCACTGCCAGGTCTTAACAGGTTTATTTTATGATGCGAAACAACACAGAGAGGCCATTTCAGCCGGCCAGCGAAGCAGCAGAAGCAAGATCTGAGAAGGATTCGAGCCGTAATTGAAGATTAATGTTTTAATCATACAGTCAAAGGAGTAAGGCACTGCTTGAAGACCAATGAGCGCACTAGGAAGCCATTACTGCGCTACCTAACAGCAGAGCGCATTTTCCTCCAAAAGTACACCTTCCTGCAGCGCCTCCATGCTTCCTCGAGCCCATAAGCAATAAATTGCATTGACAGAACTTCTCCAGGGACCGCCGAGCAGCATTAAAGAAGCATGGAGGGCCATACAGACTTCCATCCAGTTCATTCCTTTCAACAGGGCCGAACAGCAGAGCACAGAGCTCCAGGCGCCGAAAGAGCTCCAAAGGAACACCAGAGGTCAAAATCTGACCTGACAGAAATCTCCGGACCAGATCACATAGTACCTACAGCGCTGCAACAAGCTGTTAAGCAGCATGGGCGTGGACACTCCGCCGATTCTGTCTTAATGACATTCGTTTATTGTATTTCCTAACGGGGCTTCTTCCTCTTCTCCTATAAAGATCCCTGAGCATGAATTGCAAAGGTTGTTGTTAGTTTTATCAGCGAACTGCAAGTATTCTGTCCCGAGCCAAGTTTCCTGTGTAACAGTTGTATGATAGGCTGAGAAACATGATGTATTCAGGCTGAATGTAAAAGCTTTGGGCAGTGATGTACCTGATTGGTGTAGTGTTTAAACATGATAAGCAGTTTTCATTGGATCCTGATCTACAGCAGTTGGTGATGTTCTTCCTATCTCTATGTTTATTTCCATTTCATTTCATGTTCTTCTGACTGACATCTGAATGCATGATATAAGATTTACCCTTGCCAGCTCTCTCAGTCTTGAATGTTTTCTGCCCATATGTGTGTCTGAATATTGTTTTTAATTGACTAAACCAGTGTAGTGGATGATTATTGCCTACTCTCTGATGTGTGAGTTGGTAAAATCGGTATTCAGATGTTTTTGTTAAGATTTAATTGAAAGAGGCTAGGAACATTGGGAGGGGTAAAGCCTGTCGCTGCCTCTTCATGACCTTCCCTTCCATATAAACCTTTTCAGGATCCCTCGTGTTGCCTATGGTTTTGTCCAAGCAGGTCTGGAGTTAAATGACCTCTGGCCTGATCTATAGACAGAATCAGATGGTTTTCCATCTTTCATTCTCATCACTTCGTGTTCCATCCCACTAATCAGTCTTTGAGATCCAAATGCTCTAGATGACTAGCCCAATTGAAGCTTACACCTTGAACATAAGTAAATCCTTTCTTGACTCCATTGCCCAATGGCCTTGATGTTCCCTGAGTTATCTACCTTTGCCTAGCTTCCTTCTTTACCCATCCTTGTCTTGTGATGAAACCTTCCTTCCTGATTCTCAACAACCAAACTCAAACAATCAAACAAGTAACCTTGAGCCAATAAATAGCCTAAAACCATAATTTAGAACTTCAAAGACATATATCCTTTGATAATCATAGAGAGATCCCTCTCTGGACCTAGGAGGGCTAGATCCTAAGGTCTGAAAGTGGTTCTATGTTGTCTCATCTTTTGGTCTTTGTCAACCTGGCCAAAACATGGGAACTCCAACACCTCCTAGCCGTGTGACTTAACAAACAATAGAGCGTAGTTTTATTTAAATTTTGGTGTAAATTGTGTTGGGGTTCTGGAGGGCCAGCCCTCCCCCATGTGGCATATCATCGTAACCCAGTGTTTAACCAACCGCCATCCACATACTACAAACAACTTGAACATGTTAACATGTAATTTAACGTGAAACGTTTTCTGGAGGTTAAGGCTGTGGTTATGGAAAATCGTGGGGTTAGGGCCATGTGCCCAACCCTTCTAACAAATCGTCTATGCCATAGTTTTCTCCGCCGATTTAAAACCTCCGACAATTGTGGTTTGAAAACTGTGGGTTATGCGACATGTGACAACTATAATTGTCATGATAAATTTTAATGTTAGACTTGGTGGTCAATTTGGAGTGGGCGCGTTAATTTGGAAAATTTTCGAACTTAACTGGAGTTAACTCCAATCTCTACACATTTAGTGGAGTTTTTTAAGGGACACTAGGAAAAACTTTGTTTTGGCTCTATCTGGAGCTACATTCGCCCAATTTTGGAATGCCAATAGTCAATTTCGACTATTTCAAACATTATAGACTCAATGGAGTAGATTTTAGAGTCATCAAAGAACTTCTAAGTAGGTTTTTGCATCAGTGAAGTTCAAGGGGCCACTAGGGGGCAACAACAGTTTGAGGCCTAGCCAGGGGAGCTAGAGGCCTTATCTAGAGATCGAATAGTCAAATTTGGATATTTCAGATGTTATAAATCTAATGAGGTGGTTTTCAGAGCTTTTATGGGACTTTCGAAGGCTGAGATGCTTCAGTGAAGTTCTAGGGGTAATTTGTGCCATCTTTTGCTAGCAACAGTTCAGGGCTTAGCCAGAGCAGCTAGAGACCATATGCAGTGGGCAATAGTCATTATTGACTGTAAAAAAAATTATAAGCCATTTCTGGAGGTTTCAGAATATTTTTAGGACTTCTAGAGGTCTAAAAACCATCAAAGAAGTTTTCAGTGACCCTAGTGCCAAGGGGTGCCGATAGGTGTTAGAGGCGAAACCGGAGTAGCCATAGGCCACTTTTGATGAAAAAATAGTCTATCCTAACTAAATTTTGCATTATGAATCCAATTAATGGATTTTCAGAGCCAATTGATGACTTATAGAGCTCGAGAAGCTGAATGGAAGTTTCAGGAAGCCCTGGGAAAACCATGGAGGAAGGCCTAGTTTGGGGATGTAGTGCGCATTTTGAGAAAACGATCAATAAATATTTGGTGTCTGATATGTCCTAGAGACAGTAGTTGTGGTTTCAGGGGTAGAAACAAAATTCTAAAGGAGTTAGTGCCATACAAAAGCTCAGTGTAGCTCAGTACACTGACAAATGGAATTGAGTCTAAGGGAGCCTAAATTTGTTTGCAGAGTGATGAAAACCATGACAGGGATATAGATGGTATTCTAAGCCCTTTGGTTCAATTCAGTAATCATTGTAGTTAAGTGTGTCACTTGTAAAAGAAACTTTACCATAATCCCAAAGAGCCAAGTCAACATGACAAAGCTCAAAGGAGATGTAGCCCATGATATTCAGGTGAACTTGTAGATTAATTTTGTTGTCATGTGTGGTTGTTTTATTTATGCATTATGTTGTTGTTATACATGTTAAATTTAAAAAAGAAAAAATGGACTTAAGAAACTTAAACAACTAAAAAATCACACACCTCTTTCAAGCATAAATTCTGCAAGTTGTCAAGTATAAGCTAGATCATTTATTTGTTTAACTGGGTGGGAGGTTATTGAAAAACATAACAAGTTATCCAACCCATTTTTAGATCAGGTTGGTATCAGAGCACTTGGTTTCTTGATTTACAGAGCAATATATTGCTTGATTGATGTAGCAATAGCTTTCTTGTTTGACTTGAAAGGTGTTTAAACAGTGCAAAAGATTGACTATTTTACTGTTTGCAAACTGATTGTTGTTTGATTTTGTTGGAGTTGAAGGGAGAGATATTGTTAGCTTAGTCCATGAAAGGACAATAAGGAAGAAAAGTATGAAGGAATCTTCCTTACCCAAATGACCTCAAGGCCATCCTTGAAGAACAAACCCTTTGGTCAGTTTTTTGTTGTTTGGCTTCTTGAATAGGAGCTTGTCTCTACAACCATTTTCTTCAAAAGATTTGTCATTTGTTTTGAAAGCTTTGTGAAATTTGTTGAAGTTTTTTAAGTTCATTTTCATGATGATAAATTCTTCATGTGAGGTTTCCAAATCCTCCTCCTTCACAAGATTCTTCGATGAAGACATGAAGCGTGACTTCTACATATTGAAGGACATGGTGCTGATTCTTTTTGAAGATAGAAGAGAAAGCACTAAAATTCGTGAGAAATTTTTTGCTATGGATCAAGAGAAGGAAGAAATTCTTCTAAGAATGCATGATATGGAGATGCAGCTCCATCAAGCTGAAGAGGCTTTAACCAAGAACATGAGTGAAGCAGAGGTAATTCATTCTAATTTGTCTTTAGTTTCCTCACCAGAAATATGTGTTAGTTCATTTGAAAAGCACACAAGAGGTATAGGGTCCAAGTTAATGTTTAAAATGGTCTATGAAGTCAAGGGTTTAGGAAATCATGCACAAGGCATGATTTATTCTATTTTGGTTGAGGAACGACCTAAGAAATATGGTCTTGGTTATGTGCAATCTAATGGCGAAGACTCCAAAGCCATGAAGGCATGTGAGGAAACTTCAAAGAGAAATTTTGTTCCAAGTTATAAATCACGAACATGTCAAGATTTTTTTCAAGTTGATTGCCATTTCTTTAAGACTTTGTTATAGCAAGAAGATTGTAGACATGCAGCTTATTGCAAGCATCTGAGTTTGGACAGTTTTCAAGACAATAATGATGATGTTAGTCTTCAGGAGAAAGCTGGAGCCTCTACTAGTTCATCTCATCAAGAAGGAGAAAAAGGATGAACATGCAAAGCAACACATGAGGTATAAACCTTCCAATAGTCAATTTGATTATGTTTCTGCAAGGCATGAAAATTTTTCATGCTTAAATGGAAGAAAGAGTTGTTGTGCATATTGTGGTCGGTTTAAACATGATATTTCGAGATGATGGAAGAGGAAGAAGGCATACAGGAAGCAGATGAAGCAAATGCAACTTTCAAAGAAGGTGCATAAGATTTGCACATATTTCCAGAAGAGGGGACATGTTGTCTCCCAATGTTGGACATTGAATCCAAAGATTTGTCCCAAGCACACACAACAAGACGACAGAAAGACTGGTGAAAATGGAAACAAGGATTCCATTATTGATGTGAAAACGAAAGCTTCACATGAAGAATATTTGCAGTAGAAAAAGTCGTCGTGGAAGTGGCTTGGTAAGAAGTGGTTGGACTTCTTAACACAGTAAGACATACTCATTTATACATATGCAAATTTCGATTATGTATGCATGTTTTATGCTGTAATATCATGTTTTTTTGAGCCACCTTAGACCAATGATCAAGGCAACGATGTTAAGCTACCTTCTCCAAATTTATCGCCAGAAATTTTTGAGTGAGTGCAAGGAAGACAATTCTTGACATGAGGACAAGCACATCTAGGAAGGGAAGTGTCGACTACCTTCAAGTTGTGGTTCAACGGCACTAGCCATGCAAGGCAAGTGTTTCGAGGCTGAAAATAAGAGGGTGTTGTAGTCTCATCTACTGTACAGATCAATATATCAGTATTTTTGGGTCCAAAATATTCCTAATGGAGATATGTGATCAGAACTGGATCATGGACCAGAATGATAGCTCAAAATTCAAAGTGTTTAGAAGTGTGCCAAACCTGAGCAACCAGATAGATCTCATCTTCCTAATTTCGGCGTTGTGAACAGTTCAAAAAACCGAAATCATATCAAGAAGTTATTGTAGTTTGAAAAGTCCAGTAGATTGCAAAAATTGGACTTTGAAAAAGTTTGACTTGGATTTGGGAAAATAAAAAAAGAGAATATTCTAGGGAATATTCCTGGAATATTCCTAGAATATTCTTGGAATATTCCTTGGTATATTCCATGGAATATTCCATGTGGTCCAATCAGGCCATGACAAGTGGCATCGTGTGATTTGATATTGGGTTGACTTTTCTTAAATTTAGCCAATTAAGGGCTGCCACATGGTAGGTCCGAAGGCTGCCACGTGGCCCTGGAGTGGTCTTGCAAAATTTTGTTAGGCGACCAGGGTCAAACCCTGGACCTCATTCCCACCAAGCCTGCGTCTTACCAATCCTCCTAGCTGTGTGACTTAACCAACAACGAAGTGCAATTTTATTTAAAGTTTGGTGTAAATTGCATTGGGGGTTTGGAGGGCCAGCCTCGAAGGGCCAGCCCTCCCCCATGTGGCCTAGCGCTGGAACCCAGGTTTTAACTAACCACCATCCACAAACTAAAAATAGCTTGAACGTGTTCACATGTAGTTTAATGTGGAAATTCCACTGGCGGTTAAGGGTTCGGTTATGGAAAACTGCGGGGTTAGGGCCATGTGCCCATCCCTTCTAACAAACCGTCGATGCCATGTTTTTCTCCACCATTCTAAAACCTCCGACAATTGTGGTTTGAAAACTACGTGTTATGCGACATGTGATAACTATAAATATCATGATAAATGTTACCTTCAGACCTGGTGGTCAATTTGGAGCGGGCATGTTAATTTTGGAAAATTTTCCAACTTATCTAGAGTTAACTCCAGTCTCTCCACCTTTAGTGGTGTTTTTTAAGGGACATAGGGAAAAAATTTGTTTTGACTCTATTTGGAGCTATATTTGCCCAATTTTGGAGTGCCAATAGTCAACTTCAACTATCTCCAACATTCCAAGCTCGATTGAGTAGGTTACAGAGCCATCAGAGAGCTTCTAAGTAGGTTTTTTCATTAGTGAAGTTCAAGGAGCCACTTGGGCCACTAGGGGAAACAACATTTTGAGGCCTAGCCAGGGGAGCTAAAGGCCTTATCAGAGATCCAATAGTCAAATTTGGATATTTCAGATTTTATGAATCTAATGAGATGGATTTTAGAGCTTGTAGATGGCTTTTGAAGGCCGATATGATTCAGTGAAGTTCCAGGGGCCATCAGTGCCATATTTTTCCAGCAGCAGTTCAAGGCCTAGCGAGAGCTGCTAGAGACCATATGCAGCGAACCAATAGTCATTATTGACTGTAAAAAACATTATGAATCCATTGATGGAGGTTGAAGAATATTTTTAGGACTTCTAGAGGTCGATAAACCATCAGAGAAAATTTCAGTGATGCTAGTGCCCAGGGGTGCTGACAAGTGTTGGACGCGAAACCGTAGCAGCCGGAGGCCATTTTTGATGAAAAAATAGTCTATCCTGACTAATTTTTGCATTATGAATCCAATGAATAAGTTTTTAGAGCCATTTTATGACTTCTATAGCTCTAGAGGCTGAATGGAAGTTTTGGTCAGCCCTGGGCAAACCGTGGGAAGGCCTAGTTTAGGGATGCAGTGCTCGTTTTGAGAAAACAATCAGTCAATATTTGGTGTTTAATATGTGTTGGAGACAGTAGGTGTGGTTTTAGGGACAAAAAAAAAATTGGAGTTAGTGCCATACATAATCACACTGTAGCTCAGTGCAGCGAAAGAAGGAATCGAGTCTAAGGGAGCCTAAAGTTGTTTGTAGAGTGATGACATCCATGATAGGGATATAGATGGTATTATAAGCCCTTTGGTTCAGTTCAGTAACCATTGGAGTTAATTGTGGAACTTTTAATAGAAAATTTACGATAATCCAAAAGAGCCAAGTCAAGATGACAAAGCTCAAAGGAGACGTAGCCCATGATATTCGGGTGAACTCCTAGATTAATTTTGCTGTCATGTGTGGTTGTTTTATTTCTGCATTATGTTGTTGTTATACATGTTAAATTTTAGCAAGAAGAAATGGACTTAAGACACTCAAAAAATTAAAAAAATCATACACCTCTTTCAAGCATAAATTCCGCAAATTGTCAAGTATAAGCTAGATCATTTATTTCTTTAGCTGAGTGGGAGGTTCTTGAAAAACATAACAAGTTATCCAACCCATTTTTAGATCACTTCCGGCATCACATATTTATTTCTAGATCCTGTTTGGTCAACGGGTATTCCTCCATCTTCCGTCCCGTTCATTTCAAATGCGGTTGTCATGTCTTGATCTGTTGTTCGAACTACAATCACTATTATTCAAATTATTGTTTCGATTGGATTCTCTACCCCATTTTCTCCATCTAAGAGTACTGCAGTTCCCCATTGAGTGGAAAATCTATAGTTTTTTCCATTTTTGGGGGTAGTGTAATCCTCTTTATGTACCTCCTCTCTCAGGTGGGAGGCCACTAAACTCTGGGCCCATTCTTGGGGTGGGACAACCTAATGCTATTTTGGGTGGGGCATGGTCTTCACAATAGATGAAAATTGTTGTAGATTCCATTCCTTTGGGTGGTCAATCTACTTGAAACACACTAGTATTCTACCAAACCCATATTCATTATTCTCACGTTCAATAGCCCCTTCAGCAATCGAACATACCATATCCGTATGTTAAACAACATAACATACCTCATTGGTATGTTCAATAGTTGGACGTACAATATTAGTATGTTATTAAACCAAGTGCCTCTCAGAAGTATGTCCAATAGCCCTATTAGCCCCCTATAAATTTTTTGACAAGAAAACAGGGGGCTAAAATGTTTCTGAGCCTTCAAGGAATGCATTTCCTCTAAAAACACATCATCCTTGAAGCCTTCTTGTGCCTTTTGTAAGTGTCAGTCTATTCATTGCCTTCAGTCACTATTCAGAAGATGTTATCTCCACAAAGTGATGTCCCTGCCTTCAGAGAATTTTTCCACAGCATGTTCAAAACCAAATCATCCTCCAAGCAGATCCATCAGAAAGAGCCCGAAAAGAGCTTTCCAACGGTATACTACACTCTCAAAACTGACTGCTGGAGTGAATTCTATGCCTAAGTGAAGTAAAAGCCCTCATACCCTCATATACCCCCTATTTCCCACTTTTCCCTTTAAACTTTGTTTTATCAAAGTTTTTTACCCTTTAAAAAAACCCCTTTTCCCCCTTTCCGATTATAGATTCGCATTATAAATCACTTTATATACGAATGCGATTTAAATATAAACCACTTCCCCTCCATACTTCATTCAAACCTTATAATAAACATTTTGAATGTTTTATTATAAACCCCATTGATCGCAATACTGAACCACTTCCCTGACCATACCCCGTAGAACTTTATTATAAGTCCCTTCGCCCTTATGTAATCGCAATCACAACCTTTCCAAATCGCGGGTTTATTTGAAGTGCTAATCGCAAGTATTTGCGACGTGATTGATCGCATCACAATATACCCCGACGTGATTGATCGCACCAAACTCCGATCATCGCATAATCGCAAGTCCTTCCCTCCGATCCTCCATTTGCTCCCGTCTTCTGATTGACCCGATCGCTCCCTTCCTTTGATTGACCCGATCACTCCCTTCCTCTGACTAACCCGATTGCACCATCCCCCGATCCTCCTGATCGCAAGTTCCCCTCCGATCGCACCGTAGGTTCTATTCTCTCGATTGTGATTACCCTCGCTCCTGATCTCTGATGTGATTGACCTTAGGCCGACCGTACCATACATCCGCCCGTTCATATAATAAAGGGTTTTCCCCTTTGTAAATTGGAAATTTTTTATGTTTCATTTTTACAAAGGTTTTCCATTCCCCTTTCCCAATCGCATTGAAAGTTTTTTGTTTACCACTCCACCCTACTCTTGACTCCGATTTCTAATTGCGATTCGTACCCCCGGTCCCACCATTTAATGCCTCCACCGTTCATAACAAAAACCCCTTTTTCCTTTGTAATGTTAAAAAATTACCCATTTTGTTTATACAAAGGCCTTTTCTCCAATCGCATCGGAAGGTTTTAGTTCATATATCACTCCACCCGCCTGCTCCGATTCCAATTGCGATTACTGTTTGTTATATCATATCCCTCCCCCACTAGATTCTGATTGCGATTTATGTAAGTACCGCCCCCTCTCCCTTCTTTCCTATTCACTATTTTCCCCCTTCACTAAAGGCAGTTTTCTTCAACGACAAATGGAAAGTCTGAGGTCTGAAAACTCAGAAGTAGGGTCACAGGAATCAAGGCGCAGTTTGAAGACCAAAGGCACACGCAAAAATCCATATCTGTGTTAATGTCAGTAGAATACTTTCTTCATAGAGACTGCCTTTCAGCATTCTCCATGTCTCCTCGGGCCCAGAAATGGTTAATTTCACTGACATAAGCTTCTTATAGACTGTTAGGACTATAGTTATTGAGGTATGGAGAAGCCGTGGACTTTCAACCAATTCACTAGTTCCAGACAGCTAGAGAGGACTACGAAGAGCACATTAGAGGAAAATATTGACCTGTGAGAGATCTCTGAACCAGACTACAGAGTACAGCACGACACCATTAAGAAGAGTGGGCTTGGGCTCCTCCACCGCTCTACATTAATTGACTCATTTAATTTGTATCTACTCCTGCTATTATCCATTCTCCTATATGAAATCCCCGAGAAAATATTGAAGAGGTTGTTGTTCGGCCGCTGACATTGCTATTAGAGGGATTCATTCTGACTGTTAGAACAGTCTTGGGAGGGAGTAGCAGAATAGTTGTATGTAGTAGGCTGGGAGGAGAAAGTTGGATTGTAACAACCATTGAACTCAGTGTATGTGACTAGTTTTGCATCAATTAATCAAAGCACATTTCACAGGATCCTGGTCTATTACTATTGGTGATGTTTTCCTAACTCTGTTTATTACGTTTTCATATTGTTTCATTTTCTGCTGGCTTGCATCAGAAATATGGCATAGGATTTACCCTTGTTAGGTACCCTATGTCTCTTCTCTCCTTGCCTTCAATGTTTTCTGCTTTTATTTGTTCTTGTTGGGTTTAAGCTAGAAGATGTGGGAACATTGAGGATTAGAGTTAGCCATATCCACTAGGATCCTTGTGTGACCAGCTGGCCTTTCTAAGATCTCTCTGTTAAACTTATCTCAGTTTTCCCTTGGAGCATGCTAAAGCTAACCTAGAGTTAAATGACCTCTGGTCCAATCTATAAGCTGCCCCTTTGTCCTTCCATTGAAAGTTTCCTATGAGTATGTCCAAGCAGGTCTGGAGCTAAATGACCTCTGACCTGATATATAGACAGAAATTAGGTTGCTTTCCTTCTTTCACTTTCAGTCCTTAATGTTCCATCCCACCATCTAATCTAAAAATATCCTTTAGTATTAGATGACTTGCCCTCTGAAAGCTTTGGCTAGTTGTTGCATGTAATCACCTTTCATGACTCCATAGCCCAATGGATGGCACTCCCTTGACCTATCCTCTTTGTTGAAACATCCTGCTATTTTGTTCATTTTCTCCCATCACTTTCTAAGTCTATTATCTCATGACCAATCTAGCAACTAGCCAACCAAATAATTTAAAACCCCCCTTTGTGCTTCATCCCTAGCCTAACATCTCATTTTGAGCTTCAAATATATATCATTCTATGCTCTATTTGGAGAGATCCATCTTCGGGTCCAGGAGGGCTAGATCCTAGGGCCCCAAAGTGGTTCTGATGTTGTCTCATCTTTTGGTCTTGCCAATCTGGCCAAAACATGGGAACCCCAACATAATGGTGACTCCACTGGGGAAGAGACCAATTTGCCTTTAGATTGGCATCTCATTGCTGATGGTGGACAAAAACCTACTTCAAATAGTCAAATTGATCCACATGGCGACTCCACACTCCATAATCCTCAAAGAATCCACTGGAGGAAGAACCTAAAAGATGGCCAGACCTCATAGAAGGGTAGAACATACGGGTTGGATTTGGTTTAAAGAATTCATTGTTTTTGTCTATCACTATGTTCTATCCTACTTCAAGTCTGATCAAGTGCACCAAGATGAGACCCACATTGAGTATGGGAAAGATCTCAAGCCTCAGTCTTCAGACCACGAGCATGTTAGGTCTCTGTAACAAGCAAGATTGGTAAAGTCCGATCACATAGTTAACATCATTTCAACCAACTTTGGGATTCTAGGATCTAGCCCTCCTGAATCCGGAGAGGGATCTCTCCAATATGTACAAAGATGGATATTGTCTTTGAAGTTTAGGGTGATGATATTAGGCTAGTTATGAAGGCCAAGGGTTTTTTTTTGTTTTCTCAGATGGTTGAACATAGTTGCTGTCTGAGACGGAAAGATCTATATGCAAATAGGTTCAAAGGTGAGAAGTTGCAAGTGAACAAAATAAGATTTGATTCTAAAGAAAGATGATGGCAAGTTTTCAATCCATTGGGCTATGGAGTCATAAGAGAATTTAATTGAAGCATCTAGGTTCAAGAGTAATCTATGGGGCAAGTCATCTAGGCCTAAGGATCTCTTTGAATTTTGATTTATGGAATGGGGTGATACAAAAAGAAAGGGGAATTTAACAGATGCAGAACAAAGAGCAGCCCAGGATCTGGTAAGTACTTTGAAACTAGCCAGCCTTTGACCAGGCACTTAAGAAAAACATAGAAGCAAAATAGGATCTGGTAAGTACTTTGAAACTATCCAGCCTTTGATACACTTCTAATAGAACACAGATTAAAAACAAAGGGAAACTTAAAGGCAACCTTTGGAGCAGGAACTAGCGGGCAGGGCTCACCTTTCTCCTCATCTTAGTCCTTCTTTACTTAGTTACTTTCAAGACAATCACCAAGATAACACAGAATGGCCCAAGATCTGATAAGTACTTTGAAACTAGTCAGCTTTTGACACATCCTAAGGGAAACAGACAAACAGTTGAGCAAACAAGAAAGGGACTCAGGGCTAACCTTTGATTTCCTCAATTCATTCCTTACACAACATATATGAAAGTAACATTTAAAAATAACATTCAGCAGTGACGAAAAGATGAGGGAACGCCAGCATCTCTGTGCTTAGACCGAATTAAATCATTTCTAAATAACACAATTAGAAGAAAACATTGGGATAAAGATTTTTCAGCCAGAGAAGGTCACTGATATGCAGCAAACTCTAACACTGTTTAAACTGTTCTTTACAGTGGAAAATGAAAACAAATTGAAAACAGAAATAAAATGACAAGTTACAGTGAGAATAACATCACCATTAGCATAGACCAGGATCCCATAAATCAGCTTGTATTGATTGCTTCAAACCGGTTACAATCTTCAAATCCAATGTTTTAATTCACCTCTCTTCACAACCTAACCTATCTGTTACAAGCAGAGCTTCAAGGGCCCATGAAACCACTATTTACAGTCAAGAGTTTTCCACTCAGAAACAGCTACCACGCTTCAGCAATTACATTAACAACCAAATAATCCAACCCCTCTCTCATCTTCTTCTGGAGTATTTATAGAAGGACGAGGAGGTGAGATCTGATAAAAAGATCTCAAATACAATTAATGCAGAATTAATATCTTCCTGACCCCGTGAGGCTCGATGAAGAAATTCTACAGGTGTTACATTGCATTAATGTGTTTATACTGATGAAGTAAGCTCGAAGGGAGCTTGTGTTGACCTTTGAGGCTCGGTGTACAGTTAGGGTTACTCTGCAAACATTTTGTCATTGAAATCTGGTGCAGTAATAACTTCTTTGGTTGTTCCGAGGCATAATATCTGATCTTGTTCAATAAATTCATCCTCTGATTGAGCATTCTGAGGCAATAGGTGGCACTGTGGTGGTTGAGGAATCAATTCGCCTCAAAGTATGGCGGTGGAGGCGATCTATCTGATGAACACTTTTAGGTTTTGCTTTAATCCGTGTTCTGAGCCGGGGATTAGGCTTTTGATAACCGTCTTAGCCGTAATCCCCGCCAATTTATTCACAAAACTGCTGCTCTGGTTCATTCTGTCTTCAAAACCTGATACTCTTTCTCTGCTCTGATGTCGATGGCATTCTTCGAGCTTTACAGGGACGTGCGGCAACCAAAGCTCATGAAACTTTGTAGATATCATTGTTCTTCTCCGTATGATCAATTCCCTGGACAAATCGGAAGGACTGGAGTCGTCACCCTCATCCTTTAGATTTTCATAGAATACGAAGAAAAACCTTAAAAACCTGCAAAATACAAGAAAAATGAGGAAATCCTGCGTTATATGGATAGATTGCATCGGAAGTCGTGCGAGAAAGTGGAGAGATCGGAACCGTTGATCGTATCGCGATCAACGGTTGGGAGCAAATTGAACAGTCAACGGGGAAAAAGGTGGACTGTACAACGGAATCGGGAGAACAAATGAGAGCCGTCGATCTGCGGAGATCGACGGTGGGGATCGGCTCTTGAATGCACCGGGGACGACTTATCGGGCGGGCGAGTTCGTTAAAGGGCGAGCGGAAACGGCGATCAGGGACCGTCGGATGGGAGGGCCCAGATCCGACGGTGGGGATGAATCCTGCTGCGGGGCCATAGGACGAGATTTAACGTGCGGGGAATAGACACGGCACGGCGGTTTTTGGGGTGAGGTGGAGAACACGTGTCGGCCAGCGGGTGGGATCGTTGGCCGATGGTATAAAACTGCTTCCGGACGAAAGGTGGTGCGGGCACAAAACCGGTGGGAAAGGAAAACAGCGCGGCGAAGGCGAGGTCCACCAGGTGAGAGGTACACTCCGCACCGTTGATCTGTGGAACAGATCGACGGAGGAGTTTTAATATGATTTTCTTTGGTGGAAAAAATAAAATAAACCCGACTCTGCATTTTACAAAGGTTTTCAATGTTTTCGGGTGATAAATTATTTCGGAGGGTTAAGCGCCTGGCGGTCTTAGCACACGGTTCTGGCGGGGGGACATATGGATGGAGAGAAAGCAGGGGCTTAGCCTGAGGGGCTAAAGCCTAACGCATAGAAAACATATGTTTTTCTATGGTTTTTTAATGATTTTTGCAAGAGGAGAAAGGTTCTGATAGGGTCAAAGTGGGTTTTTAACCTTTAGGAAATGAGATTAATGGAGGAATAAGGAATATAAAAGGGTTTGATGGGGTTTTTATGGATGAAAGGAGAGTTGAAGAAATGAGGAAAAGATGGAAGAAGGGGAGAGAAAAAGGAAGAGGATGCAGCAGTGTTTGATTAGGATTTTCATGGAACATCAGAGGCAGAGAGGATAAAGAGTATGTAGAACCAATCAGTAGTTTAGAATCTCACCAACAGACTTCAAGCACCAACAATTTTCAGGATTGAATTTTTTTCTTGAAGGCTGAAAAGAATATTTAGCCACCAACTGATATGATTGAAAAATATAGGTGGCTAATAGTGGCTCCACTTGGGGATGGTGTCTTCTTGAAGGCATCAAGAATTCAGACTTGATTTCTCTGGGATGATGACTGGTGTCTGACCCATCACTTGGTCTTGCTTTCCTTCTGGACAAAATAATGTCAGTCATGAAAGAGAGATGAACTTCATCAATACAACTCCTACCTACCCCAATCCTACTGATCTAACATTTTTTCTTCATCAGAGTGCACTTGGATTGGCAAACTCTTAACACAACATTTTATTATTTTGAAAGCAGGAAATCTAATCTACTTCTACTCCTTATTTCTCCCTGAACCTAGATTAAACAGTTGAGCTCAGATATTCCTCTACCTATTCTATTGTTTGTTGGGATTAAACAATCCAACAAACTTTCATACTCTAAATTATACAACAGAAATTTAAAAATAGTCAAGCCAAGATTGGACTGTTTGACTTGCTATGATCTATGGCATAAGAACAATTTGCACATAGATTATTATTTGCAGAAAACTGAAAATCAAAACCGAAGGCTTAAGATCTGAAAGTTTCTTGTCATGGCCTTTTCTTATTTTCATAGCTCTGTTCTTGCTTTTTCTTTTTGGTGAGCTATCTTTGCTTCTCTTCTGGTTCAAGTTTTGAGCGAATTAGAACCAGGTCTTTTCTCTCTGACTCAGAAATTGGAGTAGTTTTGAGTCAGTTCTTTGGAACTTTGGTTCAGATTTTGAGTTTGTTTGAACCTTGATTTCTACCCTACTCTATCTACTGATAAGCCAAGATTAGACAGTTTGGCAAATCAAATTTGCTACCCTATCAGCAGAAAATTGAAAGCTAATTAGTCAAGATTAAACAGTTTGACCAATTAGAAGTGCGTTTCAAGGAGTGGCATTTATGCTTGCACACTTTCAGATTCATTTCTCTTTTTTGGCATGGGGCCTTGCCTTTCTTGTTTTTCATTTAAGCCCTCTTTTCTTTCTTTCTTTGTTTTTGTATTTTTTGATTTTTCATAACTTTAAATGCAATGATGGATGAAGTATTTACAATGGAAAAGGTAAAAAGGCTTCAAACATGAAATAATTTAAGAAAGATAATGCTTAAGCATCCTGCCATTGACAGGACCCCCAAACAATTCTGTTCCATTCAGTTCTTGTAAGAAGAATGCATTGTTCCCAGCAACTGAATGAATGAAGTAAGGGCCAAGCCATAGATTGTCAAATTTACCATGCTTCCCCTTGTCTTCTCTTTTGGAGTCCCACTTTAAAACTTTGTCCCCAATTTTGAAATTGTTGGCCTTTGTTCTTCTGTCAAATATCTTCTTGATATTGTCTTGCTTCTGTAATGCTTTGTTGTACACTTCCTCTCTGGTTTGCTGAAGATGAATGGTCTGATTTATTCTTCTGATTATGTCATTCTCTTCAGTCTGTAACTCTTGAATTAACTTCATAACTGGTACACCAAGGCTGTTAGGAAAAATTGCATCTGTACCATACACAAGCTGGAAGGGTGACATACCAATAGATTTCTTCAAAGTTAATCTGTCAGCCCAAAGTGCATGGATCAACTTTGTGTGCCAAGACTTCTTGTTGTCCTCCAACAGTTTCTTTATTATGTTCACTAAGCTTTTGTTGGAAGATTCTGCAAGTCCATTACCTTGAGGGTAATAGGCTGTGGAGTGCCCCAATGTTATCTGGTATTTATGACAGAATTCTTCCATTCTCTTTGACCCAAATGCTGCAGCATTATCTGTAATGATTTTGGTAGGACAGCCAAATCTGGAAAGGATATTGGTTTCTATGAATTTTATGATCATTGAATCATTGGCCTGTCTACATGGAATGGCTTCTATCCACTTAGTGAAATAGTCTGTGGCAGTAAGGATCCACCGGTGTTGAGCAGAAGATGATGGGTGGATTTCTCCTATGAAGTCAAGTCCCCACTGTTGAAAAGGGGCTTCAACAGTAATAGGATGCAGAGGAAGGGGTAGTAATTTTCTCTTGCCCTCGAATAATTGGCATTTATGGCAAGTGGTTGTAAGTTTGTGCACATCAGGAAAAAGAGTAGGCCAATAGAAACCAGCCCTCAAAATTTTGTTGGCTGTTGACTTCCAGTACAGATGGCCTCCACACTCTCCTTCATGGAATTCCTGCTTAATCTTTTCTGCATCCAACTCAGGCAAACATTTAAGCAATATACCACTAGCATTTTTCCAATAAAGACATTTTTCAATAATGCAATAGTTTACAGCTTTTAACATTAGGAATCTTGCCTTTGTTTTGGATAAACCAGGAGGTGTGTTTAAATTAAGCAAAACATAAACAATATCAGTATACCAAGGAGAATTCGCAAAATAATCTTCAACAATGGGAGTTGAGAATTCTTCTTGGTCATCCAGAGCATTAATCATATTAATATCAAGAACTTCACAATTTGATTCAGCCATTAACCTAGCCAGACCCTGACCTTTGATAAGATTAGTGGGTTTAATCTCTAAATCATATTCAAGAATAACAGCAATCCACTTACCTCTCTTACCATCTGGATCCTGGGTTAGAATGTCCTTTACAACTGAATTTGGGACAAAGGCAATAATGTGTGAGTGAAGGATGTATACCCTGAAGTCTTTTAAAGCTTTCACAAAAGCAAAAGCCTGTTTTTCCATAATGTTATACCTCAAAGGGGCATCCCTCAATTCCTTACTAAAGAATGCAATGGGCTGCTCTTGTCCTTGTGGATTTTTCTGTAAAAGGACAGCAGCTATAGTATGTTCTGATGCAAATGAGAAGAGATAAAAATCTTTTGAAAAATCAGGACTTATGAGAATCGGTGTTTTGGTTAACGCTTGTTTCACCAGCTCAAAGGATGTCTTTGCTTCTGAGGTCCATTTTACCCCTTGCTCCTTCTTCAACATGTTTGTGATATTCCTAAGGAGCTCAGCCAAGTTGGGGATGAACCTTCTCAAAAAGTTAATCTTTCCTATGAAAGACTACAACTCTTTGATATTTCGAGGATGAGAGATTTGCAATATGGCCTCAATCCTCATGGGATCAATCTTTATGCCCTGCTCGGAAATGATATGCCCAAGAAGCTTACCTTCTTGGAGACCAAATAATGTTTTCTTGGGGTTCAAAGATATCCCAAACTTTCTGCACTTCTCGAAAACTTTCTTCAAGTGTTCCAAATGTTCTTCATCTGTTTTTGAAAACACAGTTACATCATCAAGATAGATAATGATGAAGAAGCCTAATTCTTCCGAGAATGCTATGTCCATGGCTCTCTGAAAGGTTGCTCCAGCATTCATTAAACCAAAAGGCATTTTCACATACATGAAAGTTCCCCAAGGTGTAGTAAAATCCGTCTTTAATTGATCATCAGGGTGGACTAGGACTTGGTTATACCCTGAATAGCCATCCAGCAAAGAAATTCTTTTAGACCCTACCACCCTTTGCAAAATATGATCCATCTTGGGTAAAGGGTAGTTGTCCTTTAATGAAGCTTTGTTTAAATTCCCGAAGTCTATACAAAGCCTGATTTCTCCAGTCTTTTTCCTAACTGACACCAGATTAGATACCCACTCAGAATATCTAATAGGGACAATAATACCAGCATCATGCATCTTCATAATTTCCTTCTTAACCAATGGCAACTGGACAGGGTTGATTCTGCGCAGTTTTTGTTTGAATGGTTTTTGGTTTCTTTTAAGAGGGATTTTGTGCTGTATTATTTCAGTGTCATAGGATTTAAGATCTTCGTAACTCCATGCAAAAACATCAGAAAATTCTTTAAACAGCTCTAAGTATTTAAGTTTAATGTGAGCTGGTAGAGTTTTAGACAGTTTGATTAATCTTGGTTTTTCCTCACTGCCTATATTACATTCTTCCACTTCAGTTTCTACAGGTTCCAGTTTGGGTTTTTTGGCCACATCATCAAAATCAAACAGTTCCTCTAGAGGGGCCAAACCCTTGGGCAGACTATCAGTACTAGAATGCAGAGTTTCCATTTCTTCTGTTTTAGATTTTGCACTTAATTTTGTTTGGTTTCTAGATATGATAGTCTGAAGGTTTATATCTACCAGCTGTGGAGATGGTTCTTCTTCACCAAGAAAATTTTCTTCACTGCAGTCTGTATCATAGTCTGAATCTGAACTATGGGGTTCAAACTCATTTCTGAATTGCATGAAGTCTTCCATTTGTTTATCTCCATCAAATACCTGCCAATATTTCTTGTTATCTGGGATAGCTGGTCTGAATTTTATCTGAGAGGTGTCATCATACAGCATTGGGCAGGTTCTAGCAGCAAAGGCTAAATTGTGGGCTGCAATGTTTCTTTTTCTTGGGACAAAAGATAAGGTGTACTCCTCAAATGTTCTCAAAAGATCAATGACATCATTCCTATAGGCCCTAAGTCTGGGGTGATTTGCATTGTACTCCCCATTGACTTGCCTAATGATTAATTCAAAATCCCCATATACATCGATTCTGCTGGCACCTAATTTTTTCAAAAGATGCAAGCCTAAGAGAAGGGATTCATACTCTGCTATGTTGTTGGAACACTGAAAGTTTAATTTGCATGAGATACATTCTGTATGATTTTTTTCAGTGTTAGTGATCCAGACACCTGCACCAGCATTTGTTTTGGTGCATGACCCATCAAAATACATAGTCCAGAGAGGCAGATTTTGCGTTTGATGAATGGATGTTGTATCATTTGATTTCTCAAGTGCTTCGTTGGGTTGAGGACTGTCTTTCTGACTGTCAAGTTTTGAGCTCAAAGGATTGATAACTTGGAGTTCCAGGTCTGTGTTAAGTTTGCTAGGATCTTCAGACACAATAGACCGTTTCGGCATTTCAACGTTGTGTTTCCCCTCTTTTATTTCAACCATCGATTCTATTGAAGCAATTTGTTCTGTGAGTGCTTCATCATTGAACATGATAAAAGAATCAAGGCTTTTGTTTATAGCATAGAGAGGGGATTTTTGGGGCCGATCCTGACTTGTTACTGTGTACTGCATGTGGGATTCCCTGTAAAGCTTCCTAGTTTGGTTAAAGACAGGGATAGTTGCATAGGTCATGTCCATTTGCATGGTCCCCTGTAACTTAGCCCCCCAAGACCTTGATAAAAGCATTCCATACTTTGGGGGGACATCAGCCACAACAACATCCATGACTAAACATTTGGCTGGAATTTGGGCTAAATTAACACAGAGGTCTTTAATCAATCCTAGACACTTAACTCTGCTTGAGTCAAAAGAGTACAGATCTTTGTAAGGTCTGGTAATTTCAAGACCCAGGCTTTCCATTACAGCTTTCGGCATTAAATTATGGGAAGAACCTGAATCATGCATAGCATTATGCAGAATTTTGTCATGAATGTTTAAGCTTACATAAAAGGGAGGGACAGGACCTTCTTGGAACTTTCCTTCAATCTTTGGACCAAAAATAAGCTCTGGTTGGTCATCATTAAGATTGAGAGTATCTTCATTATCTTCTAAGTTTAAAGCCTTCAAAATTTTGGACCTATATACATGCTGGGCAGCTAACTCAGTCAAAGGGACAGAGATTTTAATCTTTGAGATTTCCTGTTCTAGGCTGAAAAGGTTTTGATTCTTCAAAGTATTGACTTCAGCCCTGTTTGCTGCCACTTTATCAGCAATAACCGCTTGCTGATGTGGTTTATCTACAGTTAAAACAGTTGTTTTCGCAGGAGTACTAACCGATGTGCTAGTACTACTATCGTTGGCACTCTGTTTTTCGATATTTTGAGTGCCTTTCTCTTTACCATTACCAGAATCGACCACCACCGTTTTGTCCTTTGGTTTGATCGTTTTAGACTTGGTTGCAGTGCTGTTTTGAGAGGATTTGTCAGAGGTTTTGTTGTTGGGGGTTTGTTGATTAGATTTACTTCTGAGTTCATATTCCCTTAAAGGTTCTATGACAGCATTCTCCATGTTTTGATAGCTGTTCTCAGCATCATTTCTTCTGTCATCATAAGGTGTATAAAGACCTTGTTTATTATCATAATGAACCTCAAAGTCATCATCATCTACCCCAAACAAGTTTATATCATCTTCCTCTGTTATTTGATCTGTTTGTTCCACCTCACTTGAAAAATTCTGATGAAAGGGAGGAATGACCTGCTGATCATCTTCCCTAGGTCTGTTTGGAGGCTGATTTCTTCTAAGATTCTGATTCTGGTTTTGGTTTCTGTTTTGAGGAGCGTTTTGATTTAGACTTGCTTGTGCTCTCTCTAGAATGCTCATTTTCTTCATCATTTCTTCCATCATTCTTTCCATCTTCGAGCTTGAAGTGGAAGGGGTGGATTCCTCTCTAAAAGATACTCTATTTTCAGCTTTGATCCTTGCTCTCTTCTCCATGAGGTTGACTTCCACAGAAAGAGCACCTCTTTGCATCTCTTCAAGGGTTGAAAAAACTCTTTCTCTGAGTGAATATCTCATGTCTGGATCAAACCCTTCAGGAAATTTGTTTAAGGCTGATCCCTGAGGAGGTTTCAGTTCAGGGGAAAGTGCATTATACACATTGTTGAATCTCGTACAATAAGCTTGTACACTTTCCCCAGGGTTCCTATGGAGATTGTTATAGTCAGCAAGGACTTGGAGAGGGTTTTTTCTTACTTCCCATTTGTTTAAGAATGTTTGATGGAAGGCTTGGAGATCATTAATACTATGGGGGGTTAAACCTTTAAACCATTTTCTCACTTCTCCCCCCAAACTTTGAGCAAACAATCTGATTTTGACAGATTCATTATCAATTTCATTTCTGTCAAAGTAGTCATTCATCTTGTCCACATGTTGAGATGTTGTTATGGTATTATTAGCATCATATAATGGAATTTTGGACTGATAGTCCTGTGGAAGATTGACTAATGGTACAGGAAGGACTAAGGGAGCATACCATGCTGCCATGATATGTGGTGGGGGTGTATTTACAAGAGGAGGTGTGGGTTGAAGTGGAGTGGTTTGAAAAGTGGGTGAAAGATGAACAGAGGTGGATGGAACAGCAGTAGATCTCTGAGCTGATCTCGGATGAGAGACACCTAGATTATGTAAGAAATGTAAATCAGGAGGTGTTGATTCTCTATTCCCAAGAGTCTCGCTGGTTTCAGGAGATGAAAGGGTAGGCTCAGGATCTAACTGATCTAAATCATCAAATGACCTAGTTCTGAATGGGTTTAATAAGTCAATTTGTGATTCATGAAGAGCTGAAAGGTTTTCAGGGACTGAATTGGCTCTTAGGGGTGATCTGAAGATAGTTGAGGGTTGTATCCTAGGAGACTTCCTAAGAATTCTTTCTGGGTTATCAACTATTTCAGGAGGATCTGGGTCAGGATGGGCTCTAGTGTGAATCTTTTTAGGAGCCACAATGTTTATGAGATTAGACCCAATCTAAACAGGAAAGGTTCAACCAGATATAACAATCTTTAGACGGTTAACCAACCGGTTTTCTCAATTCGAATCCTACAGCCTTCTAACTGAGTTTGAATGATTTTATAATGATAAGGGTTCTTCCCAGTGGAGTCTTGAGGTCTGTTCAGGATGGTGGAGTCGCCACGTGGAAGGTTCAGAGTGTTCTCAAAAGGGTATACTGTCCACCACAGTGTTTGTGAAACATTTCTTCTTAAGGATATCTCAAAACACAACAAACTCTAACCAGAGGTTGACTGGGAGGGCATTCACCAGATATGTCACCCCCAAAAGAGGATGAGATCCAGAGGCTACCTGGCCCTTTCCAGACTCTGTCTAAGAGTATAGGGTAAAACACATCAAAGACGTATACAAAATATCAAAACTAGTGTTTTACTACCAATCTGAAATGTTTTTGGTATTTTCTAAATTGTTTATATTGGTGGTTTAAAATAATGTCCTAAATTTGCCTCAAAACTTAGCTACGGTTATGAAACAAAGACAGTCTATCCTTATGGCTAAGCTAGCTTATTTTCCAAGGTTAGATAAAAACTTAAAAGAATCCTAGGATTGACCTAGTTTGTCACTGATTCAATTGATCTTCATCCTAATTACCATTTTCTTGGTAGTGCTTGGAAAGGCTGCTTTTTACTCTCAAGATGTTGTATGAAGATTCTGGGTAAGGAGTCCCCAGCGGAGTCGCCAGAAATGTTAGGTCTCTGTAACAAGCAAGATTGGTAAAGTCCGATCACAGAGTTAACATCATTTCAACCAACTTTGGGATTCTAGGATCTAGCCCTCCTGAATCCGGAGAGGGATCTCTCCAATATGTACAAAGATGGATATTTTCTTTGAAGTTTAGGGTGATGATATTAGGCTAGTTATGAAGGCCAAGGGTTTTTTTTGGTTTTCTCAGATGGTTGAACATAGTTGTTGTCTGAGACGGAAAGATCTATATGCAAATAGGTTCAAAGTTGAGAAGTTGCAAGTGAAAAAAATAAGCTTTGATTCTAAAGAAAGATGATGGCAAGTTTTCAATCCATTGGGCTATGGAGTCATAAGAGAATTTAATTGAAGCATCCAGGTTCAAGAGTAATCTATGGGGCAAGTCATCTAGGCCTAAGGATCTCTTTGAAATTTGATTTATGGAATGGGGTGATACAAAAAGAAAGGGAATTTAACAGATGCAGAACAAAGAGCAGCCCAGGATCTGGTAAGTACTTTGAAACTAGCCAGCCTTTGACCAGGCACTTAAGAAAAACATAGAAGCAAACTAGGATCTGGTAAGTACTTTGAAACTATCCAGCCTTTGATACACTTCTAATAGAACACAGATAAAAAACAAAGGGAAACTTGAAGGCAACCTTTGGAGCAGATACTAGCGGGCAGGGCTCACCTTTCTCCTCATCTTAGTTCTTCTTTACTTAGTTACTTTCAAGACAATCACCAAGATAACACAGAATGGCCCAAGATCTGATAAGTACTTTGAAACTAGTCAGCTTTTGACACATCCTAAGGGAAACAAACAAATAGTTGAGCAAACAAGAAAGGGACTCAGGGCTAACCTTTGATTTCCTCAATTCATTCCTTACACAACATATATGAAAGTAACATTTAAAAATAACATTCAACAGTGACGAAAAGATGAGGGAACGCCAGCATCTCTGTGCTTAGACTGAATTAAATCATTTCTAAATAACACAATTAGAAGAAAACATTGGGATAAATATTTTTCAGCCAGAGAAGGTCACTGATATGCAGCAAACTCTAACACTGTTTAAACTGTTCTTTATAGTGGAGAATGAAACAAATTGAAAACAGAAATAAAATGACAAGTTACAGTGAGAATAACATCACCATCAGCATAGACCAGGATCCCATAAATCAGCTTGTATTGATTGCTTCAAACCGGTTACAATCTTCAAATCCAATGTTTTAATTCACCTCTCTTCACAACCTATTCTATCTGTTACAAGCAGAGCTCCAAGGGCCCATGAAACCACTATTTACAGTCAAGAGTTTTCCACTCAGAAACAGTTACAACGCTTCAGCAATTACATTAACAACCAACTAATCCAACCCCTCACTCATCTTCTTCTGGAGTATATATAGAAGGATGAGGAGGTGAGATCTGATAAAAAGATCTCAAACACAATTAATGCAGAATTAATGTCTTCCTGACCCCGTGAGGTTCGATGAAGAAATTCTACAGGTGTTACATTGCATTAATGTGTTTATACTTAAGAAGTAAGCTCGAAGAGAGCTTTTATTGACCTTTGAGGCTCCGCATACTATTAGGGCTATTCTGCAAATATTCTGGAATAAAATCTGGTGCAGAAATAACTTCTTGGTTGTTCCGAGGCATAGTATCTGATCTTGTTCAATAAATTTGGCCTCTGACTGATCGTTCTGAGGCAATAGGTGGCACTGTGGTGGTTGAGGAATCAATTCGCCTCAAAGTATGGCAGTGGAGGCGATCTGTCTAATGAGCACTTTTATGTTTTGCTTTAATCCGTGTTCTGAGCCGGGGATTAGGCTTTTGATAACCGTCTTAGCCGTAATCCCCGCCAATTTATTCACAAAACTGCTGCCTGGGTTCATTCTGTCTTCAAAACCTGACACTCTTTCTCTGCTCTGATGTCGATGGCATTCTTCGAGCTTTACAGGGATGCACGGCAACCAAAGCTCATGAAACTCTGGTGATATCATGGTTCTTCTCCGTATGATCGATTCTCTGGATAAATCGGAAGGACTGGAGTCGTCACCCTCATCCTTTAGATTTCATAAAATACGAAGAAAAGACCTTAAAAACCTGCAAAATACAAGAAAAGTGAGGAAATCCTGCGTTATAGGGATAGACTGCATCGGAAGTCGTGCGGGAAAAAGGAGAGATCGGGACCGTTGATCGAATCGCGATCAAAGGTTGGGAGCAAATTGAACAGTCAACGGGGAAAAGGTGGACTGTACAACGGAATCAGGAGAATAAATGATAGTCGTTGATCTGCGGAGATCGACGGTGGGGATCGGCTCTTGAATGCGCCGGGGAAGATTTAACGGGCGGGCAAGTTCGTTAAAGGGTGAACGGAAAAGGTGATCAGGGACCGTCGGACGGGAGGGCTCAGATTCGACGGTGGGGATGAATCCCACTGCGGGGCCATAGGACGAGGTTTAACGCGCGGGAGATAGACATAGCACGGCGGTTTTCGGGGTGAGGTGGAGAACACGTGTCGGCCAACGTGTGGGATCGCTGGCCGACGGTATAAAACCGCTTCCGGACGAAAGGTGGTGCGGGCACAAACCGGCGGAAATGGAAAACAATGCGGCGAAGGGGGGGGGGGTCCACCAGATGACGGGTACACTCCGCACCGTTGATCCGTGGGACAGATCGACGGCAGAGTTTTAATATGATTTTCTTTGGTGGAAAAAATAACATACACCCGACTTTGCATTTTACAAAGGTTTTCAATGTTTTCGGGTGATAAATTATTTCTGAGGGTTAAGCGCCTGGTGGTCTTAGCACACGGTTCTGGCGGGGGGACATATGGATGGAGAGAAAGCAGGGGCTTAGCCTGAGGGGCTAAAGCCTAACGCATAGAAAACATATGTTTTTCTATGGTTTTTTAATGATTTTTGCAAGAGGAGAAAGGTTCTGATAGGGTCAAAGTGGGTTTTTAACCTTTAGGAAATGAGATTAATGGAGGAATAAGGAATATAAAAGGGTTTGATGGGGTTTTTATGGATGAAAGGAGAGTTGAAGAAATGAGGAAAAGATGGAAGAAGGGGAGAGAAAAAGGAAGAGGATGCAGCAGTGTTTGATTAGGATTTTCATGGAACATCAGAGGCAGAGAGGATAAAGAGTATGTAGAACCAATCAGTAGTTTAGAATCTCACCAACAGACTTCAAGCACCAACAATTTTCAGGATTGAATTTGTTTCTTGAAGGCTGCAAAGAATATTTAGCCACCAACTGATATGATTGAAAAATATAGGTGGCTAACAGAGCAGACCTGTACTCCTGTGAAGAACCTAGTGGAACAAGAGGCTCATGTTGTATCTCCCACCCCTAAAGAAGCTCCATGAAGCCATGAGCCCATTGTTACACCACCTACACCTACGAAGGTCATAGAAAGATATAAGCCTCTGGTTTTTCCTCTTATCTTCCAACCCCTTCCTTCAGAACTTATAAACCAGCTGCCTATTTTTGATGGAGAAAATAAAAGGGCCACTACCGAATAACATGTTCAAAACCTCGAGGATTTACTTGAATTTATGAAATAGAAGAAGATGATGTGTGCATTATAATGTTTGCCTTGTCATTACAAGAAAGTGTCAAGGGTTGGTTCAAAGGCCTTCTAGCGGCAAACATTTTCAGCTTTCATCAATTTTCTCTAGTTTTCCTTGATAAATGGGCGGCCCCAAAGAATGTTCTTCTCGTCCTAGAAGAATATCAAAATTTGAGAAGGCAGCCAGGAGAGACAGTGTAGAATTTTTCAGCTAGGTTTAATAAGATATATGATGCAATACCTTCAGATATAAAGCCACCTTCGGGATGGGCACTACTGCACTATCCTAGTTCTTTTGATCCTGAGGTGGAATTCCATATAAGGGAAAGAGAGCCTTTGAGCCTGGAGGAAATGCAAAATATAGAAATCACTATCGAATACAACATAAAGTGCAGGGAGGAAAGATTAAAATCAACAAAGAAATATCGGGCAGGGCAAATAGCGCAGATCTCTTTAGAGAACAAGCTGGAAATATTGATAGAGACTGCCAACACCCTGCTTAACATAGAAGAGGAAGAATATGAGGTTGAAACTAGAAATGATGATTGGAAGTGACCTGCACCTTGTCCTCAAAAGGAACAAGCCATATCACTGCAAGACATGAATTACATGCAAAGCATGTATGATGAACATAATTTTGAATCAGAAGATGAGCTTGCATTTTTCTGTGAAGAAAGACTTGCCAAGAGTCCCAAAGATTTGATGGGTGATGTTGCTTATAGTTATGATTTGTCTGATGATGATTTTTTCCAAAGGGAAACTGAGCTTGCAGGGCCATCATCTGTAGATCCATGGAAGGAAGATTGTGACCATCAAATTCAAGAAAATGATGAGCCAATGCGGGCCATCTATGATACTGATGGAGAAAGCGTTGAAAGCATGATAGCAGACAAAGATTCATTGAATCTTCTCTCTACTTTGTATTCGAACATCAGCTATACTTGCCAAGAGGAAGGAAGCTGGTAGCTCTTCAGTGCAGGGGACAAGGAGGAAAAAGGTGAAGAAAATCTTGAGCGGAATGAATATCCGGAGCCTTATCCCGAAAGGATTAAGGTAATCAAAGAAGCCCCTGCTCAAGAATATGTTAATTTCTTCACGGAGTTCAGTCCGTTTCAGTAGAACCAGCCTGCCCTACTAGAGGACAGTACTGTCGAATATAATGAGCCCTCCAGTTCAGGTTGCAGTGAAGATGAGGGAGACCTTCTTTCCCACAGACATCTTTGTCTTGATCCAGAGGAAGAAGAGGTATTCCTGGTTTATGCTCATCTGCCAAATACTCCCAACCAGGAAAAGGAGGAGTGTGATTACAAAGGCCTCACTGCAGATGCAGTGATTGAAGTTTCCCGGGATACAGATAGCCTACCAGCCATGGCGGGCCTTAAAGAAGAAAGTCTATATCATGTTCTGATTGATCCTGTGGCAGAATACATGGAGGCCCTGATTGGCTCAACTCCTGAAGCATCAATCCTTTGCAAGAGCCAAATACATCAGAATTGGTCACCACTGCTGGTGGCCTCAGTTTTGAAGATCCACATGCAAAGCATCTTACGGTTGTCTCTGATGAGCAGTCAGTTATTCTTCCCCTTTTTGTTATTACTTGACTGGATGCACTGGCATTATTGTATCACCTAGAGCATCAAATATTTCCAGTTAGAGTAGGGTAGGTAGGAAAATCTCAATAAACCTCAGCCTGCAAGCATATAGTTAGTTGTTTTAATTTCTGCAAAGTCCAGCAAGCGAGGCGGTCTAATCCTGGTTTGACTGTTTTTCAATTTCTGTCTTAGAATGTAGAGAATAAATCTCCTAGATAGTTTAATCCTAGCAGATATTATATTAGGTAGAGAAGCTATGAGGCCAACAGTCTAATCTGGTCTCATGAAGTAATAAGGGTAGAAGTAGAATAGGTCTATTTTCCTGTTTGTAAAAATTGATGATGAAAAGGGTCTGCAAGTCCAAATGCACCGAGAAGAAAACTTTTAGGACTATAGTGTGGGTAAGTAGTTGTTTGGGAGAAATTTTACTGTTGATGTGATGTCTTCATGATTTGTGGCAGCTGATCAAAGATAGAAAATAATGAGTCAAGTACCAGGCATCTGGCCTACACCAAAGATTATCCTCTGAATTCTTGACTCCTTTAAGAAGAAGCCATCCCCATGTGGAGCCACTGTTAGCCCCCTATAATTTTTTTTAAAAGAAAACAGGGGGTTAAAATATTTTTGAGCCTTCAAGAAATGCATTTCCTCTGAAAACACATAATCCTTGAAGCCTTCTTGTGCCTTCTGTTAGTGTCAGTCTAGTCATTGACTTCAGTCACTATTCAGAAGCTGTTATCTCAACAAAGTGATGTCCCTACCTTTAGAGAATTTTTCTACAACATATTTAGTGCCAAATCATCCTCCAAGAAGATCCATCAGAAAGAGCCTGAAAAGAGCTTTCCAATAGTATACTAAACTCTCAAAACTGACTGCTGGAGTGAATTCTATGCCTAAGTGAAGTAAAAGCCCTCATACCCTCACATACCCCCTATTTCCCACTTTTCCCTTTAAAATTTGTTTTATCAAAGTCTTTTATCCTTTAAAAATACCCCTTTTCCCCCTTTCCGATTATAGATTCGCATTATAAATCTCTTTATATACGAATGTGATTTAAATATAAACCACTTCCCCTCCATACTTCATTCAAACCTTATAATAAACATTTTGAATGTTTTATTATAAACCCCATTGATCACAATACCGAACCACTTCCCTGACCATACCCCATAGAACTTTATTATAAGTCCCTTCCCCCTTATGTAATCGCAATCGCAACCTTTCCAAATCGCGGGTTTATTTGAAGTGCCAATCGCAAGTATTTGCGATGCGACTGATCGCATCGCAATATACCCCGACGTGATTGATCGCACCAAAATCCGATCATTGCATAATCGCAAGTCCTTCCCTCCAATCCTCTGTTTTCTCCCGTCTTCCGATTGACCCGATCGCTCCCTTCCTCCGATTGACCCGATCGCTCCCTTTCTCCGACTGACCCAATCGCGCCATCCCCCGATCCGCCCGATCGCAAGTTCCCCTCCGATCGCACCGCAGGTTATATTCTCCCGATTGCGATTACCCTCACTCCCGATCTCCGATGCGATTGACCTCGGGCCCACCATACCATACATCCGCCCGTTCATATAATAAAGGGTTTTCCCCTTTGTAAATTGGAAATTTTTTATGTTTC
Organism: Pinus albicaulis; assembly: GCA_034641835.2. Lineage (NCBI taxonomy): Eukaryota > Viridiplantae > Streptophyta > Pinopsida > Pinales > Pinaceae > Pinus > Pinus albicaulis. Next base: position 97,309,499 of record CM076578.1, on the reverse strand, counting down.
ATTTTTACAAAGGTTTTCCATTCCATTTTCCCAATCGCATCAGAAGTTTTGTGTTTACCACTCCACCCTACTCCTGACTCCGATTTCCGATTGCGATTCATACCCCCGGTCCCACCGTTTAATGCCTCCGCCATTCATAACAAAAACCCCTTTTTCCTTTGTAATGTTAAAAAATTACCCTTTTTGTTTATACAAAGGCCTTTTCTCCAATCACATCGGAAGGTTTTAGTTCATATATCACTCCGCCCGCTCACTCTGATTCCGATTGAGATTACTGTTTTTTATATCATATCCCTCCCCCGCTCGATTCCGATTGCAATTTATGTAAGTCCTGCCTCCTCTCCCTTATTTCCTATTCACTATTTTTCCCCTTCACTAAAGGCAGTTTTCTTCAACGTCAAATGAAAAGAAGGGAGAGGAGGCAGGACTTACATAAATCTGAAAGTCCGAAAGTCTGAAAGTCTGAGGTCTGAAAACTCAGAAGTAGGGTCACAGGAATCAAGGTGCAGTTTGAAGACCAAATGCACACGCAACAAGCCATATCTGTGTTAATGTCAGCAGAATAATTTCTTCAGAGAGACTGCCTTTCAGCATTCTCCATGTCTCCTCGAGCCCAAAAATGGTTAATTGCACTGATAGAAGCTTCTTACAGACTATCAGGACTATAGTTATTGAGGTATGGAGAAGCCGCGGACTTTCAACCAGTTCACCAGTTCCAGACATCCAGAGAGGACTACGAAGAGCACATCAGAGGACAATCTCGACCTGTGAGAGATCTCTGAACCACAATACAGAGTACAACACGATGCCATTAAGCAGAGTTGGCTCGGTCTCCTCCACCACTATACCTTAATTGACTCATTTAATTTGTATCTACTCCTACTATTATCCATTCTCCTATATGAAATCCCCGAGAACATATTGAAGAGGTTGTTGTTCGAGTGCTACCGTTGCTGTTAGAGGGATTCATTCTGACTGTTAGAATAGTCTTGGGAGGGAGTAGCAGAATAGTTGTATGTAGTAGGCTGGGAGGAGAAATTTGGATTGTAACAGCCATTGAGCTCAGTGTATGTGACTGGTTTTGCATCAATTAATCAAAGCACATTTCACAGGATCCTAGTCTATTACTATTGGTGATGTTTTCCTAAGTCTGTTTATTACGTTTTCATATTGTTTCATTTTCTGCTAGCTTGCATCAGAAATATGGCATAGGATTTACCCTTGTTAGGTACCCTATGTCTCTTCTTTCCTTGCCTTCAATGTTTTCTTCTTTTAGTTGTTCTTGTTGGGTTTAAGCTGGAAGATGTGGGAACACTGGGGATTAGAGTTAGCCCTATCCACTAGGATCCTTGTGCAACTAGCTGGCCTTTCTAAGATCTCTTTTTTAAACTTATCTCAATTTTCCCTTGGAGCATGCTAAAGTTGACCTGGAGTTAAATGACCTCTAGTCCGATCTATAAGCTACCCCTTTGTCCTGCCATCGAAAGTTTCCTATGAGTTTTCCAAGCAGGTCTAGAGTTAAATGACCTCTGACTTGATCTATAGATAGAAATTGGGTTGCATTCCTTCTTTCACTTTCAGTCCTTAATGTTCCATCCCACCATCTAGTCTAAAACGATCCTTTAGTATTAGATGACTTGCCCTCTTATAGCTTTGGCTAGTTTTTGCATGTAATCACCTTTCATGACTCCATAGCCTAATGGATGGCACTCCCTTGACATATCCTCTTTGCTGAAACATCCTGCTATTTTGTTCCTTTTCTCCCATCACTTTCTAAGTCTATGATCTCATGACCAACCCAGAAACCAGCCAACCAAATCATTTTAAACCCCCCTTTGTGCTCCATACCTAGCCTAACATCTAATTTTGAGCTTCAAAGATATATCATTCTATGCTCTATTTGGAGAGATCCCTCTCCAGGTCCAGGAGGGCTAGATCCTAGGGCCCCAAACTGGTTCTGATGTTGTCTCATCTTTTGGTCTTGCCAACCTGGCCAAAAAATGGGAACCCCAACAAGCCCCAGCTTCCCCCAGGTGCTATTGTAACTAATCCTCACTTTTGTCCTTACACCCAAACTAGTCTGAATCTCCCTTCAGGTCAACCTGGTGCTCAATACCAGTCATGTCCTCATGGTCAGTACCAGAAACCCTAGCTTGGACCTTGGTCTGGTGCTCAATATCAACATATTCCTCAGTACCAACAGTTCCAAATGGACCATAGGCTGGAACTTATGTTTTTGTAAGGACCACAGGCTGGACCCCATGTCCAGTAGGGACCACAGGCTGGACCTCATGTTCAGAAAGGACTTTATATTCTGCAAGGTCTGAAACCTCAAATACAGTAGGGAATTTATCAACATCCCCAGCAGGGTCCCTATGTTTAGCACCCGCTACAACAAGGTCCTTACTAGCAATGGGGAAAATATGCATATTCAGGACACAATATTATCTATTGAGGACATAACATGTATTAATTAGGTTGGAACCTGCTACCTTTTTGTACTCACCATCCCCCCTTTCCTTTTCTGGCTACATTGGAATTGTCGGATGTGTCAAAGCTTACAAATGACCCCATTTAGCATCAATTGCATTGGTCACAAATTCCAACCAAGATTCCATGAGATTGTCCTAAATTTGAAGGAAAGGCTGGGGAAGACCCCCAAACCCACTTCATGATGTACCACTTATAATGATCTTCTAATTCTTGGGTCGAAGATTCTATTTGTCTTCGTCTTTTGCAGCGTACTTTTTTCGGTACTATGACCAAGTGGTATATTGAGCTCCCTCGAGAAATTTTCTTCGATTTCAATTCTTTGGCTATGGCTTTCCTCACTCATTTCCAGTTACCTATCTGGTATGAAACTGACACCCACCTTCTCCCTTGATTCAAGTATTCAACTGCTACTCAAATTTCGGATCACATACATGAATGGTGACGTTGTTTTCGCCTCATAAAATTCGAGATCCTCGATCAGTTGTTGATTGAATGGTTTACAAAATCATTCGTTCCTAGAATTTCTAAATATATTTCCTTGGGTGGATGTGTAATGGAAGAGGAATTCATCGCCAGAGCCCAATACCTCAATTTATTTAATTCCCAATCTGGGACTCTATACAAGCTCTTATCTGATGCATCGCGTCATCTCAATCTCTTACCATGCCTCTGATGGATGATGTTATCGGGATCATACTGATAGTAATGTGCCTAGAACTTCTTCAAAGTCTAATTACACTACTGTCATTGCACCCTCCAATCCTAATAAACAAAATAATCATGGTAAAACCTCTGAGGTAAATGTTGTCCAATCTACCATAGCAAACAAATCCTCGAAAGGTAATAAAAAAGGTAAAAGAAAATCCAAATCCAATAAACCTAAACATGATTCGAAAAAGTCATCTGCTCACGATTCTTCCACATGCAAACCTAAATATCCTTGCCTGATATGTGATGATGATCATTACACCAAGGATTGTCCTCGGCGTGTCGAAGTTTCCCATCTTCAGAAGGGTGCACCTAGGACTCTGACTATCTTGAAAGAAACTTTCCCTTCTCAGAAAATGCAAATGGTAGATCAAGCTCAATGGTCTGGAAAATATAATGTTTTCATAGCTGAAACAGAACCTATTGTTATTACGAGGAGATCGAAAGACTACCCCAATCCATCCAAGGCTCCTATGGAACCGGAAGTTACAACTCACCCTTCCTCTTCCATGCCTCCTGCTTCTAGTCCTCTCCATATTGAGATAACTAGTAGTGACTCCATCATCCGACCACCCCCAAAAGGTGTTCTTCAGAAATTGTCCTATAATCTGAATGTGAGAGTTACGTAACACTACAACATTATATATGATCTAGCTCAAGTGCCTTAAGCAATGTTAGATTTGGAGGTCCTTCAGTCGTGTCCATCACAACGGAAGGCACTAATTTTTTCTATTGGAGGGATTTATCCTGTAGATTATAATATTATCACTTTCTATCTCGAGAAATTTTTTCCTCGCATCCCATCTCAGGTGGTTTTTTTGATTCAAGCTACCATCATGGGAAAGAAAATTCATAGGGCTATCATTGATGAAGGCACTTCAACTTGCATCATGTCTGTGGCATGATGGAAAGCCATCGACTCTCTTCCATTTGGTAATTTCCTGTAATACCTGGAAGCTTTCTAAGGTAGAGGTTCTTGGCCATATGGTATTCTCAAAGAATTTCCATTCTTGTTGGAGGGAAAAACGATAACCTTAGAATTTGAGGTGGTAGACGCGAACTTGAATTATAATCTCCTTCTTAGATGCAGTTGGATCCAAGCCATGGTTTGTGTGGTCTCCACCCTTTTTCGTGTCCTCTTTTTCCTCATGAGAGAAAAATCATTAATGTTGTTCAATTGCCTTTCTTTTACTCTGATTCTTCAAGAGGCAACATTCCATATGTTGGGAATACCACTACCCGCTATGAGAAAATCTGGGTGGGTCTATTCAAATACTTTTCCCTTATGGGAACCTTTCCACTCCCGCCTCGAATGTTGCCATTATCAATATGATATCGTCTGGTCATGATCCATGGAATTTTCACAACCCCGACCAACTTAAGAGTTTTGGTGATGATATGCCTCTAAGCCCTGCTGAACAAATGTATCAAAGTATTCTCATGGCTTTGGAGGCTGCATCCAGAACCAACAATCAATTGGTTTCCTCTCTGAACACTTATGGTAGTCTCCCTCATTTGGTTCTTGGGAATATCATGATCCGTTGAATGAGACTTTCCCCACTGATGAAATTATCACAGATGTAATGTCTCTCGAAGAATATCCATGGGATGATGGACAACATCGTTCCCCATTTCTCCCAATCCCAGGTGACATCTCCACCTATCTGGAATCCCATGCTTTTTATATACTGACAAATCCATTTCAGAATCTGATCTTGATTCATGAAGTGTTGTCTGAAGGGAGCATGGGAAATATTACGCCAATCATTCCGATCGACATCTCTATCAAGCTAGGGATTGTCAAGAAAGTTCATATCAGTGCATCTTATTCTCCCAATGATATCAAGATCCACACTGAGCTTTTTGAGGAGTTCTTTGATGTCTTCGCTTGGTCATAAAAAGAGATGCCTAGAATTGATCTGAGTATCATTATGCATGAAAGTCCCACCTATCCAGATTCAAAGCCCGTTCATCAACATTGTCATCCTGTGCACCCAAGAAAGGCTGCTGCCATAAAGGGTGAAGTTGAAAAAATTCTCAAAGCCAATTTTATTTATCCTATACCATTGATAGATTTAGTCTCGAATATTGTTCTCGTTAATAAGAAACAAGGGACCATCCAGGTTCGCATTGATTACCGTGATATCAATTGAGCATGTCCTAAGGATAATTATCCCACTCTTTCTATCGACCAAATCATTGATGAATGTGCTGGGAGTGATATTTTTTTTATGGGCGGTTTTTCTGGCTACAACCAGATTAACATTTATCTATCCATGGGGGGATTTTTCCTATAAAAATCTCCTTTTTGGCTTGAAGAATTCCAGGGGCACCTTACAGTGAGCTATGTCATATGATTTTCATGACATAAATTAGATAGCTCAACCATACATTGACAACCTTCCTGCTCATTCTATGAAACATCGAGATCACCTGGAATAGCTCAGAGTTATCTTCCTTCGCTTTTGACACTATAATACCAGGTTTAATCCTCATAAGTATGCATTTTGCATTGAATCCAGTCCACTCTTGGGTTTCGTGGTGTGCAAAGAAGCCATCCGTATCGATCCTCTTAAAGTTGAGGAAATCATCAATTTTCCTCGTCCCTCTTCTATCCATCAACTGCAAAGTTTGTAGGGGAAAGACAATTTTACTCATCGCTTCGTACCGAATTATACTCAGCTTTCCAAAGGCTTTATTCACTTATTGAAAAAGGGAATCTCGTTCATATGGGACAAAATTTCCTATAGCTCCTTCACTGTGTTGAAATCAACCCTCATCAGTGCTCATCTATTGCATCCTCACGATTATCACAGCGATTACTGTCTGTATTTGGCTGCTTCCGACAACACTATTGATATGGTTCAGGTTCAGGATGAAAATGATGGTCAAGAACATGTAGTGTACTACTTGAGCTGCAATATCTTTGATACTGAGACCCATTACGCTCATGTAGAGAAACTTGCGTTGGCTGTTGTCCATGTTGTTCAACATTTTCATCACTACATTCTCTTGTGCAAAACCTTGGTGATTTTTTATTGCAACCCCATGAATTACATTATCACACATCAGTTACTTGGGGGAAAGTACTCGAAATGGATTCTCATCCTTCAAGAGTTCGACTTAGAATTCACCATTGCTAAGTCTAAGAAATCCTCGATCTTTGCTAAGTTTATTTGTGATCTTCGTACTATGGATGATCCCTCTCTTGATGGGTCCATTGCAAATGAGACTCTCTTTTTCATTAGTAATCTTGACCAATGGTATGGAGACATCATTTTCTATATCTAGACCCAAACATTTCAGCCAGATCTATCACAGTCCAAGAGATGACGGATTCACTACCAGTCAAAACCTTACCATATCATTTGAGATACTCTATATCTCACTGGTATTGACTCCATCCTCCATCTATGTTTGAATCTCGAGGAAGTTGAGAAAGCTATCAATGACTACCACTTTGGGGCTTGTAGTGATCACATGTCTGGTTATGCTACCGCCCAAAATATCCTTCGTGCATGTTATTTTTGGCCGTCTATATTTAAAGACTATATTTTTGTAGTACGAAAATGCCATGATTTCCAAGTCTAATCTCAGAAAGAGTGAGCCCCACACTTACTCTTGCACCTAGTTGTGATCGTTAGACCTTTTGTGAAATGGAGCATAGATTTCATGACTTGTAACCCTTGCTTGGTTGGGGGTCTTGGATATATTATCGTTTTCTTCGTATATTTCACTAAATGGGTTGAAGAAATGCCTACATATGATAATGAAGGTCTAGCTATGGTGCAATTTATGTTCAATAATGTCATAGCTGAGTTTGGTGTCCTAAAAGTGATTGTCATTGATCATGGCTCTCATTTTCGCAATCATATGATGACAGATCTCACTACTCAGTTGGGGTTACATCACGATAGCTCCAAACCTTATTATCCATATGCCAATGGCTAAGTTGAGGTTGTCAACAAAGTCTTAGTGATTATGCTTCAACACACCATTGGGAAGCACAAACGAGATTGGCATCTCATGCTCTTCTCAGGACTGTGTGTATACAAAACCTCTGCTAAGACTGCGACTGGGTTCATATCATTACAATTGTTGTATGGTCTAGAGGCCACACTCCTAATTAAGTGTGAGATTCCTTCTCTGAAGCTAGATATCTAAATACTTCCTATTACTTCACCATAAGAGGAACGTTTGCTTTACCTCGAGCATCTCAATGAGACCCAAAGGCTTGTTTCTTTAGTTATTGAAGCACATAAAAGAAGAGTTGAAGCTCAATATGAAAAATCCATAAACCCTCGTGTTTTCTCCGAAGGTGACTTGGTCTTGCTTTATAACCAAGCCCATGATAAATTGGGAGTAGGAAAACTCAAGCCAATGTGGCATGGTACCTATATCATTCAATGAGTATTGGAAATAGGAGCCTATGAGCTAGCAGATTACGAAGGAAATCCATTGGCTGAGCTCCAAAATGGGCTATATCCAAAAAAAAAACTACTCTTAATAATGAGTGTGATACTTTGTACATTAGTGTTTTATTCATTAGTGTTCTTTGATTGGATTTTTGGTGTGACTGTTTGCTTTGAAGACATGTTTCCTCTGCTTACCTTGTGTTCCACTTGGTTTGCAGATATCGAATGATTATTTTGGTTTTGTTGATGGCGCTTGTGGTAGCACATGAAACCTACCTTCTGCAACGTGGGAACTCTTTGCCCCTGATGGTGAGTTGATTAATTTAAAAGGTATTTTTTTGAGTAAAAAAAATAACAACATTTCCAAATATAGTGTTGTCATCAAGCTGTTATTAGATGCTATTGATATTGGGATTAAAGATTTGGTTGGTAAGTTAGACTCATAACTCGTTGTGTTACAGTGAAATGGCCATTATTCTTTGCAAAATCCTCAAATTTTGCGTATGTATTTGTGTGTTTGATTATTAGAAAGGCATTTTGATTTTATAACATATAAACATATTCCAAGACGTTTAAACACATTAATAGATACATTATCAAATCATGTATTAGATATACATTTGCGTAATATGTAAAAGACCAACACATCATTATGAAACACAAGTAGCCGTAGAAACATGCATATGTATATATATATATATATATATTAGGTTTGTCAAGTTTATTACATCCAAAATGTAAAAAAATAAGTGTTATGTTACAAAAATGGCTCTTTGAGCCTATATCAGTGCAAAAATATAAAAACAGGGCTCATATGCACCCACATGTTGCTCATGATAGTAGGTGACTACTCGAATCACTCGCCAAAGTAGCTGACATAGTCTGCCTGGAACCCTGACCGTATGCCTCTGAAAGCGAAGAGGAATGTCATCAAAGGTAGCATACTCTCGGATGCCTCTCATAAGGCCTACCAAGATCTGCTCTAACTTGGCTGGTGTATCTACTCCCTCCTCGTAAGGCACATCCTCTACCGGGCGAGCTACCCTCCTCTCAATCGATGAAATGCCTGGTAGTCTCTAAGGACCCGTATATGTAAAAAACTCATAGCTTTATGTTTCAGAATACATAACCAAAACATTCAAAAAGTCAAAAATGTTAAAAAAATAATTTTTACCTGCATCAGTCCACTGTGTGCCAGGTGGAATGGGTAGATCTGGATCTCCTTTGAAGTCGATGTCTTCATATGCAAAGTCCTCAACCATGATGAGTTGATGACGCATCCAATTGAAAAACGTTGTAGGAAAATGCATTATTAGCCCCCACCCTGTTGGGGCATTATCTCGCTCTAGCTCATCAGTCTCGGGTCGCTCAAGGCTAGATCATGGATCTCCAACCTCTAATACTAAAATAATGGTACTCTTTCCAAGAAAAAGGTCACTAGAATAGACCCATACCCAAATTTTTTTAATCACCATGTCTTGCACTTGGTTAATTGGCTCTTCATGTTGGCCAATAACCGCTCACACCAATTAAACATCATTGGGGCTAGAAATTCCAACGTGTACTGGAATTGAGATTTCGTTGCCTCATGCAATTCTTGGGTTCTCGCCACTCTAGTTATGCAATGAAGGATTTTTTGCAAGGGAAGCACTCTGATATAGGATATCACTATCTTCCCGCTCTCAGTATTTCAATCCCCAAGACAGTGTCTCTGGATGAGCATAATGGTACTCTCACCCTTGTGCGAGCTCCAGAGAGTTGGATTATTTTCCCTCTCCTGGACAAGCGTGTAATGAAATAGATGTCCATGACATCTAATTCTAATTCTTGGTCCCCAATGATGAATATTTGTCGGTCCACATCCCATAGTCCAATCAAATACTAGAGCAACTCCAGCTGAACTCTCGACCCTGATGTCTGGTAGACTTTCAGTAAACCATAATTGTGCAATGCATTTATGAAATTTTGGTATTGTAGTGATTGGTGGTATTCCACATTGTGGCCTCATTATTTCCATTCAATGACCATCTCTACTAAAAACACCTACAAAACACGTTCAAAATAGATTTTAGAAGCTTTCATCGAAGTAGTTTTGGAAATCATCCATGGAAATGGGTGTATTTATTTTTTCAAAATATTCCACGTAGATAGTGTGACTGTCCAAAATAATTTGGTGTTGGCAGCACGCTACCCTAACTGTCTAAATGCAACCAATTCAGGTCTGATAGCTTGAACCCGCGCTGACTGCGGATGATTTTGAGGTTTGAAATCCTCCCCCCATATCTCTATTTCTAAAACCAAATTCTACAAGAATGGAATTAAAATTAAGAGGACGCTTATGGTTCTTACCTAGTGCTGAAGGATCGTGGAATGGTGTCTTGGATTGACTGCACCATTGATCTAAAGTTCGGAGGGAAAATGGGTAAAATGCACTTCTCTAAATAGAAAGGTTAACATGAATTTACTTTTTGGTCTCTTTATATATTTTTGAAATATTTTTTCCATTATTTTTTTATATTTCCTTGATATTAGTAATGTTTTCCTTTTTTTGTGCAATGAAAGGACCTTTACATTCTTGGTGATTATTTTTTATGTAAACGAGTTTTCTTTTATCTCTTTTTCGGGCTCGGTAAAAATTTACGAAAAAAGGAACCCCCCTAGAGTCAACTTTTAGCTCTTTTCTGATTCTCGAAAAATAAAAATATTTTCAAGTGCTTTTCATTTCAAACTTGTTAAAGTGAATGAATTGACATGATCTCAGTGTACATTTACTCCTTTTTCGGGCTCAGATTTACTATTTACAAAAAAGGAATACCCTGATCGAACATGAGTCAAGAGGTTCTCTCAGATATTGTTTTCTACTGTTCGGGATTCGAGAGAAGATTTATGAAAAGGGACATAATGAAGTTTCCTTTTTGTTTCTTTTCAAACTCCTTAAACATGAAAATATACCAAGTTACCCTTTCATTGGACTTGTTAAAGATTAAACGATGAAAGAATTTTCACCATGGTGATACTGAGTTCCTCCTTCCTAGGTCTTGTTAATTTTACTAGGATGGATTCATTTGAAGAATGAACTTACATGCTCAACATATGTTATCCTCTTCACATTGGCTATCAAAAATAAAGAGGTACTCGTTAGTAATAATGGGGGAAAATTGAAAGTGAACATCCTATGTGTATTTTGGGCAGCTTGTCACTCTTGAACTTGACACTCATCTGTAGTTTGTGTCGGGTTGGGGACATCCTACATTCTGTTAGCCACCTATAAAATTTGTTATATCAAATGGTGGCTAAATATTTTTTAGCCTTCAAGAAAAATTTCATTTCCAAATTGTGAGTTCTTGAAGTCTTATGATGTCCTTTATCCTTGGTATTAATCTTCACTACTGTTTCACTATTAGCCCTCAAGGACCTTGCTGTTTACCAAAAGAAAAACTATTCATGAGGCTCCATTTTCCATCATTTCACTTCTCCATTTTCACCCATTTTTCCCTTTCACAAATCCTTCTAAAAACTTTCATTTTAACCTCCAAAAGCATCAAAACCCTCTTAAAACCTTATATTTCCCCTTATTTGGTTTTAAAAACCCTTTTTTTCATCTATCGGAACCCTCATTTTGGCTTTAAAATCCCTATTTTAAGCCTAAAGATGGTATTTTACACTATAAAGGTGTTAAGCCCCCAAGGGCTTATATCTTTTAACCCCTTTTCCTCATATGTCCTAAAGCCCCACAACCGAGTGCTTAGAAACATAAACCCCATGCAAAAAAGCCCTCCCTTTGCCTATATTGCATTTCACGACGTTATGGTCCCGAACAAATCTGGACCGTTGATCTACATAAATCAATGGCCATCAGGTGATATTCCTTATGCCCATTCATCTAACGTCCCTTTCCCCTTTCAAAGCCTCCACCCCTTTATTTAATCTCAATCGCCCGATCATCAGATCCAACGATCGGGACTTAACCCGATAAACTCAACTTTCCATTTAACCCGTCCACCATGTGACAAAACCATACGTCATCGTAGACCCCACTTGGTGTTCAACCCTGCAGCTTTCCCTTCGTCGCGTGCAACCCATGCCGTTAGATCTTCCGCCCATCATCTGATGGCCAGCGATCGATATCACGTAATTTTTGGCCCTTCCCCGCAGTGCGCTACTTTCGCGCGATAAAAGTGGTTTTAAGAATCCACGTGTTGATTGATGAGTCATATCACATTCCATTCAGCTAATTCTGCTTAATTCCTAGAGCTCGCGCGAAAACCGTTGCCGATTTTCCCAAAACCACTCTTCTTCATATTCGCGCCATAATTCAAATGCGAGCCTGGTTAGTTGTTCTGCCTAGTTTTATGTCCTCCGCCGATGCATTTCTTCATCCTCAAGAATTATTGCCACCTCCATTGAACCTCTGAACATAATTAATCCATATCTGCAGGGTTTCTTAACGATTTGTTGTTTTTTTTGTAGGGTTTAATGATGGTTGTTCTGAGAATTTTGCACAGTCACAATCAGGTGAAATTTTCGGACCAGAGTAATGATTCTGTGGATTTTATCAAAGAAGAAAGGGAACTGCAGGTTTGGAATCCATGCTTAAATCAATTGGATCATGATCCAGGGTTTAGGAGAAACCCTCCAACAGCAGAAAGCCACCTGTATAAAAAAAGAACAACAAAGTGTATCAGAATGAAGACCCAAAGATGAAGATCAAGGCTTAATTAATTCTAAACACAGATCAAAGGATAAATCACTGTGTCTACAAAAACAGAGAGATATATCAATCGAAATAAGCCCCCACGTCCACATCAGAGGCTCAAATATCCTTTCATCTACCAAAAGTGCCACCTATAACTTTCATAAATTAAAAGAAGGCATAGTTATTGCCTAGTCAGTGATATTTTATTTAAAGACAGCCAGAGTTATTGCTAGCTTGCTTAAAGAGTTTTAAGGTCAAAAAAATTTTCCAAGTAGCTAAAAAAATGAATGAAAACCAATTAATACAGAAAAAATATCAGAAATATTGTCTATAGAACCCCTCAAATACAGAGAAGCATTAAAACTTGTATTAATTGACAAATTAGTCCTCCTTTCATTCCACCTCCTCTTTCTTATATAAAGACTTCCTTAGAAGATGAGAGATTGTTGGTTGGTTGTTGGACTTTGATATAATAGTTTCTGTATCGAATCATTGTTGAATGTAAATAAGTTCTAAAGCTCTGAAGCTCTGTTAATTTATTGAAGAAGATAGGCTGAGAAGAGAAGTTTGAAGCTGTGATGAAACATTGGACATGTAGTTTGTAACTGGATTGACAATCAATATACAAGCTAATTCTTGGGATCCTGGTCTATATCATTGGTGAAGTACTTCTTATTGTTATTGTTTTCCTTTCATGTTTTCCATTTTGTTCACTTTTCTCTGATAAAGAGCAGCAAGAATAGAGCTAGGATTTACTGTTAAAAGCACCCTACTCTCACTGATAATATTTATCTATATGTTTTCTGCTAATTGTGATATTTGGGAATGACTTGAATTAAGTGTAAACATTGTCAAGGAATGTTGGTTAGTCCATGTCTTGATGTGAAAAACTTGAAAGGAAGTTCTTGAATGATATTTTCATTACATGCTAAGTAGAGTTAAACCAGAAAATTTTATGTTTTGCCCTGTATTTTGGTTATTTCTCCAAAAGTTGTTTGAAATTTTCCCTAAAGAGTATGCTAAAAGCAAGCCCATGATTTTAATACATCTAACCTGATCTTAAGCTGCACTTTGTTTTCTTATCTGTTTTCATACCTTCTGAAAGTAGTCTAGTGAGATTACTGGATTGGTGTTTGATAAGTTAGCTTTAATACAAGCTTGTCCAAAGAAGTATATGGTTAGCCCTGTCCTTTGGCTTGTTTCAAACAGTTACTAAAAAAGGCTCTTCTTGTATGGTAAGTTGGTAAACCCTAGTTGAAATTATTGGCTTTTTCTATTTTCTCAACAATTTTAATTGTCCACTCCATCATTTAATCTAAAGGATATTTTGATATAGATGACTTGACCCTTGGACCAATCTTTAAATTATTGCACAATTAAAACCTTTTATGACTCCATTGCCCAATGGTTTAAAGTTATTTCATACTAATCCTATCTGCTGAACACTTCTCAATACACTTGCATCTTCACTCTTCAGAACTCTTTCATTTTGTGATATTCCATCCAATTAAATATCGTACTCAACCAAAAAAACAAAAAACCCTTGTTCTTAATAACTAGCCTAACATCATACTTAAAAATTAAGAGATAAATAAATCTTTACAGTTATAGAGAGATCCCTCTATGGATTCAGGAGGACTAGATCCTAGAATCCCAAAGTGGTTCTAATGTAGGCTTTGCGGTGTTTAGTCTTGCCACTCTACTAAATTATAGAGATCCTAACATTACTGGTGACCATACTGGGGACTTTCTGAAGTAATAGATAACTTCACAACTCAGATAATCCCATTTTTAACAAATGAACCAAGTGTCTGTCTAGAGTGGTTTTTGATTGTTGATGGTGAACAACATTCAAGCCTTGAAATCAAGTAAAAACTCTTCACCTGGTGACTCCACTGAAGATCAATAGGCCTGCTGATTTTCCTTGGTTTTCCAAAAACTCCACTAGGAAACCCTTTATCATTACATCATTTAAAACTCAGTAAAGAAGACTTTAAGGATTAAAGTTTTCTTGCTAAAGATCAGTTAGCCTACTAAAGATTGTCATCTTTGGTTAAACATTTCTTGTTATTGGGCCTGAAAACATAGCATAGTGGCTTCTAGAAGAGTTCATACTAGAGCCTATCCTGACCCAAACCCTCCTAAGATAGTTGATAATCCTGAAAGTATACTTAGGAAATCTCCTAAGGCTCAAACTTCAACTATTGTTAGGCCACTCCAAAGAGCTAATTCTGTTCCTAAAAACCTTACAGCTCTACAAGATTCACAAGTTGACTTAAGAAACCCATTCAGAACTAGGTCACTTGATGATATAGATCAGATAGATTTTGAGTCTCCACCTTCATCCCAAGATAGAGGTGAACATCCTGGTAGTAGAGAAACTGCCCCACCTGATTTACATTTCCTGCATAATTTTGGTTTCTCTCATCCTAGATCTGCCCAATAGCCTCTTGTTGGTCCATCCACTTCTGTTATCCATACACCCACTGTTCAAACCACCCCATTCCATCAACCCCCTCCACTTGTAATCCCCCTATTTTTCCCAAAACCTCCTATCATGGCAACATGGTATGCCCCTCTAGTCCTTCCTTTACCTTTAGTCAATCTGCCACAGGACTATCTGTCCAAGATACCATTATATGATGCCAGTGGTGCTACTACTGCTTTAGAACATGTCAACAAGATGAATGACTATTTTGATAGAAATGATATTTATGATGAAACTGTCAAACTCATATTGTTTTCTCAAAGTCTAGGGGGAGAAGCAAGAAAATGGTTCAAAGGCTTAACCCCTAATAGTATTAATGACATCCAAGCCCTCCATCAGTCATTATTAAACAAGTGGAAGTTAGAAAAAATTCTCTCCAAATACTTTCATATTACAACAACCTCAAAAGAAACACTGGGGAAAGTGTTCAAAATTATTGCACTAGGTTCAATAGTGTTTATAATTCCTGCCCCCGGATTTGAAACCTCCACAATGCTCAGATTTGACCAAATTTCCTAAAGGATTTGATCCTGAAATGGAATATCAACTAAGAGAAAAGATATCCCTTAACCCTGGAAGACATGCAAAGGGGAGCTCTTGCTGTGGAAGTAAATTTGACTGAGAAAAGAGAGAGGATGAGGAATGAAAAGAAAGTATCATTTAGGGAGGAATCTGCACCCTCCACATCTAGCTCAAAAATGGAAAGGATGATGGAAGAAATGATGAATAAGATGAGCATACTTGAGAGAGTGCAATCTAGAGAAAACCAATCAGATCCCCAAAACAGAAATCAATCTCAAAATCAAAATCATAACTTTAGAGGAAATCAACCTCAAAACAGACAAAGAGAGGATGATCAACAGATCAAACCTCCTTTCCAAGAGAACTATGTAAGTGAGGTTGAAGAAACAATTGAAAAAACAAAGGAAGATGGCATAAACATGCTGGGAGTAGGTGGTGACCATTTTCATGTTCCTATTAATAGAAAAAAAGGTCTATACACACCCTGTGATGATGAAAGAACAGAGGATGAACATTATTATCAAGAACTGGAAAATGTCATCATAGAGACCCCAAAATAATATAACCTTGGGAGTAAAAAGAATCAGGAAGCTCCCAAGAACAAAACCTCTGACAATTCTACAAAAAACAACCCTGTGAGCAAACCAAAAAATGTTAAACAAAAGGACAAAACAGTGGCTGTAAATTCTGATCAAACCAAAGAGAAAGGCACTCAAATTAATGAAAAACATAGTGCATACCTTAGCAGCATTAGTACTTCAGCTAGTGCTCCTATTAAAACAATTTTGACCAATGAAAATAGAGGAAATCAACAAACTGATTTTGCTAATAAAGTGGTGATTAACAAGACTGAAACAAACATTGTAAAAAATCAGCTGCCTTTTAGTCTGGAACAAGAAATTGCCAAAATTAAAATCTCTATTCCCCTCACTAAATTAGTCACCCAAGATGTCTATAGATCACAAAATTTGAAATCCTTCAACATACGAGAAAATAATGACATTTTCAACCTCAATGATGACCAACCAGAGCTCTTATTTGGTCCTAAGATTGAAGGAAGATACCAAGAAGGGCCAGTTCCTCCATTTTATGTTAGTTTGAAAATTCATGACAAAATTTTACACAATGCTATCCATGACTCAAGGGCCTCTCACAAATTAATTCCCAAAGTAGTAAGGGAGAGTCTAGGCCTTGAAATCACCAGACCATAGAAAGATCTATATTCCTTTGACTCTAGTAGAGTGAAATGTTTAGGGTTGATCAAATACCTTTGTGTAAACTTAGTTCAAATTCTAGCCAAGTGTTTAGTGATGGATATAGTAGTGCTTAATGTACCCCCCAAATATGGTATGATGTTATCAAGATCATGGGGAGCTAAGTTACAAGGAAAAATGCAAGTGGATATGACATATGCCACCATCCTTGTTTTTAATCAAACTAAAATACTTTATAGAGAATCTCACATGCAATACATGG
This sequence comes from Pinus albicaulis, assembly GCA_034641835.2. Lineage (NCBI taxonomy): Eukaryota > Viridiplantae > Streptophyta > Pinopsida > Pinales > Pinaceae > Pinus > Pinus albicaulis. The sequence goes on along the minus strand of CM076578.1, from coordinate 97,292,701 downwards.
TCAGTAGCCAAGAGAGACCAAAAAAATATCCTCTTTATTCTGTGCATACAGGCCTTGACTCATTTATTCTCCGCAATAATGAAACATTTAATGAGAAATAAAACTTAACTGAATTAGTGGCCACCTCTCACTGTAACATAGTGGCAGACACAGAAAAGGAGGAAGACAAGACAAAAGTATCAAGACAGTTTTCCAAATCAGAAAATTACAGCCAACTAATCACGGGTCTAAGGCTACAAAGCAGTCATCCATTGGTTGTCAACCCTGAGAGTCAAGAGAAGGGTCCTCAACATGATGAATAACATGAGGAACTAAACCAAATTCAACATAGTACTGGCTTACAAGAACAATATAAAAGCACACAAGATAAAGAGGAGGGTAGTCAAACTAGTAAGTATGAAACTAGTCCTCTTTGGAGTATGAGTTTTGATGGTTCTCATAGTAAGAATAGTGCAGGTGCAGGAGTGTGGCTTCACAATATAATTAAAAATCATACTGAAGGACACTCATACAAATTGAACTTTCCATGCACAAATAGCATAGCTGAATATGAGGCACTCCTTCTAGGCTTGCATTTATTGAAAAAATTAGGACCCAGAAGAATAATTATTCATGGAGATTCTGAACTAATAATTAGGAAAATTAATGGGGAATACACTGCAAAACATCCTATATTGAGAGACTATAGGAATGATACCCTGGATTTACTCAAAAATTTTGATGAGTATGAACTTACATTTGTCCCCAGAAACCAAAATATGCTAGCCAATGCACTGGCCATTTCTGCTAGTACTTGCAAAAGGCCTTGTGAAAGCAAACAACACACAATTCAAGAGAAATACAGACCAGCCATCCAAGACAATGAAAAATATTGGAAAGTGTTTTAGGGGGATAAACAAATAGAAGACTTCCTACAGCTCAGAAATGGATTTGAGTTGCCAAGTTCAGATTTAGAGTATGACCAAGACTATCTTATTAAAGAAAACCCACTTGATGAAGAAGTAAAGTCTCCAGAGATTGCTAATATAAATATGTGGTCTAATAAACTTGAACATGCAACAGAAATTAGTGCAGATTTAGAAAAAGAAGATTTAGAAATGCTGCAATCTAACACTCAAACCTTGCCAAAAGGACTGGTCCCATTAGAAGAGTTGTTTGATTTCAATGATGTTGCAAAAAAATAAAAACTGGAGCCTGTTGAAACTGAAGTAGAAGAATGTAACATAGGAAGTGAACTAAAGCCAAAAATGATTAAATTGTCTAAAACATTGCCAACTCACATCAGACTCAAATATATTGAGCTGTTGAAAGAGTTCTCTAATGTATTTGCATAGAGTTATGAGGATATAAAATCATATGACACAGAGATAATTCAGCATAAGATACCCCTCAAGGAAAACCAGAAGCCCTATTGACAAAAATTGCGTAGAATAAATCTTGTTCAATTACCCCTGGTTGAGAAATAAATTAAGAAAATATATGATGCTGGAATTATTGTCCCTGTTAGATACTTAGAGTGGGTGTCTAATCTTGTGTGAGTTAGGAAGAAAAAAGGAGAAATAAGGCTTTATATTGATTTTAGGAACTTAAACAGAGCCTCATTAAAGGACAACTACCCTTTACCCAAGATGGATCACATTTTACAAAAGGTAGTTGGTTCTAGAAGAATTTCTTTGCTAGATGGCTTCTCAGGTTACAATCAAATTCCGGTACATCCTGATAATCAACTCAAAAAAGCCTTTACTACACCTTGGGTTACTTTCATGTGTGTGAAAATGCTCTTTAGTTTAATGAATGTTGGTGCTACATTTCAGAGAGCCATGGATATTGCATTCTCGGAATAATTAGGCTTCTTCATCATTATTTACCTTGATGACATCACTGTTTTTTCCAAAACAGACGAAGAACACATAGAACACTTGAGAAAATTATTTGAGAAATGCAGAAAATATGGGTTGTTTTTAAATCCAAAGAAAACAATGTCTGGTCTCCAAGAAGGCAAACTACTTGGACACATCATATCGGAAGAAGGGATAAAGATAGACCCAAAGAGGATTGATGGTATATTGCAAATCAACTATCCTAGAAACATCAAGGAACATAAATATTTCATTGGGAAGATTAATTTCTTGAGAAGGTTTATACCCAATCTAGCTGAACTCCTTAGAAACATGACCAATATGCTTAAAAAAGAAGAAGGAGTTAAATGGACCTTAGAAGCAAAGAAATCATTTGAACTGGTAAAACAAGCATTAACCAAAACACCAGTTCTCATTAGCTCATATTTTACAAAGGATTTCTTCATTTTTTCTTCTGCATCAAAACACACAGTTGTTGTTGTCCTATTACAAAAAATCTTGAAGGGACAAGAGCAGCCAATTGCATTCTTTAGTAAGGCACCAAGAGATGCACCTCTGAAGTACAATATCATGGAAAAACAAGCCTTTTCCTTATTCAAAGCCTTAAAATACTTCAGAGTTTACATTTTACATTCCCACATAATTGCATTTGTGCCAATTTCAGTTTTAAAAGACATTTTAACCCAGGATCTAGATGCCAAAAGAGGAAAGTGGATTGTTGTGATACTTGAATACGATTTAGAAATCAAGCCCACTAAGCTCATAAAAGGCCAAGGGCTAGAAAGATTAATGGCTGAGTCTAATTTTGAATCTCTTGATATAAACATGTTAGATGCATTAGATGAATAGGAGGAGTTTTCAACTCCCATTATTGAGGATCATTTTCTATTTTCATCTTGGTATGCTGATATTTTATATGTTTTGCTCAATTTAAATACACCTCCTGGTTTGTCTAAAACAAAGGCAAGATTTTTAAAGTTGAAAATTGTTAATTATTACATTTTGGATAAATGTCTATATTGGAAAAATGCTAGTGGATTATTGCTTAAATGTTTGCCTGAGACTGATGCGGATAAAATCAAGCATGAATTACATGAAGGAAAATGTCGAGGCCACCTCTATTGGAAGACAACTACCAATAAAATCCTTAGAGTTGGTTACTATTGGCCTACCCTCTTTCAAGATGTCCAAAAAATTATTATTGCCTGTCACAAATGCCAACTTTTTAAAAGAAAAAGAAAATTGATGCCCTTAACTTTGCATCCAATCACTGTCGAAGCTCCTTTTCAGCAATGGGGTCTAGACTTCATTGGGGAAATCCATCCAGCCTCAGCTGCCCAACATAGATGGATCCTCACTACAATAGACTATTTTACCAAATGGATAGAATCCATCCCTTCTAGGTAAGCCACTAACTTTGTCATCATAAAATTCTTTGAAAATCATATCTTATCTAGATTTGGCTGTCCTAGGAAGATTATCACTGACAATGCTGCTACATTTGGATCCAAAAAGATGGTTGAATTCTGTCATAAGTATCAGATTTCATTGGACCTGTTGTGGTTCTTATGATTTGGCAGATTTGGAAATAACAAATGATAAGACAACATAAAACCACTTTGGGATCTCAGGATCTAGCCCTCCTGGATCCAGAGAGGGATCTCTCTATAAAGGCAAAGAAATGTATATCTTTGAAGTTCAATTTAAGGTATTAGGCTAGTTATAGGGTGCAAGGTTTTTTTTTATTTGTTTGTTTGGTTGGGAAACATGAAAGAAGGGTTCAATATAAGGTAAAGGGATGAGGAGAGAAGGATTTTTGGGAAATGGGGAGATAATTCAAAGAGAACACAATTCCATTGGGAAATGGGGTCATAAAAGGATTTACTTACAATTCAAATATCTAAGGTGTTCAAAGGGATAGTCATCGAAAACAGAGGATCTCCTAAGATGATAGTGTGGAATGAAACAATAAGGAAATGAATGGGGATACCAAGGAAAACCTTCCAAGGTGACCACTTCGGAGTAAACCTAGGGACAGGGCATGCCTTAAACTCTATGATCTAAACTCCTAATAAGGCTAACTTTGAAAGACAACAATCCAGTAGTTCTCCTGACTACTTTCAGACAATAGAAAACATTTAAGTTTAACACAGAGTGAAACCTAAGATTGGAGAAAGACTTTTAACTTTCTCTGCTTTTGGCATTCAAATCAAAGGGATCTTAGAAAGGTTTAACTGCTAGAAAAGAAACCTAGTGAGACAGGGCTAACTCTAAATCTCCCAATTTCCCAATTCTCTCAGTTGAACCAGACAAGAACATCTAAGAAACAAATTCTAAATTCATACATCAGTAAGCATGGGTAGGCCAACGTATTTGACTGGTTAAATTATATTGAATTTGTCTTTAGATACACAATCAACAGAAAACATAAAGATAAGAAAATACAAAGAGCATTAGGGTACTTGCAACAGTATGTCCTAAGCTAAATTTACTATTTTCTTATCAGAGAAAGTGAAATGAGATGTAAAACAGAGAGAAAACAATAACAAAGAAAAAACACATCACCACTAATTTACATCAGGATCCGATGAACATGCTTGTCATATTAGAAGAGAAAAACCAGTCACATACATCCTTGTCTAATAGCTTGATATCAGTCAAAAATCATCTCCCAGCCTATTCACAACTACTACTCACAGAACTCTAACTCAGTGAAACTACTTACAATCAGTGTTTTTTCAATAATCGACCAACGTTTTCAATGTATTTCTTGAGAGTTCTTATAGGTGAAGAGTGATAGCAGTGGCATATAGAAATTTATTGATTCATTTAAAATAGAGGGAGAAAAGTCTTTCGAAGCCCATTCGGTCTTAATATCTTTACATTTACTTTAGGTAATTTTCAGACGAAATGGGACCTTCTTCAGTTTGATAATAACTCAAGGGTATGTTCCACGAAGTACTTTTCGGCTGGAGGTACTCTGTTTGTAATTTGAGAAAATAAAGGATGAAGTCTAGCCCTTTAGGTCTTCCATTCTTTTTAACTAATGCACTGTCAGTTCTTTGGAGATTTTTTTTCAGAATAATAACTACTCTGGGGCTTGATGCAGAATAGAGAATGGGCAGTAGTGAATTTGGTCCTTTCTTCAGTAAAAGGACTGCCCTGCTAATATGTCCTTTATGCTGTTGCGATCAATGATTGTATTTAATCTATGCATACCGTGGATTATGCTCTTTGATATTCAATATTATGCTTTTAATCCTTTGATATCTTTAATTTCTTCTTCAACGATCTTCGGCTCTGCAATGATCTTTCACTATAACTGTAACTGTGAAAACAGTGTGAATTCACCAACTTTGAAACCTGCAAAACACAATAAACATGCTATAAAATCCAGCGGGAGTGGAGAAGGACTGCTTCAGAGGCTCGTGGAGATGGAGGAGTAATGATGACAATAGTTAGTGTAGTGGAAAAATGGGAAAAAAACACTGGTAGAGTAGCTAACCAGTTGTTTTGGAAGTTTGGGTGCAAGGATAAACTAGGACCGTTAGATCAGGATGATCTACGTTGGAGATTGTCCAATGAAGTCTTTGGAGAGGTTAGATGAATGGAGGAAGGAATGAAATGCGATATAATGTTGGTCGTTGGATTGGAATAATCAACGGTGGAGATATTTCAGTGGGATCATATGAAAGATCGAGTGAATAACAAATGGACGGGGTTGAAAATAAGTCATGATCGTCTGATCTCATAGATCGAATGTCAAGATTAAATCAGGAGATACACAGCGGAGGGCAGTAGGCGGAAAAATGGACTAGTTTTCGCACAACATTCAAGTAGTTTTAATATTTTGGCAAAAAAATGTGATACCAGACACTAAACGACACCAGTCCTTTCAAAAATAGCCCGTATCGCTTAAATTTGAAACATTAACCTTCAGGCGCAAAAATTACACGATATGAAATGGTGGCTGTTGGATCTGGGACCTCAGATCCGATGGTGCAGAAGAAGCATGATAGGAGGTAAGATGCACGACAGAACATATGGGTAGGGTCAATGGCGGGTTAAATCCTAACCATCGGATCTTGGAAACGGACGGTCGAGATCTGTCAATGGGGAAGCAATGAACGGGTGGGGTTTGGTGATCAGAAGCGATGTGGACCGTCCGATTAGACTTGACCAATGACTAAGATTCAATCGGAGGCTGGGATGGTGAAAATTTATGAGTGGAGCGCGAAGAGATCCTAGACGTTGGTTCTTGTGGATTCAACGGTCTAGATCTAATCGAAAAATGTGATGACGGGGGCTGTGAATCAAAGCGCGATTGGATCCTGACCGTTGGTTCTTGTGGATTCAACAAATGAGATCAAATCACATGATCAGAATTGGAGGAGGCAAGTGAATGGGCCCTTTGGTTTTGCAATGTGAGATTAAGCACTGGCCATTGGAGCGAGATAGATCAACAGTCAGGGTTAACTCGAAGGGGAGACCAAGGTCTAAGTATGGGGCACGATTAAATCCTGGTCGTTGGATCGGTAGAGATCAATGGTCCAGATCGAATCGGCGGGATCAGGTGATGGGATCTGTCAACAAAGCACGATCGAATCCTGATCGTTGGCTCTTATGGATTCAACGACCAGGATTAAATCGGGGAGTCGGCCATCGGGGAAACAGAAGAGAGGGAAGACTAGATTAGTGCGATGTGATTGAGCTCTGGCCATCAGATCAGGAGAGATCGGCGGTCAGGATTAAGTTGGAGGGGGAATGGTGGAAGGCTTGCGATGGAGCACGATGTGATCTTGGCCATTGGATTGGGAGAGATCAACAGTCCTTATTTGAATCGGCAATTGGCAGAGAACTCATCGCATCAGAAAATTTCAAAGAACAAAGGAAAAGGCCGAAAGGAAAACTCCGATTGCGATTTGCGATTAGGCCTTAGCGCTTGGTCATGGCGCGGGTCTGATGTGGAAAAGGGCCTAAGGGCTAAGCCGAAAGGGGATTAAGGCCTTAATGTAAAAATGGTTGTTTTAGGCCTAAAATTAGTGTTTTTTAAGCCAAATGAGGGGTTCCAGTAGGCAAAAGGAGGGATTTTTAAACCAGATAAATGGAAATACGTGGTTCAAAAGGGGATTTAGGATGGTTTAGAGGTTAAATGAGGATTTTTCAGAGGGATTCTTTGAAGGAAACAAGGATGAAAATGGGAATTTTGAGGGAGTGAAAAAAGGGAAAATGGAGGCCTTTTGAAGACAGTTTCCTTCACAAAACAGTAGGGTTATTTACTGGAAACAACAGTGAAGGTAACTTTGTAGGATAAGGACATCATTAAGGCTTCAAGAATGATAGATTTTCAATGAAAATATTTCTCTTGAAGGCTTAGAAACATATTTAGCCACCTGTTTTCTTGAAATTTTTTTATAGGTGGCTAACAGTGGCTCCACATGGGGATGGCACCTTCTTGAAGGTGTCAAGAATCTCAGAAATATTCTTTGGAAGTAGGCCAGAGCCTGTTCCTTGACCACCTTTCTCTTATTTGATCAGCTGCTACAAACATGAAAGAATTATATCAGCAGCAATACTTCCCCAAACAATCTACCTACCCATCCTACTGTCCTAACATTTTTTCTTCAAGGTGCATTTAGACTTGCAGATCTTCTTCATCATTATTTTTTATTAAAAGAAAAAACTCATCTAATTATACCCTTATTTATCCATGAGACCAGATTAAACAATTGGACTCATAGTTTCTCTACCTAAACTAATATCTGCCAGGATTAAACTGTCTGGCAAACTTCATTCTCTACATTCTACAATAGAAATTGAAACATAGCCAAACCAAGGTTAGACTGCCTGATTTGTTGTTGGTCCAAGGCATAAATACAAGCTGCACTTGAACTGAACTTCGCAGAAACTAAAAGAAAAATTTTGAAGGCTTGAAATTCTGAAATTTAAGAGCATCCTTCTTTCTCCTTGTGACTCGGGTTTTGAGCTTATTAGAGTCACTTTTCTTTCTTCATTTCAGCTCTGATTTTGACCTTGTGAGAGTTGTTTCTTCTTATTTTCTCTGCTGGTTCAAGTTTTGAGCATGTTAGAACCAGCTTTTCACTTTCTCTAGCTCATTTTTTGAGCCATTCTTTTGGAACTTAATAGGTTCAATATTTGAGCATGTCTAAACCTTCTATATTTTTTTTATTATTTTTTTTATTTTTTTAAACAAAACAGAGTAATGGTATTTACAATGGAAATGAAAACTTTAAACTAAAATTCAACAGTACTAATGTTTGAGCATCCTACCATTGACAGGACCCCTAAATAGATCTGTACCATCCAATTCTTGCAGAAAAAAGGCATTTGGACAAATGACAGACTGAATAATGTAAGGACCTTGCCACAAACTATCAAATTTTCCATGCTTACCCTTATCCTCTCTTCTAGAGTCTCACTTGAGCACCCTGTCCCCAATCTTGAAATCAGAGGACTTTGTTCTTTTATCAAACAACTTCTTGATGTTCTCTTTCACTTTCAAAGCTCTGTTGTAGACTTCTTCCCTTGTATGCTGGAGGTGTATGGTATGATTGATCCTCCTTACCACGCTGTCTTTTTCTGACTGTATTTCTTGGACCAATTTTATCACTGGTACTCCCAAGCTGGTAGGGAATACTGCATCTACCCCATAGAAAAGCTGATATGGAGACATTCTGATGGATTTCTTTGTTGTCAACCTATCGGCCCATAGAGCATGCACCAACTTGTTATGCCATGATTTTTTATTTTATTCAAGCAACTTCTTGATGATGGTCACCAAACTTTTATTTGATGATTCTGCTAGCCCGTTAGCTTGAGGGTAATAAGCAGTAGAATGACCAAGTGCAATCTGATACCTCTGACAAAAATCAATCATCTTTTTGGAATCAAATGCAACAGCAATATCAGTGATAATTTTCCTAGGGCAGCAAAATCTAGAGAAGATATGGTCTTCAAGGAATTTTATAATAACGAAGTCTGTGGCATTCCTAGAAGGGTTGGCCTCTATCCATTTGGTGAAGTAGTCAGTGGTTGTGAGTATCCATCTATGTTGGGTAGATGTAGCAGGATGGATTTCCCCTATGAAGTCTAGGCCCCACTGTTGAAAAGGAGCTTCAATAGTGATGGGTTGTAAAGGTAAAGGAAGGAGTTTTCTTTTGCCCTCAAAGATCTGGAATTTTTGGCAGGCAACTATCATTTTATGAACATCCTGGAAAAGGGTGGGCCAGTGATAGCCAGCTCTAAGGATTTTATTGTCAGTGTTTTTCTAGTAGAGATGGCCTCCACACTCTCCTTCATGGAACTCATGCTTGATTCTCTCTGCATCCACTTCAGGAAAACATTTAAGCAATAGACCATTTGAATTTTTCCAATATAAACATTCATTTAAAATGAAATAATTTCTAGCTTTTAACTTTAAAAACCTTGCCTTTGTCTTAGATAAATCAAGAGGAGCATTCAGATTTACAAGCACATACAAGATATCAGCATACCACGGTGAGTTTTGGAACTATTCTTCTACAGTGGGATCTGGTAATTCTTCCTGTTCATCCAAACCATCTACCATATTAATGTCAAGGGCTTGTAAGTTAGATTCAACCATTAATTGTGCTAAGCCTTGACCCTTGATGAGCTTAGTGGGTTTGATTTCCAAATCATATCCTAGTATGACAGTAATCCACTTGCCTCTCTTTCCATCTGGATCCTGTGACAAAATGTCCTTTACCACTATGTTAGGAACAAAGGCAATAATATGGGAGTGTAAAATATACACCCTGAAATCCTTTAAGGCCTTTACCAGAGCATAGGCCTATTTTTCCATGATATTGTATTCCAAGGGCGCATCTCTTAAAGCCTTGCTGAAAAACGCAATAGGCTGCTCTTGTCCCTCTGAATTTTTCTGCAGCAGGTCAGCAGCCACAATATGCTCTGATGCAAAAGAGAATATGAGGAATTCTTTAGAAAAATCAGGGCTGATTAGGACCGGTGCCCAGGTGAGTGCATGTTTAACTAATTCAAAATATTTTTTGGCTTCTAGAGTCCATTTAACTCCTACCTCTTTCTTGAGCATGTTAGTCATATTCCTAAGGAGTTCTGCTAGGTTGGGTATAAATATCCTCAAGAAGTTAATCTTCCCAATAAAGGACTACAATTCCTTGATGTTTCGTGGGTGGCTAATCTGCAGTATTCCCTCAACTCTTTTTGGGTATATTTTAATCCCCTTTTTAGATATTATATGGCCAAGAAGTTTACCTTCTTGAAGACCAAACACTGTCTTTTTGGGATTTAAAGATAGCCCAAACCTTCTGCATTTCTCAAAAACTTTTCTCAAATGTTCAAGGTGCTCTTCATGAGTTTTGGAATAAATTGTTATGTCATCAAGGTAAATTTCGATGAAGTGGCCTATTTCCTCAGAGAATTCAATGTCCATGGCCCTTTGAAAAGTGGCCCCAACATTCATTAATCCAAAAGGAATTTTCACATACATGAAAGTGCCCCAAGGAGTGGTGAAAGTTGTTTTAAGTTGATTTGTTGGGAGTACTAAGACCTGGTTATACCCTAAAAAGCCATCTAACAGATAAATCCTCTTAGACCCAACTACCCTTTGTAGGATGTGTTCCATTTTGGGCAAGGGGTAATTGTATTTTAAGCAAGCTATGTTTAAGTTTCTAAATCAATGCACAACATTACTTCTCTAGTGCTTTTCCTTACAGCCACAAGGTTAGATACCCAATCTGAAAACCTCACAGGCACTATGATTCGGGCCTTGTACATTTTCTTAATATCTTTTTCTACTAGAGGTAGCTGTGCAGGGTTTATTCTACACAACTTTTGCCTAAAAGGTTTCTGGTTTTCTTTCAATGGAATCTTATGTTGGATGATTTTTGTGTCATAGGCTTTCAAATCTTCATAACTCCATGCAAAAACATCCACAAACTCTTTAAATAAATCAATGTATTTCTGTTTGATATGCGCAGGCAAAGACTTAGATAATTTGATCATTTTAGGCTTGTCTTTGCTACCTATATTGCATTCTTCAATGTCATATTCAATGGGTTCTATAGTAGGTTTATTCGCCACATCATTAAAATCAAGGAGGTCCTCAAGGGGTGCTAGTCCTCTGGGTATGTTTTTATCTTTTGACTGCACTACCTCTATGTCTTCTTTATCTGTGTTCATGTATTCTTCTGTCTGGTTTTCAAACTCTTTGGTTATCATGTTTATTTCTGCAGTAAGGGATGGTTTATCTTCGTCGAGGGGTTCTTTATCCAGACAGTTTTCTTCGGACTCAGAGCTTGAATCTAGAAATTCAAACTCATTCCTGGAAAGTAAGAAATACTTTATTTGTTTGTCACCCTCAAATACCTACCAATATTTTTCATTATCTGGTACTGTTGGTCTATGTTTTGTTTGAACCATAAGCTTTTTGTCACTAAGTGATCTCTGGTATGAACTAGCAGCATAGGCCAATCCATTTGCAAGTGTGTTTTGACTTCTAGGGACAAACACAAGCTCATATTCTACAAATGAAAAATATCCATGGCATCATTTATGTATGCCCTTAATCTAGGATTTTTTGTAGTGTACTCTCCATTTATTTTTTGATGACCAGTTCTGTATCCCCATGAACAACTACCCTCTCAGCCCTTAGTTTTTTCAATAGATGAAATCCTAAGAGGAGAGCTTCATATTCTGAAATTTTGTTTGTACATTTTAAATTTAGCTTGAAGGCATGACTCTCAGTATAATCATTTTTAGTATTTGCAACCATACCCCAGCTCCTGTGCTCCTTCTAGTGCAAGACCCATCAAAGCTCATACACCACAAGGGATTGTTTGCAAGTTTGTTGTCAGTTTCCTCCCTACTGTCATCTTGTTTCCTGAGGTTGGAATGATGATGGGTAATCTGCTCTCTACAGTATTGGTTCATATTTTCTTACTCTACGAATCGTTCAGATGTTTCTCCCTTGTTTTCCTCTGTATCCAGAGCTGCCATTATGTTTATATTTGTGGCCTCTACTTTTCTGTTTGCATTTTTATTCTCTAGCTCTTACTCATCTGTATACCCATCATTGAAAAGGATAAAATATTATAGGTCTGTATGGACAGAGTAAAGGGGGGAATTTTATGGTTTCTCTAGGCCGCTTACCATAAATTTCATGTGAGCTTCCCTATATAGTCTTCTAGGCTGGCTGAAAATAGGGATAATGGCATATGTCATGTCCATTTTCATTGTACACTATAACTTGGCACCCCATGAACTTGACATAAACATGCAATACTTGGTAGGTACATCTGCCACTACCACATCCATTACCATGCACTTGGTTGGGATCTCGGTCAAATTAACACAGAGATCTTTGATCAGGTCCAAACATTTCACTCTGCTAGAGTCAAAAGAATATAAATCCTTATATGGTCTGGTTATCTCTAGGCCTATATTTTCCATAATCACTTTGGGTATTAGGTTGTGTGAAGCCCTTGAGTCATGCATAGCATTATGCAGGATGTTGTCATGGATATTTATACTGACATAGAAAGGAGGTACTACTCCTTCCTGAAATTTCCCTTCAAATTTTGGGCCAAACAACAGAGCTGGTTGATCATCATTTAAATTGACAGTGTCGATTTTTTCTCCCAAGTTTAAAGCTTTCAAAATTTGGATTTTATATGCATCTTGGGTGGCTAACTCAGTAAGAGGAACAAAAGTTTTGATTTTGGCTATTTCACTCTCCAAATTGAAAGAAGACTGACTCTTTGAAAGATTCAATTCTGTTTTGTTGGCCACTTTTTTATTGGCAGAATCAACTTGTTGATTCTCATTATGTACATTGGTTAAAATTGCGTTTTCAGGAGCATTAGCTGGAATGCTAGTGCTACTAGTTTCTTGACTTGGTTTATTAGTGGTTTGGATGTCTTTGTCCTTGTTTTTGCCAGAACCCTCAGCTATTTTTTTGTTGATTTTAGCAATCCCTTTAGGAGTATTTTCAGGTCTTTAGTTGATAGTGACTTCAGAGGTTTTGGCTTTGGGGTTTTCTAGGTTCCTTTTACTTTTGATATCATATTTTTCTTGGACCTACATGATGGCATTGTTGAATCCTAACCTATAGTCTTCGGATTCTAGCTCTTCCTCATCCCAATGTGAGTATGAGGTCTGGTTGTCTTCTGTGGAAAAGGTGTGATCTTGGTTATCCACTTCTACCTATTTATGGTAGCTCCCTCAGACTCTTCTACTATTCCCTCATCTTCATCAAGGAAATTCTCTTGGAATGGAGGTATGATTTTTTGGTCAGAATCCCTTTGCCTATCTTGACTATTCTCCCTTCTATAATTTTGGTTCCTATTTCTATTTTGGGGGTGGTTTTGATTGTCTCTTGGTTGTTCTGTCTCAAGTAAGATCATCCTTTTCATCATATCTTCCATCATCCTTTCCATTTTTGAGCTAGATGTGGAGGGTGTAGTATCATATTTATAAGTTAACCTCTTCTCCGATCTCAGCCTAGCTCTTTTCTCAATTAAGTTTTCTTCTACACTCACAGCTCCCTGCTGCATGTCTTCTAGAGTTGCATAGTCTCTCTCCCTTAGTTGATAGGCCATATCAACATCAAAACCCTCAGGATATCTTACTAAGGCCATGCCTTGGGGATGTTTCATATCAGTTGGGAGATCATTGTAGACCCTGTTAAACCTGGAAGAGTAATCATGAACACTTTCTCCCTGATTTATTTTAAGATTCTGATACTCTGCCAATATCTGAAGAGGGTTGCTTTTGATTTCCTATTTGTTTATGAATGCTTGTTGTAAAATGGGACGGTCATGGATGCTATTAGGAGTTAAGCCCTTAAACCACTTCTTTACTTCTCCTCCTAAACTTTGAGCAAATATTCTCATTTTAACGGTCTCATCATCTATCTCCATGTAATCAAATGCATTTCCTATCCTAGTTACATGCTGTTGAGATGTGGTAGATTATTCTCCAGTGAAATGGGGGATTTTAGACTGATATTCATTTGGTAAAGGAACCAGAGGCTATGGTAACACTAATGGGGCATACCATGCTTCCATGGCTGTGTTTTGTAGTGGTAAGGGGTTGGCTTGAGTAGCAGGTATATGGATGGCAGAACTGCTTGGACCAGCAACAAACTGTTGAGTTGATTTTGGGTGAGAGAGACCCAAGTTATGAATGAAGTGGATATCAGGAGGTGTTGATGGAGGGGTTTCTCTGTCATTAATATATTGACCACTAGGTGGTGGTGAAATTGGAGGCTCAAAGTCTGTCTGATCTATACCACTGAAAGACTTAGTTCATGGTAAATTACTTGGTAAGTCTAAGTCAACTTGAGTATCTGATAGAGCTGCAAGTTTTTCAGGTGCTGAGTTAGCTCTATGAATGGGTATGAAAATAGTTGGATCCTTAGAGGTGTGAGACTTCCTAAGAATTCTCTCTGGATTTTCAACTATTTCAGGGGGATATGGGTTAGGATAAGCTCTAGTATGGATTTTCCTTGAAGCCAGTATGTTAAGTCTCAACGAAGAAAGTTAGCCAGGTATGACATTCTTTAAGAGGCAAACTATCTTTAAACAAAGAAGCTTAATCCTATATGTTTCTTTTAATATGGATGATGTTTTAATGAAACTATTCTCCCAGTGGAGTTTTGTGAAAACAAAGATAACCAACAGGCCTACTGATCACCAGTGGAGTCTTTTGGTCATTTAGGAACCGTGGAGTCGCTAGCTGGAGGGTTTAAAGTGTTTCAAGAAGGTTTACTGTCCACCATAGTGATTAAATACCAGATCCAGGCTATTGGTCTTCTTTGAGTTCTTAGAAATGTTTTAAGGAGTTTTTTACTAAAAGTTCCCCAGTGGAGTCGCCATTATGTTGTGGTTTCTATGATTTGGCAGATTTGGAAATACCAAATGATAAGACAACATCAAACCACTTTGGGATCTCAGGATCTAGCCCTCCTAGATCCAGAGAGGGATCTCTATATAAAGGAAAAGAAATGTATATCTTTGAAGTTCAATTTAAGGTATTAGGTTAGTTATAGGGCGCAAGGGTTTTTTTTTGTTTGTTTGTTTGGTTGGGAAACATGAAAGAAGGGTTAAATATAAGGTAAGGGGATGGGGGGAGAAGGATTTTTGGGCAATGGGGAGACAATTAAAAGAGAACAGAAGTCCATTTGGCAATGGGGTCATAAAGGGATTTACTTGCAATTCAAATATCCAAGGTGTTCAAAGGGCTAGTCATCTAAAATAGAGGATCTCTTAAGATGATAGTGTGGAATGAAACAATAAGCAAATCAATGGGAATAACAAGGAAAACCTTCCAAGGTGACCACTTCGAAGAAAACCTAGGGACAAGGCATGCCTTAACCTCTATGATCTAAACTCCTAATAAGGCTAACTCTGAAAGACAACAATTCAGTAGTCCTCCTGACTACTTCCAGACAATAGAAAACATTTAAGTTTAACAAAGAGCGAAACCTAAGATCGGAGAAAGACTTTTAACTTTCTCTGCTTTTGGAATTCAACTCAAAGGGATATTATAAAGGTTTAACTGTTGGAAAAGGAACCTAGTGAGACAGGGCTAGCTCTAAATCTCCCAGTTCCTCAATTATATCAGTTGAACCAGACAAGAACATCTAAGAAACAAATTCTAAATTCATACATCAATAAGCATGGGTAGGCCAACGTCTTTGATTGGTTAAATTATATTGAATTTGTCTTTAGATAC
The DNA here is from genome assembly GCA_034641835.2 of Pinus albicaulis. NCBI lineage: Eukaryota > Viridiplantae > Streptophyta > Pinopsida > Pinales > Pinaceae > Pinus > Pinus albicaulis. The sequence goes on along the minus strand of CM076578.1, from coordinate 97,277,087 downwards.
ACAATCAACAGAAAACATAAAGATAAGAAAATACAATGAGCATTAGGGTACTTGGAGCAGTATGTCCCCAGCTAAATTTATTGTTTTCTTATCAGAGAAAGTGAAACAAGATGTAAAACAGAGAGAAACCAATAAAAAAGTAAGAACACGTCACCACTGATTTAGATCAGGATCCGATGAACATGCTTGTCATATTAGAAGAGAAAAAAAATTCACATACATCCTTGTCCAATAGCTTGATATCAATCAAAAATCATCTCCCAGCCTATTCACAACTACTACTCACAGAACTCTAACTCAGTGAAACTGCTTACAATCAGTGTTTTTTCAATAATTGACCAACGTTTTCAATGTATTTATTGAGAGTTCTTATAGGTGAAGAGTGATAATAGTTGCGGATAGAACTTTAATGATTCATTTAAAACAGAGGGAGAAAAGTCTTTCGAAGCCCATTTGGTCTTAATATCTTTAAATTTACTTTAGGTACTTTTCAAAAGAAATGGGACCTTCTTTAGTTTGATAATAACTCAAGGGTATGTTCCACGAATGTTGGCCGGATAAATCGTTCTTGCGGACAAGATCGATTTCCCTAGTCTCAGAAGACAATCTAGCAACAAACGAAAAACTAGGTTTGTATTTCTCTAAATATATTCATTTTACAAATAAATGCTATGAAGGTGTTGATCCTACCTTAGATCGAAATGCTTATTTGCGGTCGTAGTGCCTCTGTTGCATCAAAATCCTTTCGTCGCAACAAGAATTCTTTCGTCGCAACAGTAATCCTTCCGTCGCAACAAGAGTTCTTTTGTCGAAAGAAAGTGTCGTCTTTCGTCGACCTGCAATCACAAACAAGAAAATATTAAATATCACATGTATAACAAATAATTATAAAACATACCTATCATAGTGATCAAGGAATCTATGAAATAAATGATCAAACGACGGCTTATTGAAATAAACAATCGAACGACAATTTATTGAGAAAAAAAAAACTTGATTGTATTAATCTTAAAAAATAACAGAAGAACCTTACAAGCTTAGCCTTGATGTTCGAAAGGCCTTCCCGGGGTCCGAATCAGGAGTCTCCTCTACTTTGATAAGTCTTGCACTCTTCCTCCAGGAGCATAAAGAGGTATGTGATCTTTCCTCTCAAAAGCTCAGCAGAAAGAAGTCTGAAAATCTCAACAGCACTTCAACTCAATCACACATAAATCTTGAACTCCAATTCTCAATCTCCAAAATATAACCATTTGAGGCTACCCAATGCCTCCTTTTATAGAGCAGATGAGGAGGTTAGGATTCCACCTTTGAAGGGATAGAATCCTCCTTCAAAGGGATAGACTCCTCACATCAAGGGATTAGTTCCTTAAGGTGAGGGATACATGCACCTTATCAAAGCATACTCATCCCCAAAAAATCTCATCTAGAACCTTCTATAATTTACCTCAAACCAACTTTTTAACTTTACTTCCTCCCTCTTTTGAGTTTGGAGGGGGTACGCAGGAATTTCAAAGGAAAACTGCATTCTAGAACGCAGGTAAGCCATGCATTACCTGCGTACCCAAGCAAGGAATGCAGGCAGGTTTCATGTTACATGCGTACCCATTCTTTCAGTGGTTTTTAGGGTTTTTCTTCTTGTTTCAGGGCTTGACATGAGGAGTAAATGTTATAAGACTTGCAAAGGAGGTATGTGTGAGTGTTAATGAGCTCATACAGTCGACAGAATGTCAAGGTGACAGTTTTTAGTGTAACAGATTGCCCCCTACAGTGCGAAGTCTATTGAAAATGTAGCAAGATGAAGGAGCTTAGTGAAATGAAGTCGCCTTCACTAAGTGGGCCCGCAGGCAAATTCTGGCGCAAAGTCTATTTTTAGACTATGTATATTTTTAGACATATGGAGCATGGTCCGGGGATTGCAGTATGTGATTCTTGGAGTATTGGTCATGTTGGTAAAAATAGATAAGACTCTATTTTTTGGACCTATAGGTCGAAGTCTATTTTTAGACTGCCTCTCCTTAAAATAGGGAAGTCAAATATTATTTACCCTTAATAATATTTGGACTATAAACTTTAGTTTACTCTCTTGGAGCACTTCAGTTCGAGCTACAGAAGTGGCTCATGCATCTGACAGAGGAATTACGCTATTCCTAAGGGTTTGGTGAGCTCATGCATGGTTGACTTCAGTTAGGACTTCAGTGGCAGAAGTTTGGTGGAGTTGATGAGACAGTTGGTGGAGTTGTGTTCGGTTTAACTTAGTTGAACTAGTTGAGATTAGTTTAACTAGCTAATCAACTAGTAATGAGGGGAGTGAATTAAATATTATTTAATTCATTAATTAGTAACTCATTATTCAACTCAAGAACACATCAGTTCACTACAGTGCATGGACAGTTCAGTGGAGACCAATGAAAGAGGTAGATGAAAGGGTGGAGTTAGCTATCAATGGCGACATCAGTTGTGCATGAGATTTGCACCACACTTGGAGGAATTGCCCATGATGATTGCACTGTCAAGCCAAGGAGATTCAAACCTTGGATCTCTATATAGACAGGCCTGGATTGCGCAATAGAGGCAAGGCAATTGGCGGTGAGTTTTGAACCAGTAACCTGTTCAAAACTGAGCTAGTTTGTGTGTAACTTCATGAGATAGTACTGAGTACTTGTGAGGAGTATTGTACAGAGTTTGTTACATGATTTCTCCATTATAATATACACAATAGCTGCGGGGTTTTCAGCTATAATCTTTCCCCATACATACTGTGTTAATGTGTATGATGAATTGATGTGCTATCGCTTGTTTTATTTCCGCATGTGTGATGATCTGAGTGGAAGAGATTATGTGTTTCATATAAATTCGAATTGTATGTGATCAGGATAGTCTCGGTGGATAATTAATCATTATTCAGCAAATTTCTACAAATTCTAAAATAGATGAAGATGAAGTCTGTCATATATGAAGAGTGAAGTACTTTATCATTTCAAGGATCATCTTGTGGACACCCCAGTCGAAACCTGTAAAAGGATTCAATGCAAAATATATATATGTAATCATATCATCACTGAGGTAGGCATTCCCATACTCAGATCAAAAATGAACTAAACTTGTTCTGATACAGAAATTATTTTAATATTACATCAATAGTGTAGACACAACATGGGCACAACCATCTGTAATGAATAGTATACAGTATAATAATAAAACTCCTCGCAGCCTAGATGGTGGAAACTAGATCCAGGGTCTTGATTTCTAGTTCCCGAACTAGTATGATTCTATCCATGCGATTAAATGTGTTGAAGTCGAACATAGTAGAAACCACTTGATTACCAGTCAATAATTTAAATTGTTAACAAGTGTGAGAGTAACCACCAGTAATGTCAATGGCTCTCAAAGTACTCAGTACAATCCATGAAATGTGAATGAATGAGCTCAAGTCGAATATGTCACAGAATCATTCGATCGAAGGTCAATGATGCAACTTGTCGTCGAAGGCGAGAAACCTGCCATTGAAGCATGCAGATTTCAAGGTACTGACAATTTTTGGATCAACTTCCTAGATAATGAGCTGTCGTTGATAGAAAGTGATCCGTCATAGGCAAGCCCACAACACGAAATCATAGATCAAGTTTTGAAGAAATATATTGGCAAGGACTGACTCAGGGATGGTCAAAATGGAAGACAAATATTTTGGAAATGAATGGTTTGTTTGAACTGTCCTCTTGAACACATAACGACACTGCAGATGGCTTGGTGACAATTGACCCAAAGCTAATACCCAGAAACTGGGTGAAGATTTTCAATATGGTTTGATTAAATGTTAGGCAAAGGATTTTCCCAACCCAGGTGAACAAAAAGTGTCATGTTCAAGAGCGGTTAACGATTTTCCGAATAATCAAAATGTAACAAATAGGTTTGTTTTTCTCTCTTTTTCCCCGACCATTTATGGCAAGTACCTCTTTATTTTTGACAAGCTTGAGGAGGATAACATTTTCTTGTTTAGAAGCTCATATTTCGGATGAGTCCAACTTAGTTTAAGATTTGAAACCTAAGAAGGAGTGGTTCATTCTTGTTTAAAAATTGAACAGGTCCTTTTACTGTTAAATTTTAACGAGTCCAGTATAGGAGAAACTTGGTGTTTTTCAATTTTAGGGAGTCATAAGAAAAAACTTAAGAAAACTCCATGGGTGTACTTTTTCATAAATTTAGTCTCTCGATCCCAAAAAAGGATAAAATAATGCGGGAGAGAACTCTATTGACCATAATTAGTCAACGTATAACTTTTTCGTAAATAGTCCATTTCATTCCATAAAAGTGGTAAACTTATACTGAAAGGACGATTATTCATTTACTTTAACGTGTTCGAATAATCAAGTGCTCGACAATCTTTTCATGTTTAGAGAGTCTGAAAAGGTCTTAAAAGAGGACTCCAAGGTTTCACTTTTTCGTAAGTTTTAACGAGTTCGAAAAAGGGATAAAAATGTACTCATGGTTTTCACTTTTTCATAAGTTTTAACGAGTTCGAAAAAGGGATAAAAATATACTCCTTTGGCCGACTTTCAATTTAATTTACGAGCAGGAAAAGATGGAAAGAACTCAGAATTTTCATGTTTTTTACGAGAATGAAAGATAGCATAATAATCTCGGGATTTTCATGAGTTTAACGAGTCTTGAAAATAACCGAAATTGACTCAAGATAGGTTTCATTTTTACAAAAGCTTGAAACAGATAAAAGCTATGCTTCAGAGTGGTTTCATTTTTCAACAAACTTGAAACAGAGAAAAAACCGTGCTTGATGCCCCCTAAGCGTAATTGCTAGAGCGCATGCCCCCCAGCTTCATTTCATTCAACTAAGTACACTGCTGGTAATTAATAGCTAGATGGAATGAAGGTTCATTTACGAGATCATATGAAAGACCAGACCTAAAAATGTAAGAAAATTACCCAAAATATTGAAATAATTAACCTAAATATATGACTTAACATTTATGAGATCTAGTCAAAGACTCGACTCAATTAGGGGAGGATTTGTTTCATTTTTTAATGAGCTTGACACAGAGAAGAAAAAACTATTATCATGGCAACGTGTTTCATTTTTTAACGAGGTTGACATAGTAAAAGGAACTTTCCTTGTATCTACTCTCTACAATCTACCTACTGATTCATTTTTTAATGAGGTTGACATAGGAAAAGAACTATCCTCATACCTGATTCATTTTTTAACAAGGCGGACTCAGTAAAAGGAACTATCCTCTGACCAACTGATTCATTTTTTAACGAGGTTGACACAGGAAAATAACTGTCCTCATACTTGATTCATTTTTTAATGAGGTTGACTTAGTAAAAGGAACTATCCTGAGACTCACTGATTCATTTTTTAACAAGGTTGACACAGTAAAAGGAACTATCCTCGGAAACTACTAAATTCTAATCTATTAATCTACTCTCTACAATCTATCTAGTGATTCATTTTTTAATGAGGTTGACACAAGAAAAGAACTATCCTCATAGAATCTTGTTTCATTTTTTAACGAGCTTGACACAAGAAAAGGAACTATGCTCTCAACTAACTGATTCATTTTTTAACGAGGTTGACACAGTAAAAAGAACTATCCTCACTCACTGATTCATTTTTTAACGAGGTTGACACAGTAAAAGGAACTATCCTCGGACTCACTGATTCATTTTTTAACGAGGTTGACACAGTAAAAGGAACTATCCTCAAACTCACTGATTCATTTTTTAACGAGGTTGACACAGTAAAAGGAACTATTCTCACCTCACTAATTCATTTTTTAACAAGGTTGACACAGTAAAATGAATTATCCTCGGACTCACTGATCCATTTTTTAACGAGGTTGACACAGTAAAAGGAACTATCCTCGGACTCACTGATTCATTTTTTAACGAGGTTGACACAGTAGAAGGAATTCTCCTCATCTCACTGATTCATTTTTTAATGAGGTTGACACAGTAAATGGAACTATCCTCACTCACTGATTATGGCTTCCAACAGGAAGAAACACATGTCAATGGACACACCTTGATCATGGCTTCCAAGAGGTCTTCATCAGAAGGAAGAATAGTTCTCTGGAAGGAACACATGTCAAGGGACTAAAAAGGGATAAGAATGTCCCGTTCAAATAATCCCATAGATTTTTCCATGTCAATTGCCGGATCTAAGTCAAAGGAAGACGAACAAATAGTCAGAGGCTCGCTTACATCGGTAACTGAAAACATGGGACTAGTTGCCACATAATTAACCCGTGGTGGGGTAGATACCACTTGCGAATCATGAACATTTAGGGGTGTCTTATTATTGGTTTTTGAATCAAGACTAGGGAATGAAAGCTGGTCTACAGTCACAATATTTCCATTGTGAGGGAAATACATCACGCGAAAGAGTGTCGATACTACAGCTTTCATTGCATAGACATAGTCTCGCCCAAGGAGTAAATTGAAATCCAAGGGGCCTCGAACTACCATAAGATCAATACAGACAGTTTTACCTTCCAAAGTAATAGAAAACTTAGGAAGGATTCCTAAAGGTTCACTAATGGTTCTGTTAAAAGCTTTCAGATTCTGCGTAATAGGCACAAGCTGAGGGGAACCCAAAGCTTTCCAAACAGTTGAGGATAAAATACTAACAGAAGCACCTTCATCTACCTGTGTGCGGTGTATGTCCCTACCACCAAACTTCACAATGATTTGGAAATGGATGGAGGAAGGAAGATGAGGTTCTATCAGTCTATTTGTCGAGAAAGACCTGGAGGCCACTTGGAGGGACTATTGTAGAAATGAGCCAAAAAACATAGCCCCAGAAGAATCTTATGTAACAAGAAGAACCTGAGCGGTGTGAAATTCACTCTCTAGAGGGATAATGGGATCGATCAAATGTGAAATCGAATCGACCACTTGATCAACTAATGGATCATCAACCTGAGTGATATGAGTTTCACTCTCCAATGGAAGAGTGGGATTGACTGTACTTGAAATGAGATCAATCAATCCGTCTGTTGACGGTAGGTTGGGAGAAAGTTTACAGTTACCAGTTGGAAATTCTTGCTGTGGAACAGTAAGGTTTTCCAATAATCTTGAGGCTTCATCCATGTGAGGGAAAATGTGAGTTTGATGACTCCCTTTACATAACTTACAAGGAAACCTAACTTTACCCTTTTTCCCCGAAACCTGAATATCATTAGTTAATGGATCAACGGAAAGTTGATGAGATTTTTCTAACCATACTTCCAAGACCTTAGGAATACCAGGATAATTTATAAGGAATTGGTCACCCTTACAAAGCTTGAAAGGGTATTTGGGTTTATGACGCATGTTGGAGGTTTCCTCAACACAACTAACACTTACAACCATGGTTGGTTGGTTGAATTCTTTCTTATCTTGCTTCTTCTTCTTCTTCTTCGCCACCTGGTTACTAGCATCAAGGCTTTTACCAAGTGAAAAGGAAGAAATGGAGGAAGAAATATTAGGCGAAGAAGGTAAAGGGTCAACAGAAGGTTGGTGATGTTGACATGGTGAACTCTGTTGAAGTGAAGCATCCGATTGAGGTGGAACAATTGGAGTATTCAGGGCCAACGAAGTTGAAAATAAACATATCGGTAAACCTATTGTAAATCCAGGCAATGACAAAGTAGCCATATAAGGAGGACCAACATTTCCAAAGCAAGGAAAAGTACTAGGATTCTCGTTAAGAGGGGTTCCTTGGTTGGTAAACTCCGGAACGGTTGCCATTATATTCAACTTCAGTGAATTTTATTAACAATTTAAAACTAAAATTAACAATTTACAATTCACACCTAACAATTAAAATTCACAATTCACACCTATGGTCTCTAAAAGTAAAAAAAAACAAATTAACACGCGCTATCAAATCTAGGAGTCAAACCACACAAAAACAGTAACTTCCCGTACTAAAAACACTAGTTGGTGATGAAATCCAACTTAGTAGAAATTTAATACAAAAAGGGCGGTTGGAACAGTTACCCCAACAACCTGATTAATGAAATAGACTGGCACAAGTTTCTTCACAAAACCATCTCGTGTGAAGAGAACCCCCCAGAGATTCCAAGTGAGTCTAGTCGACGTCTGCTTCAGGTACAGTGAGATCTTTCCTTCACCGTCACCTTAGGAAATAATCTTAAGATTTTGGACACTAAGGTTACCAACAGTAAAAAATACAATTGGGGGAACAGTCTACGATCCGATTCCACGAACAAGGGAAGATTTACAAAGCTCAATCCCCTTGAAGGCTCATTGACATGGTTAATCCGAGGTTTACCGACAAGTGACCCCAGGCTCCTCGACAATGGTTAATCCAAGGTTTACCATTTTTAATGCGCGCATAATCTTCTATCTTTCCCAATGAAACATAATTGATTGTCTCAAAGGTTCGGACATGATCTTGTGATTAACTCCTTTAAGAGAAGCTTCCCAGATTGTACCAATTACAATTGGATTTATTTCCTACCGCAACATTTATCTACTTTTTTGTTTTATTTGCTTTGGAAAGTTAACTACAACCTATTCCAAAGCACTAATCCTGAGCTATATTGGTGGAAAGAGCCCTAAAAATGTAAAAATTACTAGATGAATTTTAATTAAGCGTTGTGCTATTTAGGCTATTATTAATCAAAAGGGTAAATGGATATGAAACCAATGGTGTTATGACCCAACCCAAAACTGAATGCAATCGAATATGATAATGCAATCTTTTCAATTCGATGAATCCTAACTAAAGTAAGGAGAGAGTTTCCATTCACTTCCAACAATGCAAAAAATTGATCACTAAGAGAAAATATAACAAATTCTTTAATGCACTAATTTCATCAAGAAAAACTAATGCAAATCAATTCCAAAACAATTTTTATTTTTGTGTTTTTAAAACAAGCATAAAAGCATCTAAATTCAAATCAAAGAAAATTGATCTAAATCTACGATTGATTTTTCAGAATGTAAACTATGCAGTTGTGATCTATGCACAATTCACATGAAAAGTATGCAAATGTAATCTATGCACATTTTTCATTCATATTCTGAAAATGAGAATTCTAATTATGAAAATGTGATCTATGCAAGAGAATTCTCAAACACAAGATGATTCTAATGTGATCTAAGAACCAATCAAGTGCAAGTCAAGAAAAGAAAAAAGATGCAAAATTGTGAAAAGACTGAGACAAACCTCCAAGTAATGACCAAAGGAAATCAAATTAAGAATTTCTCAAAAAAGAGACCCAAAACACCCAATTAACTTAATGGAGATTGATGAGATGAAAAATTGCTGAAAGAAATTCAGAAACAAGAGATTTTTGACAAAAAAATACAGATCTGGGTAGATGCTAAGAATCCTAAATTAAATCTAAACTAAACTGAAAAAAAAAATCTAGAGTTTTTCTAAAATTTTAACAGGGTCCGCGGGGTCCTAGAAGTAACAGGTGTGGTCCCGCACTATTTACTTAAATAAAGTGCGAAACAACCCGCATTGTGCAAAAAAAACAAAGTGCGGTCCCCAGAAAAATTCAAGAAAAACATAAAAGATTTCAAAATTTTCAAAAACAGAGAAAACCTAAGCTACCCAGGCAGATATCCATCAATCAAAAACTAGGAAAATTTTTTCCTCAAATCAAAATAAAAGAGAACCAAAAACAACAAGTTCTTTCCCCAGCGGATTCACCAATTGTTTGGCTCGATAAATCATTGTTGCGGACAAGATCGATCTCCCTAGTGTCAGAAGACAATCTAGCAACAAACGAACAACTAAGTTTTTCTTTATCTAAATATATTCGTTTTACAAATAAATGCTATGAAGGTGTTGAACCTACCTTAGATCCAAATGCTTATTTGCGGTCGTAGTGCTTCTGTGGCATCAAAATCCTTCCGTCGCAAGAAGAGTTCTTTCATCACAACAGTAATCCTTGCATCGCAACAAGATTTCTTCTGTCGAAAGAAAGTGTCGTCTTTCGTCGAGCTGCAATCACAAACAAGCAAATATTAAATAGCACCTGTATAACAAATAATTATAAAACATACCTATCATAGTGATCAAGGAATCTATGAAATAAATGATCAAATGACAACTTATTGAAATAAAAAATCGAACGACAATTTATTGAGAAAAACAAAACTTGATTGTATTAATCTTAAAAAATAACAGAAGAACCTTACAAGCTTAGCCTTGATGTTCGAAAGGCCTTCCCAGGGTCAGAAGCAGGAGTCTCCTCTACTTTTATAAGTCTTGCACTCTTCCTCCAAGAGCATAAAGAGGTATGTGATCTTTCCTCTCAAAAGCTCAGCAGAAAGAAGTCTAAATCTCAATAGCACTTGAACTCAATCACACATAAAGCTTAAACTCCAATTCTCAATCTCCAAAATCTAACCATTTGAGGCTACCCAATGCCTCCTTTTATAGAGAAGATGAGGAGGTTAGGATTCCACCTTTGAAGGGATAGAATCCTCCTTCAAAGGGATAGACTCCTCACATCAAGGGATTAGTTCATTAAGGTGAGGGATACATGCACCTTATCAAAGCGTACTCATCCCCAAAAAATCTCATCTAGAACCTTCTAGAATTGACCTCAAACCAACTTTTTAAGTTTACTTCCTCGCTCTTTTGAGTTTGGAGGGGGTACGAAGGCATTCCAAAGGAAAAATGCGTTCTAGAATGCAGGTAAGCCATGCATTACCTGCGTACCCAAGCCAAGAATGCAGACAGGATTCATGTTACATGCGTACCCATTCTTTCAGAAGTTTTTAGGGTTTTTCTTCTTGTTTCAGGGCTTGACATGAGGAGTAAAGGTTGTAAGACTTGCAAAGGAGGTATGTATGAGTGTTAGTGAGCTCATACATTCAAAAAAATGTCAAGGTGATAGTTTTTAGTGTAACAACGAAGTACTTTTCGGTTGGAGGTACTCTGTTTGTACTTCGAGACAAGAAAGGATGAAGTTTAGCCCTTCAGGTCTTCCATGATTTGTAACTAATGCACTGTTAGTTCTTTGGAGCTTTTTGTCAGAATAATAACTATTTTGGGGCTCGATGCAGAATAGAGAATGGGCAGTAGTGATTTTGTTCCTTTATTCAGTAAAAGGACTACCCTGCTGATATGTCCTTTGTGCTGCTACGATCAATGATTGTATTTAATCTATGAAGACCGTGGATTATGCTCTTTGATCTTCAATATTATGCTTTTAATCCTTTGATATCTTTAATTTCTTCTTCAGCGATCTTCGGATCTGCAACAGTCTTTCACTATGACTATAACTATGAAAACAATGCGAATTAACCAACTTTGAAACCTGCAAAACACAATAAACATGTTATAAAAACCAGCGGGAGTGGAGAAGGACTGCTTTAGAGGCTCGTGGAGATGGAGGAGTAATGATGAAAATAGTGAGTGTAGCGAAAAAATAGGAAAAATACACTGGCAGAGTAGCTAACCAATTGTTTTGGAAGTTTGGGTGCGAGGATAAACTGGGACCATTAGATTAGGATGATCTACGACAGAGTTCGATGAAGTCTTTGGATAGGTTAGATGAATGGAGGAAGGAATGAAATGTGATATAATTAGGGCTGTTGGATTATAATAATCAACAGTGGAGATCTTTCAATGGGATCATATGAAAGATCGGGTGAATAACAAATGGATGGGGTTGAAATTAAGTCACGACCGTCCGATCTCAGAGATCGATAGTCGGGGTTAAATCAGGAGATACACAGCAGAGGGCTGTAGGCGAAAAACCGGACTGGTTTTCACGTAGTATTCAAGTGGTTTTAATATTTTGGCCAAAAAACGCGATACCATACACTGAACGACACTTGTCCTTTCAAAAAACGCCCATATCGCGTAAATTTGAAACATTAACCTTTAGGCGTAAAAATTACGCAATATGCAATGGTGCCCATTGGATCTAAGACCTAAAATCCGACGGTGCGGAAGAAGCGCGATAGGAGGTAAGATGCATTGTAGAACATATGGGTAGGTTCAATGGTAGGTTAAATCCTGACCGTCGGATCTTGGAAACAGACGGTCAAGATCTATCAATGGGGAAGCAATGAGCGAGTATGGTTTGGTGATCAGAAGTGATAAGGATCGTCCGATCAGACTTGACCAACGAATGAGATTCAATCGGAGGCCGGGATGGTGAAAAGTTATGAGTGGAATGCGAAGAGATCCTGGACGTTGGTTCTTGTGGATTCAACAGTCCATATCTAATCGGTGAATGCGATGACGGGGGTTTTGAATCAAAGCGCGATTGGATCCTGACCGTTGGTTCTTGTAGATTCAACGACTGAGATCAAATCACATGATCGGCATTGGAGGAGGCAAGCAAACGGGCCCTTTGGTTTTGCGATGTGCGATTAAGAACTGGCCATTGGATCGAGATAGATCAACAGTCAGGATTAACTCGGAGGGGAACAGACGGAGGTCTAAGTATGAGGCGCGATTAAATCCTAGCCGTTGGATTGGGAGAGATCAACGGTCTAGATCGAATCGGCGAGATCGGGTGATGGGCTCTGTGAACAAAGCGCGATCGAATCTTGACCATTGGTTCTTGTGGATTCAATGGCCATTGGGGAAATAGAAGAGAGGGAAGACTGGATTAGCGCAATGCGATTGAGCTCTGGTCGTCGGATAGGAAGAGATTGACGGCCAGGATTAAGTCGGAGGGGGAATGGTGGAAGGTTTGCGATGGAGCGTGATGTGATCTTGGCCATTGGATCTGGAGAGATCAACGGTCCAGATTTGAATCGGCAATCGGCAAAGGAAAACTCATCGCATCGGAAAATTTCGAAGAAAAAAGGAAAAGGCCGGAAGGAAAAATCCAATTGTGATTTGTGATTATGCCTTAGCGCTTGGTCATGGCATGGGTCTCATGTGGAAAAGGGGCTAAGGGCTAAGCCGAAAGGGGCTTAAGGCCTTAATGTAAAAATGGTTGTTTTAGGCCTAAAATTAGTGTTTTTTAAGCCAAATGAGGGGTTCCGGTAGGCAAAAGGAGGGATTTTTAAACCAGATAAAGGGAAATACGTGGTTCAAAGGTTCAAAATGGATTTAGGATGGTTTAGAGGTTAAATGAGGATTTTTTAGAGGGATCCTTTGAAAGAAACAAGGATGAAAATGGGAATTTTGTAGGAGTGAAGAAAGGGAAAATGGAGGCCTTTTGAAGACAGTTTCCTTCACAAAATAGCAGGGTTCTTTACTGGAAACAACAGTGAAGGTAACTTTGTAGGATAAGGACATCATGGAGGCTTCAAGAATGATATATTTTCAAATAAAATGTTTCTCTTGAAGGCTTAGAAACATATTTAGCCACCTGTTTTCTTGACAAAATTTTATAGGTGGCTAACAGGGCCATTCTACTACTTATTACCCACAAGGTAATGGGTTAGCAGAATCCTGAAATAAGAGTTTGGTGAATATAATCAAGAAGTTGCTGGAAGATAATAAGAAGTCATGGCACAATAAGCTAGTGCATGAATTGTGGGTTGACATAATAACACTTAAGAAATCAATTGGAATGTCTCCCTACCAACTATTTTATGGAGTATATGCAATTTTTCCAACCAGTCTAGGAGTGCCAATCATGAAGCTGATCCAAGAAGTACAGTCTAAAGAAAATGATATGAAAAGGAGAATATATCAGACTATACATCTTCAACAAACCAGGGAGGCAGTCTACAACAGAGCACTACACAAGCAACACAACATCAAGAAGTTGTTTGATAAAAGAACAAAAGCAAGTGATTTCAGCATCGGAGACAAAGTTTTATAGTGGGATTCCAGGAGAGAAGATAAGGGAAAACATGGGAAATTTGGTAACTTATGGCTAGGCCCTTATCTCATTCATTCTACTGCTGGTACAAAAGCTTATTTCTTGTAGGAAATGAATGGAACTGAACTTTTTGGGGGTCTGTTGAGTCCCAAATTTGCATCTTTTCCATACATTTTTCCATACCTTTTTCACTCACCTAAACCTCCCAAATTGTCAATATCATGTGCAAAAGAGCATCTAACATGGTTTTTAATTATATTTTTGTGTTTTCTATTTGATCTAGATTTTGTTCATTCAGCTGCGGAATCTTGCCACTTTCCGCAGCTGCTGCAACTTTCCGCAGCTATTTTGTGAAACTTTATGCTACAGGTGTCTACAAGGGAAACGAGCCACATGGGCAGGTCAGGAATGACGTGGACATGGTTCGTGTCCTATTGGTTCAAGCAAACTCATCCAAAGAAGCCGTGGTCAAAAGCGTCCACATGGAAGTCAACCATGGAGTTTCATGCCGGCCGGACTCTGTTTCGTGTCACATGAAGACCCATACGGCCGTTTCTAAGCCTGCGGAGGTTAAATCGACATCTGTACAGGGTTCTAGAGTCGAATTCAAGCATCCACCTTTCGTAGATTTACTTTCCAACACGGCCATGCTCCTATATCCGTGGACGTAGTGGTCTACGTGCTCTCCACTAGCATGAACTTTAGGAAACAATTATAGTTTGTTGTTATATATATTGCGTTTGCATACGCATATGAAGTTAGTCGATATTAGTGAATGTAGTCTCTGTTATCTTTTGATTAGTCTGCTCTGTAGTGATTACGCTGCTCTTGTGCCGTAACATTACCATCCTGTAATGACTGCTTTTTAATATGAGAAGACTCTGTTTTTCAACTTAATTCGTATTTGAGGACCGTTGCCAAGGCTGGAGTAGAGGGCCCCTGCTCAGCTAAGGTTTTGTGTATTAGTGTATATTTCTCATTTCGTTTCTTTAGAAATCATTGTATCATAATCCATTCATATGTTCATACTTTGCAGTTGTTTCATTTCTGTTTATACACTTCCATAATTTCCATTTCATTTTCGTCTTTCATGCTTTATGATTGTTAATCACTGATCAGTGTTTATGTTTCAGGTTTTAGATAGGCAGCCCGGGCATTTTCATAGCTTTTTGACTAATGACATGGAACTAACATTGTTCTGCTGCTAATTTTCTTTTCATAGCTTTTGTTTAATTTTAGTATTGCTTGTTCATTTCAGTTTTGCTTATCTGCTTCAGTAGTTAAATTTAGATATATTAAGCTGCTCATAGCATCTTCAGTTGCCTCCGAAAGCCACAGCTGGACTGATGGTGAGGGATTGTATTATGAAATGTGTAGTTTAGTATTAGTTTCTTTTCCGCAAATTTAGATATATTAAGCTGCTCATAGCATCTTCAGTTGCCTCCGAAAGCCACAGCTGGACTGATGGTGAGGGATTGTATTATGAAATGTGTAGTTTAGTATTAGTTTCTTTTCTGCAAATTTAGATATATTAAATCATGCATGACATCTTCTGTTGCCTCCGAAAGCCACAGCTGGACTGATGGTGAGGGATTGAATCATGAGTGTATGGTTTAGTATTAGTTTACTTTCTGCAAATTAAATATCGCTACTCAAGTTGTTTATGATTACTTCCGAAAATCATAATGACTAATGATGAAGGATCAGAAGATAAATTGACGTAATCTGATTTAGATTTATTTTGTTGCAATTTTGAATTTCCTTAAGCATAGTTTCTTTTGTGTTTAGTCAGTAGCAAGAATAGTTTGGTTTTCATGCTCACTAGTTCACTGTTTTGATTTATTAGATTAACAACACCTTTTTATTTCAGCAGCACATTTTCATTTCCTTTCAAGTCTTGTCATTGTAAATTTCAAATTGCTTTTTAAAGTTTCAAGTTGGTAAATCATTATAGGGGATATCATTTCCTTGAACAAACATAACCATACTTGTTTTCATCTTAGAATTCCCATTTCACCTTAGAAAACCAAAAACGACAAAAAGTTAAGAAATAGGTTATCTTGCACATATAGTGCGCCACACTTCATCAGCTTACGATTCCCAGATTGACAAATTAAATGCAGCAATTTAGGACACACTAAATTGACCAAACAGGGTCCTGTCAATGCTAGGATGCTCAAACATTATTTTTCCTAACTATACCAATTTGAAGCTTTTTCATTTTTCCCTCATTGTAAATATCATATCTATCATTGATTTCAAAAGTTATAAAAAGAAAAATATAAAAACAATAAAAATAGAAAAGAGGGCAGAATGAAAACAAGAAATGTACATCCCCATACCAAAAAGAAATAAAATCTGAAAGTGAGCAAGCTTAAATGCCACTACCACAAGAAACACTTTCTATTCAATCATTTAGTCAAATCATGATTCGATAAGTTTAAATTTACTACTGATAGGTTAGTGAATCAGATTTTCCAAACAACTCAATCTTTGCTTATCAGTAAGGTAGATTAGGATAGAAAAATAAAGTTTCAGACAAGCTCAAATCTTGAACCGATGAGATTCATGAAGAACTGGTTCTAAAAAGCTCAAAACTTGAACCAGAAAAGAAAGAGGAAGCAGCTCAAACAAGACTAAAACCAGAGCTGAAGAAATAATGAAGGATGTTTTTAAATTTTCAGATCTTAAGCCTTCACTATTTTGCTTTAAATTTTCTGCAAATTTTAGTCTATGAGAAGTTTTTTTTTATGCCATAGGCCACATCAAGTCAAAATGCTTAATCCTGGCTTGGCTTCTTTTAAAATTCTGTTTCAGAAAACAGAGAATGAAGTCTATCAGACAGTCTAATCCTAACATATAGTAGTTAGGTAGAGAAACTTATGATTTCAATTGCTTAATCTTAACTCATGGAGAAATAAGAGTAGACTTAGAATAGTTTTATGTTTTCAATAAAAGAATAAAATTATTGATGAAAAGGTTTGCAAGTCCAAGTGCACCTTCTGAAGAAAAAAAGTTAGGAAGAAGGTTGTGTAGGTAGATGTTTGGGAAATAATTTTCTGCTGATATATCAAGTTCTAAGTCATTTTTGTTAGCAGCTGATAAAAAATATTATCAAAGTGCAAGGCACCGATATACTTCCAGAGAAAATTGTTTGAAGTTCTTGACATCTTCAAGAAGATGCCATCCCCATGTGGAGCCACTGTTAGCCACCTATAAAATTTGTTATATCAAATGGTGGCTAAATCTTTTTTAGCCTTCAAGAAAAAATTCATTTCCAAATTGTGAGTTCTTGAAGTCTTATGGTGTCCTTTATCCTTGGTATTAATCTTCACTATTGTTTCAATATTAGCCCTCAAGGACCTTGTTGTATACCAAAAGAAAAATTGTTCATGAGGCTCCATTTTCCATCATTTCACTTCTCCATTTTCACCCAATTTTCCCTTTCACAAATCCTTCTAAAAAAATTCATTTGAACCTCCAAAAGCATCAAAACCCTCTTAAAACCTTATATTTCCCCTTATTTGGTTTTAAAAACCCTTTCTTTCATCTATCAGAACCCTCATTTTGGCTTTAAAATCCCTGTGTTTAAGCCTAAAGATGGTATTTTACACTATAAAGGTGTTAATCCCCCAAGGGATTATAGCTTTTAACCCCTTTTCCTCATATGTCCTAAAGCCCCGCAACCGGGCACTTAGAAACATAAACCCCCATGCAAAAAAGCCCTCCCTTTGCCTGTATTGCATTTCCCGACGTTATGGTCCCGAGAAAATCTGGATCGTTGATCTACATAAATCAACGGCCATCGGACGCTCTTCCTTCTGCCCATTCATCTAACATTCCTTTTCCCTTTCAAAGCCTCCACTCCTTTATTAAATCTCAACTGCTCAATCATCAGATCCAACGATCGGGACTTAACCCGATAAACTCAACTTTCCATTTAACTCGTCCACCATGTGACAAAACCATACATCACCGTAGACCCCACCCGGTGTTCAACCCTGCAGCTTTCCATTTGTCGCATGCAACCTGCGCCATTAGATCTGCCGCCCATCATCTGACGACCAGCAATCTATATCGTGTAATTTTTGGTCCTTCCCCGTAGTGCGCTACTTCCGCGTGATAAAAGTGGTTTTAAGAATCTACGTTTCGATTGATGAGTCGTATCGCGTTCCATTTGGCTAATTCCACTTACCGCCCAGAGCCCACACAAAAATCGCTGCCGATTTTCCAAAAACCACCCTTCTTCATATTCGTGCCATAATTCAAATGCGAGCCTGGTTAGTTGTTCTGCCTAGTTTTATTTCCTCCACTGCTACATTTCTTCATCTTTAAGCATTCCTGCCACCTCCGTTGAATCTCTGAACGCAATTAATCCATATCCGCAGGGTTTCTTAACTATTTTTTGTGTTTTTTGCAGGGTTTAATGGTGGTTTTTCTGAGAATTTCCACAGTCACAGTCAGGTGACATTTTCGACCCAGAGTAACTATTATGTCGCTTTTATCAAAGAAGAAAGGGAACTACAGGTTTGGAATCCATGTTTAAATCAATTGGATCACAATCTAGGGTTTAACAGAAACCCTCCAATAGTAGAAAGCCACCTATATAAACAAAGAACAACAAAGTGTATTAGAATGAAGACCCAAAGATGAAGATCAAGGATTAATTAAGCTTAAAAATAGATCAAAGGATAAATCACTGTGTTTATAAAAAAAGAGAGATATATCAGTCAAAAGAAGCCCCCACCGCCACATTAGAGGCTCAAATATCCTTTCACCTACCAAAAGTGCCACTTGTGGCTTTCATAAATTAAAAGAAGGCATAGTTATTGTCTAGTCAGTGATATTTTGTTTAAAGACAACCAGAGTTATTGCTAGCCTGCTTAAAGAGTGTTAAGGTCAACAAATTCTACCAAGTAGCTAAACAACTTAATGAAAACCAATTAATACAGATAAAATATCAGAAATATTCTCTATTGAACCCCTCAAAGACAGAGAAGCATTAAAACTTGTATTAATTAACAAATTATTCCTCCTTTCATTCCACCTCCTCTTTCTTCTATAAATACTTCCTTAGAAGATGGGAGATTGTTGGTTGGTTGTTGGACGTTGATGTAATAGTTGCTGTATCAAATCATTGTTGAATGTAAATAGGTTCTGAAGCTCTGAAGCTATATTAAGTTATTGAAGAAGATAGGCTGAGAAGAGAAGTTTGAAGCTATGAAGAAACATTGGACATGTAGTTTGTAACTAGATTGAAAATCAATATACAAGTTGATTCTTGGGATCCTGGTCTATATCATTGGTGAAGTACTTCTTACTATTATTTTTTTCCTTTCATGTTTGCCATTTTTTTCACTTTTCTCTGATAAACAGCAGCAAGCATAGATCTAGGATTTACTGTTAAAATTACCCTACTCTCAGTGACAAGCTTTATCTATATGTTTTCTGCTAATTGTGATATTTGGGAATGACTTGAACTAAGTGTAAACATTGTCAAGGAATGTTGGTTAGTCCATGTCTTGATGTGAAAAACATGAAAGGAAGTTCTTGAATGATATTTTCATTACATGCTAAGTAGAGTTAAACCAGAAAAGTTTATGTTTTTCCCTATCTTCTAGTTCTTTCTCCAAAATTTGTTTGAAAGTTTCCCTAAAGAGTATGGTAAAAGCAGGCCCATGATTTTAATACATCTGACCTGATCTTAAGCTGCACTTTGTTTTCTTATCTGTTTTCATACCTTATGAAAGTATTCTAGTGAGATTACTGGATTGTTGTCTAATAAGTTAGATTTAATACAAGCTTGTCCAAAGAAGTCTATAGTTATCCCTGTCCTTTTTCTGGTTTCAAATAGTTACTCAAAAAGGCTCTTCTTGTATGGTAAGTTGGTAAATCCTTGTTGAAATTATTGGCTTTTTTCTATTTTCTCAACACTTTTAATGTTCCACTCTGTCATTTAATCTAAAGGATATTTTGATATAGATGACTTGCCCCTTGGACCACTCTTGAAATTATTTCACAATTAAAACCTTTTATGAATCCATTGCCCAATGGTTTAAAGATGTTTCATACTAATCCTATCTACTGAACACTTCTCAATACACTTGCATCTTCACTCTTTGGAACTCTTTCATTTTTTCATATTCCATCCAATTAAAGATCATACTCAACCAAACAAATAAATAACCCTTGTTCTTAATAACTAGCCTAACATCATACTAAAAAATTTAGAGATAAATCAATCTTTGGAGTTATAGAGAGATCCCTCTCTGGATTCAGGAGGGCTAGATCCTAGAATCCCAAAGTGGTTCTAATGTAGGCTCTGTAGTGTTTAGTCTTGCCACTCTACTAAATTACAGAGACCCTAACACAGTAATCACTTTTCCTCCATGGGTTTGGGAAATCCGTTTGCCTCTCATTTTATTAAATTTTTTTGTCAACATGACCTATGATCCTATTTGATTCAATTATTCTGACACTCCAAAGTCGTGTCACCAATATGTTCAAGAGAATTCATTTTTGTCAAACATCATTTTCTTATCTGACCTCCTCTGTTACAATCCCAAATCACTCCAATCATCTTGAGATATTTTTTGTTTCATTTCGGTGATGTGGGAATCATTATGAACCTCCTTAGATGAATCACTTCCTCTCGAATTCAGCTCATTCTCTGGGAAGCTAGTTTAAAAACTTATTTTTAGTACCTTGGAGCTTGCATGCCTCAATGGAAATTTCATCATGTTGGATGACAGATTATTATAATTGGCCTTCAATCAAATGATTATGCAAGTATTAAACTTCAACACATTCATTCACACTTGGATGTTTTACCTTGAGGTCCATCATCATTATTGGTGGTCTCTCTCATTCCCGTTAATAGTTTTCATCGTTGACCGATAATCAGGTGATTTCTACCATGTTCGACACCAACACACCTATTCACATGGATAGATTCATACATTGGGTTGATTGAGATCGCGGCGAAGAACCTAGGTCACATCTGAATTTTTATCCAGGCTGTGTGGAGTTATTGATTATTCATGATTTTATACATGATCCTATCTATACAGATGGTTGCATCCATACTGCGGATCCATTTCAATGATATATTTATACTTATGGTTGCAACCATGTTGTGGGTTCATGTATTATTTGATGCCTAGTGAAAATTCATGTGGTTAGGCATATTCATACCAGAGATGTTGTATATTGTAAAATGTTTGATTTGGTAGGTTTTCTCGTGGTGATCTGAGTTCTTTGCCTTAGTTCATAAAGCATTTCGGCCATCACTCCCTGTTCTGCCTTCATGCTTTAGGGGGCATATGTTACAGAGCTATTTATCACCATGATCATTTCCCATCCCTTATCTTGAAATGCCCTATGATAGACCCTATGCAATATTTCCACCATGAAGAAATATGTTAAGACATACCTTGAAGATTAAAAGAAAAATGCCTTGTAATATTACTGAATAAACTTGGTCAAAATCCTAGTTTCCTAGGTCAGCATGTTTCCTAGTCATTCTCATGCTGATTTCAAATTGACAGTTATGGCTTCGCACTGCGAGCACCCCTATTTCTTGAGAAACCGCGCTGATCCCTTTCTGGTAGTGTTTCCTCAAATGGAGGAGAAGCTTTGACCTCTAGAATTTCCACGACAATGAGTTGGTTGTTAAACGATGATGATAGTGTCAAGCTCTCTAATTTTAGAGATTTTATCTCATCATTAGGTGTTTTTCCCTAAGAAAGTGGACCTTCCTCCTCCTTTCATGGGCTCCCAACCTCTTCTCCCTTTCTATAAATTCATGCCCCTATTTTCACTAGTGTTATTCCTGGTTTGTCATTGTCGGGCTTGTCTGAACTCTCGTTCCCTT
Organism: Pinus albicaulis; assembly: GCA_034641835.2. Taxonomy (NCBI): domain Eukaryota; kingdom Viridiplantae; phylum Streptophyta; class Pinopsida; order Pinales; family Pinaceae; genus Pinus; species Pinus albicaulis. The sequence continues at coordinate 97,255,439 of CM076578.1, read as the reverse complement.
TACATTCTTGCATTGTGATAATGCCTCAGTGTTCAGGGGAAGAAATGCTTTAGAGCTTTAGTGAAGGACTCATATTTTCACCAAAGGGAGGCCTCCAACATCAAGGCCTGGGTTGTAAGCTCTTCCTTTCATATTTCTAAATAAAACATCTGATGTTTTATTTCTATATTTGTCTAACCTTTTATGCAAATATTATGGTACTCCTTGATATGTTAGATAAATAATGTTTATGATTATTATGTATTGAATTACATTTTTTGTTTCCTCTTGATCATATGCAGGTATTCGTGTGCCATCAGTAGCAAGGAGTGAGCATAAAAGGATCGTGGATCAAGGTCATCATCAACGGGTTCAAACGTAGCGTTGGGGAAATGGTACTTCTATCTCTTTTCTTATCACATTTTGAATGTTAGTTAAGAAATATTTTCTTTAGAAAGTATCTAAAGTTGCTAGACCCACTCTAGGGCCAGAGATATTTCCTTTGTCCGAAGAGGGGATTATCTTAACAACACTCTCTCCCGGCTATAGAGACTCATCGTGCACCAAAGCAAGTAGATGACGAACACAAATGGTGTTGATATTGTTAGAAAATTATATATTATAGAGCAATGCGACTCATAAAATTTGCGGAAAACACAAGAACACAAAACACATAAAATTAGAGAGACACAGATATACGTGGTTCACCAAATTTGGGCTACGTCCACCCCGAACAACCAGTCCTTCCTTTCTATTATCCAGCAAAATGAAGAGACACAACCTACAACAGATCTATTGTAATATCCTCTGTTCTCTCTCACAATCTCCCTATCTTTTTCTTGCTCTGAGAATCCATATAATACACAACCGTAATACAATACCCTCATACAAAGCGAGGGGTTGCCTTCTAGGGAAAAAAACCCTAAACTAAACATAACTTCTACCATCAGATCATCCACCTAATGAACAACTTGATTGACTAGAAATTAATGTACTTTTACAAGGCAATTTTACATCTATTTTTAGCTTCAGGGGCATTTCCCCTGAAACCCCCTGCTAGGGGGGCTCCATAAAGTCGCAACCAGCCTCCCTGGACCGCCTAGGCAACGTTCAATTACAGATGGTGTTGCCACCCCATTAAGGTATAGGGGTCCAACGTTGTGATGAAAAATAAACAAGATAATCAGGCTCCACTCCCAATAGTCTCCCACTTGGAGATCGATTGTAGCAACTCCACCGCCGCTTCATGTGCTGAAAATGACTCCTCTTTGGACCTGACTGTTTCTCATCTTCATCGTCATCCTTGAAGACCAATTGAAACTGAGCATAGTCTCAGTTTCTCCCTGATTGCAAATTTTGTTAGCATATTTGTAGGATTCTGGCTAGTGTGTATCTTTTCCAGCTTCAACTATCCATCTTCCAATACTGACTGTATGAAATGGTACTTGAGCTGTATGTGTTTAGTCCTGGAATGAAATGCTGAGTTCTTTTCAAGATGAATGGAACTTTGGCTATCACTGTATAACATGCCCATATCATGCTTCTTACCCAATTCATCCATAAACCTTTGTAACCAAATCATTTCTTTACTAGCCTTTGTAGCAAAAACATAAGTCTCTGCTTTTGTTGTTGAAAGTGCAACAACACTTTGGATTTTTGAAACCCAACTGACAGTTGTTCCACCTACAATAAATACATATCTTGTAGTTATCCTCCTATTATCTCTGTCACCTGCCATATCTGCATCAACATATCCTTGTAGAGAAATGTTTGAACCACCAAAGCATAATGCTTGATTCGTGGTACCTCTCAAATATATGATAATCCATTTCACTGCCATCCAATGTTCTTTTCCTGGATTGTTCACATACCTGCTTACAACTCCCACTGCATGTGCAATATCAGGCCTTGTGCAGAACATTGCATACATTAAGCTTCCAACTACTAATGCATATGGAACTTTAGACATATATTCCATTTCTTCTTGGGTCTTGGGGCACATCTCCTTACTAAGTTTTCAATAGCTAGCAAAATGTGTACTAGTTGGTTTTGCATTCTGCATGTTAAATATTTTCAACACCTTTTGTATGTGCTCATTCCGAGGCAGTGTTAATTTGTGATTTTTTCTGTCTGTAGTTATTCTCATACCAAGGATTTGTTTTGCAGCTCCCAAATCCTTCATTGCAAATGAATTTGCCAATTTTATTTTGAGCACATTTATTTCCTGCATTTTAGACCCTACAACAAGCATGTCATCTACATACAATAACAATATAATATAGCTGCCGTCATTTTTCTTTTTCAAATAAACACAATGATCGGAGTGACATTTGGTATAACCTTGTTCAGACATAAAGTTGTCAAATTTTATATACCACTTCCTTGGAGCCTGTTTTAAGCCATACAAGCTCTTCTTTAACCCACACACTAATTTTTATTTACCTTTTACCTCATATCCTTCTAGTTGCTCCATATATATCTCTTCCTCCAAATCTCCATGGTGAAAAGTCGTCTTTACATCTAATTGTTCAAGATGTAAATCTTCCACTGCTACAAGACTTAAAATGGTTCTGATTGAAGTCATCTTAACAACAACAGAAAAAATTTCATCAAAATAAATACCTTTCTTTTGTGCAAACCCCTTCACGAAAAGTCTAGCTTTGTACTTTTTTTTTCCTCCATCTTCTTCCTTCAGCCTGTAAACCCATTTATTCTGCAATGTATTTTTACCTGCAAGAAACCTAACTAAGTCCCAAGTCTGATTATGCATTAAGGAGTCCATCTCTTCTTCCATGGATAGCTCTCACTTCTTCTTGGTTTCAACCTGCATTGCGTCTTCATAACATTCAGGTTCACCAGAATCAGTCAACAATAAATAATATAATGAAGGAGAGTATCATTCAGGGGGTCTTCTTATCCTGGTAGATATTCTGACACCACTTTCAGGTGTTTGAGGTGCCTGTTGCTGTTGTGGTTGTTGCTATTGATTATTATTATTTTCAGGCACCTTTACTTTTTCTATGATCTCATCAAGAACTGTGTATTCTTTGTTTTCTTTTTCCTGTTTCTTTTCCTGCAAATGATTCTTATACAAGACCTTTTCATTGAATATTACATCTCTGCTCCTAATTATTTTGTGATTTTCATAATCATATAAGCGATAACCAAAATCATTAACACTATATCCAATAAAGGTGCATTTCTTTGATTTTTCCTCAAGCTTTGTTCTATTTCCTTATTAATATGGACAAAGGCCTCACAACTGAAAGGATTTAAAAAAGAGTAGTTTACCTTTTTACATGTCCATGCTTCCTCTGGAATACCACCATCCAAGGAACTTGAAGGCCCTCTGTTTATTAGATAAACAACAGTATCTACAACATCTTCCAAAAATTGTAAAGGCATTCCCGCATGAAATCTCATGCACCTTGCACGCTCCATGATTTTTTTGTTCATCCTTTCTGACACACCGTTTTCTTGTGGTGTTCTTGGAATTGTCTTCTCTCTGCAAATTCCATGCTCTGAATAGTACCTATCAAACTCTTTTCTACAATATTCACCTCCATTGTCTAATATGATACACTTCAACTTCTTTCCTATCTCAATATCAAACAAAGCTTTCCATTTCTTGAAAGTATCAAATACATCAGATTTATTTTGAATACAATAAATCCAAGTCTTTCGAGTTGCATCATCAATAAAAGTAACATAATAATGAGAGCCACCGAGAGATGATACCTGAGTATGTCCCCATACATCTGTATGCACAAGCTCTAATTTTTTCAGTCTTCTTTTCTTTCCCAACTCTGAGAAATATGACTCTCTTCTGTTTTCCATAAATGCAATTCTCACAGAAATACAAACCAAAATTCTTCAAACTCGGCAACAGATTTCTTGAGTGAAGAATATTCATCCCCTTCTCACTCATGTGTCCAAGCCTATGATGCCATAATGCTGCATCTACTCCTTTGGAATTTAAAGCATTAACAAAGTTAGAAATAAATCTGCATAAATACAATGTACTAACCTTTTCGCCTTTTGCTATTACTAGGGCTCCTTTGGTGACCTTCCAAGTTTTATCTGTGAAAGTTATCACACAGCCTTCACCACCTAACTGCCCTGTTGAAATCAATTTTTTATTTAGATCTGGAACATGCCTTACCTCCTTTAATATCCATTGGTTTCCATTCTGTTGTTTTACAAGAATTTTACCCATTCCAACAATTTTACAGGGTTTATCATCACCCAAAGGAGCTTGTCCAAAATCTCCTTGAACGTAGTCATGAAAATATTTCTTATCAGGTGTGGCATGGAATGAGGCCCCTGAATCTACCACCTAAGAATCAGTAACACTTTCAAAATAAAGAATCAAAGCATCTTGTAACACATCACTTGTCACATTTGCTTCATGGTTGTTTTCTTGTTGTGCGTCTCCTTCTTTTCCCTTCCGATATCTAAAATATTTCTTCAGGTGTCCTTTCTTTCTGCATTTCCAACACACTATCCCTGATCTGGACTTGGATCTACCTTTCCTTGATTTACTGTGATATCCTGAGCTATTTCCTATTTCCATTTTTCTTCCCTAGGACTTTGCACTCAAAGCATTACGAGATGTCTCACCCGAGCTTTTCCATCGCATTTCATCGCTAAGGATAGCACTGACAACATCATCAAACTTTAAAGTACTAGATCCAGAGACAGAGTTACTAATGGCCATAACTAAACCATTCCAGTTTTCTTGCAATGAGTATAGAAATAAAAGAGCCATAACTTCATCATCAAAGTTTACCCCTACAAAACTTAACTGACTGGTAACTATATTAAAATCATTTAAATGGTCTGCAACAGATCCACCTTCCGACATCTTCATATTAAATAAATGTTTCATGAGAAATACCTTGTTTGAGGTTGAGGGTTTTTCATATAGTTTCACCAACTCCTTAATCAAACCCTCTGTTTTTGTTTCCTTCAAAATATTGAAGGCTACCGATGCCGGGAGGCACAACCGTACTGTTATGAGTGCCTTTCTATCGAGAATCTCCCATTCTACGTCTGTCATAGCCATCGGCTTCTTTGTTTTTCTGCTCAATGGTAGGTACAGATCTTTCTGATACAGATAATCTTCCATCTGCATCTTCCACAACGAGAAGTTTTGGCCATTAAATTTCTCAACCCTAAACTGACCATCTTCCGCCATTGCTCCCATTCGAGCTAGGAACCCCTCTTTCCTGTGAGTTTATCAGCCAAATAGACCTTCGGCTCTGATATTGGTTGTTAGAAAATTATATATTACAGAGCAATACGACACATAAAATATGCGGAAAACATAGGCACACAAAACACATAAAACCAGAGAGACATAGATATACATGGTTCACCTAGTTTGGGCTATGTCCACACCGAACATCCATTCCTTCCTTTCTATTATCCAGCAAAATGAAGAGACACAACCTACAACAGATTCACTGTAATATCCTGTATTCTCTCTCAAAGTATCCCTATATGTTTCTCGCTCTGAGAATCAACATACAATACAAAGCCGTAATACAATACCCTCATACAAAGTGAGGGGTTTCCTTCTAAGGTAAAAAACCCTAAACTAAACATAACTTCTACCGTCAGATCATCTGCCTAATGAATGACCTAGTTTGACTAGAAATTACTATACTTTTTAGAAGGAAATTTTACATTTTTTTTTAGCGTAATTAAATGCTAATGCAATGAAACGCCCCCCCCCCCCCCCCTGGACCCCCCAGGCAACATTTAATTACGCGCGGCGTTGCCACCCCATTAAGGTACAAGGGTCCAACGCTGTGATACAAAATAAACAAGATAATCAAGCTCCAAATCCAACACATATTACTTCTCCGAAAGTGCAAAACATTCATCATGTTTAACAACCCTACTTGTTGCAATATTGCAATCCACCTGTGTGACTCCAACTTGGTGACTTCGTTCTCCGGGTAAGAAACTTGGTGTAGGTATCTACTAGGATAAAATTGGGGATATTTTCTTATGCCATTAAATTCCCAATCCTCCATCCTTATATTTGGTACTTTCCCCAATGGTTGACCTTCAACAGGTACTTCTTCAGGTAGAAACGGTGTGAATACAAGGAACTTCGTGTCTTCATGGTCTTTTATGAACTTTGCACCTAAATTCCCTGATGGGATATATGCAGGTAGCATACAGATAACTTCAACCTCCTCTGCCTCAATTTAATCCAGAATCTCCACTACAATTTCCTCTTCTTCACTATCCTCAATCTCCATTGGTTTCTTCTACTTATTATATTTTCATTGCTCTCTCCTCTTATCCTTGATAGGTTTCTTTCTCGGAGATTGTTGAACACTGGGGATCGTAGCTGGTCTCTTCACCTGATTTTTCTTAGTCTACGCTTATTGAGTTGTCTACTTTTGTGGTGACCTCCGTCCTGTTACACTCGGTAATGTGGCTTCCATGATTCCTGCTAGCCCCTTCCTGAATAAATACCTGGAAATTTATTCAAAGATTCTCAAATAAATACAACTAAATTCTCAGTTCTCACTTAGGCGTGAATGAAAAATTCAAATAATCAAGAAGAAAAGTAGAAAACTAGAAACAAAACTATTTGTTTGTTTGGAAGGGTTCGACCCTGGTTTAGATTTAGCTGCACAACAACAAAACCCTCTATTACCAACCCTTTCGATAATGACCTACAACAAAGATCACAGTCTCACCCAAGGCAATATTGGAGGATGTCATAACCATATTTTTCTATGCATAGGGACAACAGGATGTGGATCTACTGCTAAAATTCTACCTTAAGCTCATTTTGGACTGCGTTGGTGCATATATATGCTTTAATATTCGATACTTTACCCATTAACCAATACTTTTGTGCACTGTACCTTTATCATTAAAACAAACATGAAGCATAGAAACAACTTCACAATGCCGAAAATAAGAAAATAATCAAATAAAAATATACATGCTCCAAAAATTCTTCTTCTTTTATTATGATAAGTCTTCTTTAAGACATGTACTTTCCTAGGCATGCGCACTCAGTTGTAGCTGTTCTACGCATAAAGTTGTAGACTCTTCAATGCCTCCACGCACGCAATTGTGGAGCCTTCTCTTAAGGCCCAAAACATACTCAGAAACATATATTCAATAGTTCGTTCTCATCAACAGTTACAAGATATCCCTTCGATAAAGCCTTTACATCACTTTATATCATGTTTATATACATACAAAACTATGGTCCACATACCATAGGCATAGAAAAACTATCAACATGAACCTGAACCCTATTGGAAATACTGAAAGGGGGGTGAATCAATATTTCTTTTCAATCGATATTTTTACCATTTAGATCACCTATATTTAGAACAAAAAATGAACAATAAGAATAAATGTTTTTATTAATTTTTTCTTTACAATAAATCAAGTACAATATATGTAGGGCTCCAACCCTAGATGAAGACACCAATCTTCAATCTCCCAGGCTCCAACCTATATTTTCCAAGCATCGACTTGGACTTCCAAGGCTCCAACCTTGTCAATTCTGAGGCACCAACCTCAAGGGCTCGAACCATATATCTGGTACAGGCTCCAACCTGGTATCTTGAGGACTCCTATCCTCTAGGGTTCTAACCCTATATTCCAAGGCACCAACCTTGTCTCTATGAGGCTCGAACCTCCTGCTTCATTTTTTCAAGATATATTTGGTTATACTTACGACTCCCAAGGTCTTCTTCAACGAGCCTTATCAATCTCTTCACCTTCAACAATGCCTACAAATGATCTCTAAGGAAATCAAATTGTCAATGACAACTTCATCTTCTCATGAAGGTGTCACCACTGCTCTTAATGTCACCCAAACACAATCTTCAAGTTTACCTCATAATGACTTCAGTGCATCATGGTCTTCAATAGTCCTTCCAAGATCAGCTTCTATAAGTGTCTTTATATTTATTCAATAATGCCTAAATTACACCCCAAATAATGCTTCAACAAGGATCTCAATTATGTTGCTTTAGTGTTCCAAGAAGTGTTTTAATAATTCTCCAAGTGCTGCTACAAAATTCTTCAAAGAATAGCTTTCAAAGCTAATTGGGTCACAGGTTTGCTGTAGGACTACTGTCACTGATCCGAGGTGTAGATATGAGCCTTCAATTTGTCACAAGTCCGAGATTATATTTGTAGACTGCAATTTTCAGACCTTGTGACTGTCTACACACCACAGTCTATAATCTGAGCTTGAAATGAGCTCCACAGGTAGCTGTATGTAGTGTAATTATTTCATTGGTTTGCTGTTATGATAAGATTGTTTTTCTGTCCTGACGTGCTAAGGTAAGATCCGAGCTTAACAAGACTCTCCTCCATAGTTTTGTTTCTGTGTACTATTTGTTTTCCCATTTTCTTTTACTACTGCCATAGATTTTCAAATAGGAGTGATTGTACACCAAGTTGTAAAATAATATAGAAGAATTAGCCCAAAAAAATGCCCAAACAGTGGTTTCAAAATCCTCCTCGGACTCCTCTTATTTCTCTCTGAATTTCTGTAATCTTCACCAAAATTATTTATCAAATGAAGTGTTTTAGACGTCTATATATACTGTTTTTGGAGTTATATGAATAGACACGTCGATTGGGTGAAGGAGTATGAGCATACACAAGTCGGCTCAAATCGGCTCACTCACAATAATTTACCTTAAACTTGAAAAATCAATAACTTTCAGACCACTAGGAGTTTCAGGCTGAGTAATAGCTCGTTGGAAAGGAAAAATTATTCTCTTCAAGATGGTGTAGGTTTCAGTAAGGAATTTTTCCTCTAAGGTATAAAAAAATATTTTTTAATGTGAATAATTATTTATGAGTGCAGAAATGGAGGTAGGGAAGAATGCATTTGAGTGTAGGGCTTCTTCATGGTTTGATTTCTTCGTTGATTGTCTTCATAATCATGTCCTAGCCTTCTCTGACATAGGATCACCATCACCATGTACTTTCCTTCTTCAACATAGGGTCATTAGGTCAGCTGTCCTTAAGATAGTGCAAAGATATTTCATCAATCAAATGGAGCATCATTATGTACTAGTCGTCATCATTAGGACATCAAGCTCACATCATTGGAGATTTGTCATGTCATCATCAAATTATCGGAGGTAGGACATGTAATCATGTGTATGTCTTCTAGTCCTTCATCAAGTGCAGTGATATGGTAGTCTTCCATTGTAATCATCCTCTCGCATCTTCAAGAATATTTTCTATCCCAACCACTGACATCAACTATTGACATCAATGACAACCTAGATTAGCAATCTCCCCCTTTGCCATTGATGGAAATATTCTTTCCCTTTCAACATTCTCTCCCCATTTGACATAAATGGCAAATGGGGTGCCCGAGTACTCCCCTTGACAAGCTGCTTCATTTCTTCATGAATAGTAGTTCTTCATAGGTACGATACTCCCCCTATCATGGTGCTATTTCTTTATAGAAATGTGATCAATGACATGTTTGCATTTCTTCATTTGATGAACCAACTCCCCCTGCTTGCATATCCTCCTCTAGCTTCAAGAAATATTTCTGCCTTGTGATCGGGTGCAAGAAGTCAATATTGGAAACATGTTCTTCAATGGAGCTGCTCATGAGGGATGATCTATCAAAGGATGAATGTCCATGGGTGACTCATCAAATATCTCATAGGGCCCATTCAAAGATAACTTCTGCAAGAAAGCTAAAGAATCACAAAACTCCCCCTAACTATATGCGTGGTCTCTTTTTAGGCAGAGTCTTGTCATCAAATACTTGGAATATCAATGATGACGTTATCAAGTCAACAACATGTGTTGTTGCCCAAAGTGTTCAAGGGACTTTCAGATTCAACTTGCTTCCTTCTCCATACTTGTGTAAATTTCTTCTCTAGGTTGCTTTTCATGATTATAGCTTCTTTAGGAACCCAAGTCAAGTTACAATCACATGCCATATGTCCAATGTTATGGCAACTGAAACACTCTATCTTATTCATGAATGAGAGATCATGAATTCTTCTTGCAAAAATTCCCATTTCTAGGAAGCCCCGTGAAATAGAAGTGTGGATCAAATCCACTTATTCACTTGAAGATTAACCGTCATACATCAATTTAGATGCATGCATAACACATAACCTTCTTCCACAATTAATTGTCACATGCGGAAATAATATAGAAGCAATCGCACATCAAATCAATCACACATTAACTCGGTATGTATGGGGAAAGCCTATAGCTGAAAACCCCGCAGCTATTGTGTATATTATAATGGAGAAATCATGTAACAAAACAAGTACAATACTCCTCACAAGTACTCAATACTTTCTCATAAAGTCACACACAATCTAGCTTAGTTTTGAACAAGTCACTGGTTCAAAACTCCCCGCCAATTGCCTTGCCTCTATTGCGCAATCATGGCATGTATATGAAGAGATCCAAGGTTCGAATCCCCTTGGCTTGACTGCGCAATTGTCATGGACAATTCCTCCAAGTGTAATGCAAATCTCATGCAAAACCAATCTACCAACTGATAGCTTTACTCACCCTTTCATCTACCTCTTCCATTGGTCTCCACTGAACTGATCATGCACTGTAGTGAACTGAAGTGTTCTTGAGTTGAATAATGAGTTAATATTTAGTAAATTAAATATTATTTAATTTACTCCCCTCATATCTAGTTGATTAGTTAGTTAACTAATCCCAACTAGTTCAACTAAAACAAACAGAACACAACTCCACTACTTGTCCCGTTAACTCCTCCAAAACTCCTGCCACTGAAGTCTAACTGAAGCCAACCATGAAAGATGCCATCAAACCCTAGGAACCACGTGATTCCTTGTGTCAGTTGCATGAGCCACCTCCATGACTCAAACTGAAGTGCGCCAAGAGAGTAAACTGCTGTTTATAGTCAAAATATTATTAAGGGTAAATAATATTTGACTTCCATATTTTCAGGAGATCAGTCTAAAAATAGCCTGGGTCCTAAAAATTAGGGTCTCATCTATTTTTACCGACATGTCGCATACTCCAAGAATCTCCAAGTAGAATTCCCAAATTATGCTCAGTATGTCTAAAAATAGACATAGTCTAAAAATAGACTTTGCGCCAGAATTTGCCTGCGGGCCCACTTAGTGAAGGCGACTTCATTTCACTAAGCTCCATCATCTTGCTGCATTCTCAACACTCCCTCTCGGCAAGATATGGATTATCTGCAATCCCTATCCTGCCTCTGTGGAATTCGAACTTGCTCCTGGTGAGCGCCTTCGTCAGGATGTCGGCATCCTGATCCTCCGTGGGAACATATGAAAGCATCATGATCCTCCGCTGAACACAATCTCTGATGTGATGGTACCTGATGTCGATATATTTGGACCTATCATGAAATACTGGATTAGCCGAGAGCTTGATGCAGCTCTGGTTATCACAGTAGATCACTGTAGGCTCCAAATGCAACCTGAACAAACCTGCGAGGATCTTCCTCATCCAAATAGCCTCGCATGCGGCCAAACTTGCTGCCATGTACTCGGCCTCTGCTGAACTGAGTGCCACGGATCTCTGCTTCCTGCTGTACCAGGAAACTGCTGTCGACCCAATGCTGAAAACTCTTCCAGAAGTGCTCTTAAAAAAAGTTGGACTCCTGCCCAAGCCCACATCGGTGAACGAAGCTTCTATACAGGCATGTACGGCCACCATAGACCATATCCCGATATTGCCTCGATATAGCGTGATACATGCTTACCGCCTTCCAAAAGAGCTTGGTAGGCAAACCCATAGCTTCTGGTAGTTGCGTAAGTTGCATAGCATATATCGGGTCAGTATTGACCCGGATACATCAACGGCCCACCTGGCCCAGCCGATGAAGCGGTGGCATCCCTGTCCTCCTCCCGAAGTAGCATCTCCTTCCTCCAACTTAGCCGGAAGAGGAGTGTCGACAAGCTTACGGCCTTGCATGTTGAACCTCTCCAGAATCTCCTGGGCATACTTTCCCTGAGAAACAAACAGTCCTCCGCTGCGCTGCCAAATCTCCAATCCCAGGAAATAATGAAGGATGCCCGAGTCCTTCATCTCAAACTCTCGTGCAAGATCCTCCTTGCATGAAAGTATCAACTGCTCATCGCCAGTCAAAATCAGATCATCTACATACAGTACGATGATCAACAACTTCCCCTCCACCACAATCTGGTACAGGTTTGGATCCGCCTCACTCTTGGGGAATCCAAGCCCGGTGAAGTAGCTGTCTATCCGAGTGTACCAAGCACGAGGTGCTTGCTTCAGCCCATACAGTGCTCTCTTGAGTCGGCACACATGCGACTCAGTGCTGAAGATCTCAAAACCTTCAGGCTGCTCTATGTACACCTCTTCCTCAATAACTCCATTGAGGAACGCAGTCTTCACATCCATCTGATGAATGTGCCACCCCATCTGCGCTGAGAGAGCAAGGATCGTCCGTATGGAAGAGTACCTTGCGACAGGTGCAAAAGTCTCCTCATAGTCAATCCCCTCGATCTGTGAGAAGCCACGGGTGAAAAATCTCGCCTTGTACTTCTCCACACTCCCGTCAGCTGCCTGCTTCACCTTGTAGATCCATCGCGAACCTACCACTGATTTCCCAACCGGTCTTGGGAAAATCTCCCATGCACTGTTCCTGATGATCGAATCATATTCTTCGATCATGGCATCAACCCATGCGGGTTCCTCCACGGCTTCCTCAAAAGAGGATGGCTCTGTCACAACACATTGACTCATAAGAGCCATGTATCCAGTGTACCGATCCGGTGACTGTCTCTGTCTGCGCTGTGCTGTAGGTGGTTCTACAACCTTCTCTGCATCCCGAGCCAGTCGCTCAGCTTCTGTAGTGCGCATGCGCCCTCTGATGGTTGGCGCTGCCTGGGTGGTTTCTTCCACCTCCTGAACCTCCTCTTGTGGCTGATCCACATCCGGAAACTCCTCCTTAGGAACTAACAGCTCCTCATCTGCATGCAAGTGTAGCTCCCTCTCAAGCGAACACTGCATGGCTTTCTCCTCCTGAAATTTTATATCCCGTCGCACAACAGTCTTGCGACTGTCTGCCACATACACTCGATAGTTATGAGGTGTATCAGTGTACCCCACAAATATTCCAACTTCAGCAGTTGGATCCAGCTTCCTTCTCGCATCCTTCGTCACATGCATGTAGACAGGAGATCCGAAAATCCGCAAATGGAAAATATCAGGCCTCTTGCCAGAATAAGCCTCCTCTGGTGTACTCATGCCAAGAACCTTGTGAGGACAACGGTTCTGCACATACACTGTTGTATTGCATGCCTCGGCCCACAAGTGAAGGGGTAGGCCCTGATCATGCAACATCGCCCGTGCAACACCCACGATCGTTCTGTTCTTCCGCTCAGCCACCCCGTTCTGCTGTGGGTTATGGGGTGCGATGAGCTCTCTCCGAATCCCTTCTGCGCTGCAGAACTCCTTGAATTCAGCCGAGATGAATTCACCACCGTTATCACTCCTTAGAGAAATCACCTTCTTCCCCGAATCCTTCTCGACCAGTGCTTTAAACTCACAGAACTTCGCGAATGTATCGCTCTTCTTCTGCATGAAGAAGATCCATCACTTTCGAGAGAAATCATCAACAAAGATCACATAATAATTGTGCTTTGCTATCGAAGCAACTGAGAAAGGACCACACACGTCTGTGTGAACTCTCTCAAGGATCGTCATGGCGCGACTATCCTTCTCGTGAAAGGTGGCTTTCACATACTTCCCTAAAGTACACCCCTTGCACTGATCTGACTGCGCAAGGGTGCCCTTAGGAAGTACAGTAGAAATCTGCTGCAGAATCTTCAAAGCTCCATGGTTAAGATGGCCCAATCTCCTGTGCCATAGTTCGCCCTCATCATCCCGGCTCACCACTTCTCCCGCCTTGCATGCCATAGCTGCGCAGTCATCTACCTGCAACTGATAAAGGTTCTGAGTTCGAACCCCTATCTTCCGGGTCTCTCCAGTAGTCTTACTGCGCAGGAAGGCTTTTCCTTTGCTGAAGACCACATCATACCCCTTATCCTCCAACATCGCCACAGAGATCAAGTTCTTCTTCAATCCAGGTACATGCATGACATCCTTCAATACAAAGGGTTTACCAGACTCCCTCTGAAAGGATATGGTACCGATACCAGTCGCACGGTATCTACCATCATCGCCCATCTCGATGTGCGCACCCAAATATTTGTCCTCCAGATCTGAGAACAAATCTCGATCTCCCGTCATATGAAATGACGCACCGCTGTCCAAGAACCACACCGATCCTAACACACTTGAAACCAAGCATGCGATCAGTGAAAATTCAAGCTCGAACTGTGAAGCCAAAGCTTCTCCATCTGCAGATCTTCCCGCTTGCTTGTTCTTCTTCTTCTTTGGACAATTGGTAGCATAATGTTCGTGATCATGGCAGTGAAAACACTTCACTTTCGCCATATCCTGCTTCTTTCCCTTTGCACCAGAATGAGAGGTTTTCTTACCCTTCCCTTCTTTGCTTTGGCAACCAAAGCGCAGTTTTCTTCATCAGCTCCCTTTGATGAAGATCCATCTCGAGTAGTCCTCCTTATCTCCTCCTGCATGAGATCCGCCCAAAGGCGCTCCCATCCCGGCAGCTTCTCCCGACCATTGACGCTGTCTTGATATGAGTGCCAAGCCTTCGGAAGACCAAGGAGAGCCGGGTCGACCATGTCCTCTTCATCGACAGTAACCCCCACACTTCCCAGTTCATCTCTGCATTGAGTGAACTTCGTGAGGTATTTGGCGATACTGTCGCCCTTCTCCATCTTGATGTTCTTGAGCTTATCTTTGAGCGCCAGCTTCCTTTGGTCGCTCTTACTCTGGAATAGATCCGTCAAAGCTTTCCACATTAAATATGGAGTAGCCTTTCCATGCAGGGTGGATACAATATGATCCTTGACGCCCTCCAACAGGATCCTTCGACACTTCGCCATCTTCTTTTGCCATGCATCGACTTCAGCAGGATCAGTGGGCTTTTGGACATCCGTATCTATGAACTCCTTGAGACCATTATCTTCTAATACTGCTTCCATGCGATCCTTCCATGCAACATAATTCGAACTGCCTTCAAGAGCATATTCGAGTCGCAAACCGTTGAAAGACATTTTCAACACCGGCACCAAGAAAACAAAGCTGCTGCAAAATTCGAATTCCAAACTCCAAGCTCTATCGCTTTCGATCTACACTTGAAAACAAATTATTTCCAAATCAGAGATTGACTGCAAGGGGCTTTTACCAGACCTTTCACTTTCCGAAGAAAGATGAATCTGGAGGCTTCCTGGCCCGTATGCAGACTCTGTCCGAGGAAATAAGTTTGCAATCACCGTAATAGATCTCGACAATTAATCTTGCTCCGATACCATGTAGAAATTATTTGAATAAATCACTTATTCAATGGAGATTAACCCGATTACACATCAATTTCGAATTGCATGCATAACACATAATCTTATCTACAATTAATTGTCACATGCGGAAATAATAGAAGCAATCTCACATCAAATCAATCACACATTAACTCAGTATGTATGGGGAAAGCCTATAGCTGAAAACCATGCAGCTATTGTGTATATTATAATGGAGAAATCATGTAACCAAACAAGTACAATACTCCTCACAAGTACTCAGTACTTTCTCATAAAGTCACACACAATCTAGCTTAGTTTTGAACAAGTCATTGGTTCAAAACTCCCTGCCAATTGCCTTTGCCTCTATTGCGCAATCATGGCCTGTATATGAAGAGATCCAAGGTTTGAATCCCCTTGGCTTGACTGTGCAATTTTCATGGACAATTCCTCCAAGTGTAATGCAAATCTCATGCAAAATTGATCCTCCAACTGATAGCTATACTCACCCTTTCATCTACCTCTTCCACTGGTCTCCACTGAACTGATCATGCACTGTAGTGAAATGAAGTGTTCTTGAGTTGACTAATGAGTTAATAATTAGTGAATTAAATATTATTTAATTCACTCCACTCATATCTAGTTGATTAGCTAGTTAACTAATCTCAACTAGTTCAACTAAAACAAACAGAACACAACTCCACTATATGTCCCGTTAACTCCTCCAAAACTTCTGCCACTGAAGTCTAACTGAAGCCAACCATGCAAGATGCCATCAAACCCTAGGAACCACGTGATTCCTTGTGTCAGTTGCATGAGTCACCTTCATGACTCAAACTGAAGTGCGCCAAGAGAGTAAACTGCTGTTTATAGTCAAAATATTATTAAGGGTAAATAATATTTGACTTCCATATTTTTAGGAGACACAGTCTAAAAATAGCCTGGGTCCTAAAAATAAGGGTCTCATCTATTTTTATCGACATGTCGCATACTTCAAGAATCTCCAACTGGAATTCCCAAATTATGCTCCGTATGTCTAAAAATAGACATAGTCTAAAAATAGACATAGTCTAAAAATAGACTTTGCGCCAGAATTTGCCTGCGGGCCCACTTAGTAAAGGCGACTTCATTTCACTAAGCTCCATCATCTTGCTGCATTCTCAACAGATGGGGACCATTATATTTGTCCTTGTGGTATGCCCTATAGTATTTTTTCATGTGTCAAAAATTTGTACAAGAATAGAAATAACCAAGAAATATACTTTGGTACCTCGAAGATGTATTTTTCCTTGATGTACTTCTAAAGTCTTTTTGCGTTGGTATTTTTGATGATATTCATTGCCTTTTGTTTTATTGACACCATCTGCAATTCTCCTTGGAGTAGAATCTCTTCCGTTTTTGTATTTATTCTTCTCCTTGCCCTTGCTGGAACTGGGAGCATCAACATTTCTTTATAGGTTCCTCACATCTTTGTTGTTTGAAGCATTATCATTCTTGCTTGAGGATTCACCTACATAGCCAAGACCTGATTTATGAAGGGGAGACCTTTGCTGACTTAGGATGTCATCTATGGTTTGAGATATTTTCAAGTTATTATTTAGCAAGTCAACTTCCTTTTTAAGAAAGACAAATTATTCTTTCAACTTTTCACAATCTTCATCTTTCATAACTAGTTGCTTCTTCATTTTTTCCATCATTCTTGTTGCTTCATGTGCTTCGATTTTAAGGGAGATGAAATTTGATTTCATTATGAAGAATTCTTCATTATCCTTTGCTATACTGCTCTCCATTTATTATTTTATTCTTGTAGCTTAACATGTTTCAGCCTTGAGAAGATTGATGTTTGATTTTAGTTTCAATATTTCTTCGTCCTTTTCGTCTAGTTGGCATATCATGGTATTTCTCTCATTTTCTTCTTCATTAACTTGTCCTTCTATGAATGCCAAATTTTCCATCACCTTCTCGGTTCCTTGCACTTGTTTTCTTGATTCTTCTAGTTGAGATCTAAGAGAAGAGACCTCTTCATTGTATTGACCAATCTCTACTTCTAGATTGTTCAAACTCTTAATTTTTTGTTCAAGGTGGCTTGACAAAGTTTCTTCCCTTTTCTTTGCCTTATCCAATTGATTTTTCATAGATATGACTTCTTCATGATGCTTTCTTTTTTTTGATGAAATTCCTCTTTAATTTTGGTGAGGTCCTCATCTCTTTCTTGTACTTGAAGCTTGACAAAGTCAACTTCCTTCCTTGTCTTGTCTTGGTTACCATCTTGCGCTTTCTTCTTAAGTTTCTCATTTTCATTTTTCAAATCGCTAATCTCTTCCATGGAAGCCATAAGTTTATTCAGAAGATCTTCTTCAAAATCTTCTTTGTTCTCTTCATCTTCTAGGTCTTCTTTAGCCTTGTTGCGATCTCTCTTATCTTCATCTTCCTTGATTGGTTTTGGATTTCCTTCTTGCTTTCCATCATCTTCTTGACTAAAGGTCATGGTCAATGCTCCTTTTGAGTGAAGATCATGAATTTTGTCTCATATGCCTTTTGCTGACGAACATTTTTCCAAATTGGCCTTTATAGAATCAGGTAGCCCATTCAAGATTGCTTTCATTGCTCTTGTATTATACTCCTTGGATTCTCCTTCCAGCATGCTATCAGTAATCACTAATTTCCAAACTTCAATTCCTTGAGTCTTCAAGAAATTCCTCATTCTTGCCACCCATATATCAAAGTTTCCATTGAAAAATGGAGCCTTCACAAATTGATTTACTTCAATTTCAATGGTTGAGGAAGACATGTCTTTAGGAGGATTGGAGACTTTATTTCTTGGCTTTGCCATTTGTGTTCTAATGATCAACCTTCAAGTTGTTAGGCTTTGAGTGAAGGTACTGGCTCTGATACCAAATGTTGGAAATACTGAGAGGGGGGCGAATCAATATTATTTTCAATTGTTATTTTTACTAGTTAGATCACCTATACTTAGAACACAAAATGAACAATAAGAATAAATTATTTTATTAATTTATTCTTTACAATAAATCAATTACAATATATATAGGGCTCCAACCCTAGATGAAGATACCAATCTTCAATCTCCCAGGCTCCAACCTATATTTTCCAAGCACCGACCTGGACTTCCAAGGCTCCAACCTTTTCAATTCTGAGGCACCAACCTCAAGGTCTCCAACCCTATATCTGGTACAGGCTCCAACTTGGTGTCTTGAGGACTCCTATCCTCTAGGGCTCCAACCCTATCTTCCAAGGCACCAACCTTGTCAATTCTAAGGCACCAACCTTGTCAATTCTGAGGCACAAACCTCAAGGGCTCCAACCCTATCTTAAAAGGCACCAACCTTGTCTTTATGAGGCTCCAACCTCCTGCTTCATTTCTTCAAGATATATTTGGTTATAATTACGGCTCCCAAAGTCTTCTTCAATGAGCCTTGTCAATATATTCACCTTCAAAAATGCCTATAAATGATCTCTAAGGCAATCAAATCGTCAATGACAACTTCTTCTTCTCATGAAGGTGTCACCACTACTCTTCAAGTCACCCAAACACAATCTTCAAGGTTACTGTTGAGCCTCAAATTTGTGCTTTCCTTCACCTCATTTTACCTCATTCTCCCTTGTCCATTTCTATTTTAAACCCAATTGATCAATAAAAATAGTTAAAATTACTTCTAGAATGGTTTACATGACTGACTTGTTGAATTTTGTGATTGTTGTCATTGTTAAGCATTTTGACCGGAACTAGCTGCAGAATGCAGACATTCAGTAGCTAACCGGCGATTCTGCAGCTACATTTATGTTTGAGTATGTTCCAGGTGGCCTCTTGAGGAAAAACGCATATGGGCATGATCCACATCGTGCCTACATGGTTTGTTGCTCATCATGGAAGAGGAAATGAATTCTGGGTACGGTTATGCACGTGGGAACACATTTGTGAAGGAAGACTCCTACTAGGACTGTCTCAGTCCAGGTGTCTTTTCTCCTTCACGTAGCCACCTCAAAGACTCCTAAGATGATTTGGATAAGGAAAGACATTATTCCTAAATTGTTGTAATTATTGTTACTTGCATTTTACTTTATAAACTCTTGAGTAGACCGAGAGCTTAGTTAGAGATTTTATGTTGGATTTGCTGCTGGATTTTGTGAAAACTCTGTGATACATTCCTGAAACGCAGAGTGTCATGTTCAAACTTTTGCATTGATTAATGGAGCAGACAAATTTATTTTGAAGGCGTGATTTAATTTGGAGTTGAATGCCGTCAAGTGGTAGAGGGCCCCTGCCTCTTGCACGGATTTCTTTTGCGTAATTAGATAAGTTTTTCCTAGCTGCCTTTACGTTTTGCATTTGAATTGGTAGTTGTTTTGTTTCATCTACTGTAGCCATAATTCGTTCCAGTTCTTCCACAAGAAGACACTCTTCCAACAGACCAAAATGATGAATGATTAATGACTATGGTATTGTAGGATAGGAGTTGAATTTGTATTTGTTTTTAACTAGATACTGTAGTTATATTCATTCCAGTTCTTCCACAAGAAGACATTCTTCCAAAAGATCATAACAATGAATGAAGAATAGCTATGGTAATGTAGGATTTAGTTGTATTTTTTGCTATCCACTATCACAGTTACACTTGTTCTCATCACTCTTCCACAAGAAGAAATTCTTCCAATACATCCTTAAGAAGTTCAAGATATGACTGTGATAATGAATGATTTAATTGTGTGTTTTTACTAAGTATCAACTCTGATCTCACTCTTAAACGCTTGCCCAAGATATCATAATGACGAGTAGGGTATGGGTGTGATAACTTAGTTTTTCATTTGCTTTCAGTTCATTTGTTTTCAATTGCATACAAGTACACAGTCAGAATTGTTCTACCTCTTCCACAAGAAGGAACTCTTCCAAAATATCACTAATGATGAACAAACAGATTGTGTAACTTCATAGATTAATGCATGTTAGTATAGTTAGAACAACTCCGGAGTTTCATTTTCATTTAATTCATGTTCAGTTACTTTGTTTCAAGTTTGATGATGACTTATAGTTCAACATTGTTCTAGTTTAGTAGCATCTTAGGTTTATTCTTAGATTAACTCATTGCACTTGCATCTCATATTCACATTGTCATCCTTTGCACAATAGATTACTTTAGTTGTTAGGATTCACAAAACAGCCTTCATTATTCACAAACATCTTTTTGTTTTGAAAACTACAATTGATCCATAACCATAGGAACAGAAGATAACATCACTATAAGGTCTGAAATCTCTCTGCAATCTCCTCATCATTTTATAAACAGAGCTCTTCCTCAAAAAGAACTACTTTGAACAAGAAACCAATAACTCTTTGAGTATAGGTTCTGTGACATTCAATTAAATTGCAGAATAGAACTAGGAATTAATCATAGAATAGAAGAGCTTAGGACAGAGTATTACATCATTAGTGTTTGACTGTTTAGTTAGAGGATTTGCATATTTAGTGATCATTTCTCAAGTTTAGTTTGTGTCATTTGCCTAAGAAGTCATTATCAAGCTTTTGTTTCTATTTAGTCATAATTCAGATTTTGTATCCAACTGCATTTGCCAATCCATACATTAGGCTCAACTGTGTTTTTGACCACCAATTTCTTTCCATTAGTTTTCTAGGCACTTTCATTGTAAACATAAAACACCAAAAGACCAAAAACATCATAAATTAACATAAAAGACCAAAAAAATCACAAAACACTACACACAACGCATTAGGAAACAAGCACCTAGGTACATATGGTACACTTCACTTCAGCAGTTTACAAATCCTGGTTGACAATTAAATGAGCTCGGTCTAGGAGACTAGATTGAGACCAAACATTTTGGCGCCATTGCCGGGGAAGTGAAAACTAGGTAACCTTTGTTTCTTAGCATCCAAAAACAATTTTATGCGTAGGGAGAGAGATTCAAGGGGAAGATTTATAAGCAGCAGAAGCAGAAGTTTGACATCTAGAACACCACTTGTTTCATCTAGATCCAGAGCTAGTACACCTTCAACTCAAACCCATCTTCCATCTTTTACTGATCCTGGACTTCTAGAAGATCTAAGGTCACCTATTCCATTAGAGAAACCTTCCACTTCATCCACTGAACCTGCCATAGAAGAAGATCTAAAAACTCCTGTCAGGGACACAAACCTTTCTACTTCCACAGGAGAGTCAACCATGGCAGAAGAAGGAGGAGGAGGAGTTGTTAATGGAGAAACACAACAGGCCATACTCCTTATGAGCTTGTTTATGGAAAGCAATTTTTGTTTCCTATAGAGTTCCAAATTCAAACATTCAAGATGGCAGTTCAGCTAGGACTTGATCTAACGGAGGCACAAAAACATAGACTGGAGAAAATTAATGAATTGGATGAGATCAGGCAAGATGCAGTTCAGAAAACAAGTCTAGTCCAACAGCAAAGGGCTAGATGGCATGACAAGTACATCAAGGAGAAGAAATTCAAAGAGGGTGACTGGGCTCTCTTTTTTGATTCAAAATTCAAGGATTTTCAAGGGAAATTTCAGACACATTGGCTTGGGCCATATGAAATTGTTCGAATTTTTGATAATGGGGCAGTAAAAATCAGAACTATAGATGAAGAAGAGGTCACTTTTCTTGTGAATGGTCATAGACTGAAGCTATACCACAAGCCACTCTCAAGAGAAGAGTTTGTCAAGAAGTTCCAAGAAGACAATGATGTGAAGTTAATGAAGAAGAGTCTCTCTTCTTCATCAACTTGATTAAATTTTCTGAAGCATTTCTCTTTTGAAAAAATAAAAAAATAAAAAAAAAATAAAAAAAATAAAAAAATAAAATAAAAATAAAAATAAAAATAAAAATAAAGGTATAAACATGAAAACCAATCATTGATTGGCATGTTTATACAGAAAAGATAGGGTGAAAATCAGAGTCTCTCTGACACTCTAACTTTTCCCATTTTTGTTTTTATAAGCAGCTGTTATAAAAATCATAAGTACAGTTCCATAGTACTTATGATTCACTTCATCTCACTCCATTCATTTATTCATCCATACTCCATCTCATCCATCATTCATATTTCACTCCATTCCACATCTCATTCATTTTACTCCATCTTCCATTCATTTCATTTTCATGTCAAAACACAAAATTTGATATCTTGCCGTAAGTGAATAAAATATGTCATGAATTGCAGTACAGCCCTTATGTTCCTTCATTCCATTTCATGAACTGAATCCATTTCATTCCATTATCCACTTCATACATATCATAATCCATCATCCATTTTCATACATACCACATAACATTTCTCCCATACTCCAAAAACATTCCATTTTCATGATTAAAGTGTTCTACAGGAACATTCTGCAGCTCAGTGGACATTCTGCAGCTGATCAACCTTTCTGCAGCCCGATAGTCTTTCCGCAACTACAAATCCTGAAGGCATCAACTAGTAGACATCAGAATTACAACAAAGTGACCCAGTGTATTCATGAATCAAAAGCATCAAGAAAATCATGAAGACTCCTCCAGAAATGAGCAGAGAAGACAAAGGCTTAAAAAAAAAAAAAAAAATCAAATAAAGGGAAGAGGTAACAAATTTAAATTACGATGGCATTTCATAAAAGTTTAGCATGGTTTAGTTGTGGATTATTCGAAAAGTTGTTTTAATTGTTTTTATTGATCAAACACCAACAAACCCTTTACAGACTTTATATTAAAATCTTCCATTTCAAATTTCATATCCGATAGCATTTAAGCGGTGAAATGGCCAAAGCATTTGAATTTCCCACGACTCTTAACCAAGTTATTTAATGATGATGATTTCCCCTGCCGTCGTAAAATCCTCCGCCGTCTCCTCAATCATTAATACAATCCATCCACCTCACTCCACTACTCTATGCCGTGACCATTTGCCATAACTTCATTCCGAAGACAGAGATATTATTATCATCAGGAGCAGATCAGAAGAGGTAAATTTGGAAGTATAACGATGTGAGAACTCAAAGCCACTTGATCCCGTGAACATATAGCATATCACTGTGGACGAAGTTTGGAGCATTTCCACTGTCAACACAGAATTGTGGCCGTGTAGAGTTTAAAGTCTGTTGTTACCAAAAGACAGAGGTGCTAAAATTGAAGTCTTTTGCTACCAAAGATAGAGGTGTTGTAGTGATTGAAGTTTGAAGCATACCATTTGCTACCAGAAACAGAGATAGAGCGTTGGAATTTGAAGATTTTTGCTACTGGAGACAGAGACATTGTAATGTTGAGTTGAAGTCTGTGTTACAGAGACAGAGACGTTGTAGTGTTGAGTTGAAGTCTATGTTACCAGAGACAGAGATGTTGCAGCGTTGAATTTGAAGTCTTTTGCTACTAAGAGCCAGAGGTATTGCACGAAAAGAAATTTGAAGCCATCTACCATTTTCAATCAAAGACATTTCAGCTCGAAATTTGAAACTGCTCTCATTTTCAAACAAAGGCATAGCACTCCGACATTCAATTGTCAACAGAAGCATATCAGTTCGAGGTTTTAAAGGCATTTTTTATTATCAATCAGAGGTATGTCATTCCAAAATTGAAGCCATTTTCATTTAGAGCTTGAATCTATTTCAGTTCGAAAGTGAAAGTCATTGTTTTGTGGGTAGAAGAGTGTTAATTTGATATTGAAAAATCATGGGTTTAATTGTAAGGACTGAACCTGTGGGTTCAAAATATTTAGAAGGTTACCCACAATGCGAGGAAATGTTACAACAAATAGGATGGCTTAAATTTTTGGAAAAATTTAATGGCTTCCATAAGGAAGTCACTAAAACATTTGCCAGATCCTTTCAAGGAACCGAAGTTGAAATAGGGGATGTCAAGTTTGCTGTCACTGAAGTTTTTATAGCAGAGGCTACAGGATTGTCCAGAACTGGGGAGAGATGGTTTAAAAATAGGGAATTACACAATGACTCCTGGAAACAAATTTTAAAATCACCAAATATGGATGTTAGTGTATTCAAGAAAGGAATTCCCAGTACTGCATTGAAAAGCAAATGGAGAAACATACTAATTCTTTTACAAAAATTTGTTACATGTGAGGGTAGATATGGGACATTTTATGTCTACCACATTAGACTAATGATGCATTTTCTGGGAGAAGATTTAAATCTATGATATTTCTTGCATCAAAGTCTGAAGAAGATGGCTTCTTGTGTTCAGAGAAGAATTCAATTTTTAGAGACAACCCTGTATCATCATGGTTTGGTCAAAATTTTGATTGAGCATCATCTATCTAAAACAAATGATACATGGGATGATTTCTTAATAAGAAATCATTTTGAAGAAGCAAAAGAACCATCACCTGAACCACAGCCCACAAAGAGAAGTAGCAAATGCAGGACTTCAAAAGATAAAATTGACAAACCAGTTCAAGAAAGCAGTGAGGAAGTCATTTTGGAGAAGTTGACTCGAATCAAGAGGCAACTTAAGGAAGAGAAGATAATCAAGGAATCTGTTACAGAGAAAGGAGAGGGGTCCTCTCAGCTTAGGAGAAGCCACAGATTAAAAGGAAAACTGAAGAAAACATCAATCAAACAAACAGGGGTAATCAATATTGAAGATGAAGAAACATCCATTGAAGAGGAAGATGATGAAGATTTTTATGAAGGCACCCCTGAGATTGATCCTGCTCAACAGGAAATCTATGATTATGTGGAAACTTTAGAGAGGACAGCTTCAGAAAGAGAAGAGAGAACCCCCAGTCCTCCACTGACTGAAATTGATATATTAAGGAGGGATAGGTATGAGTTGGAATTGTTGAATAGACACATAAAAAATGAGAATGAAATTCTCAAAGATCAAATCAAGCTCAAAACTGATATGAACTCAACCTTATCCCTGCATATAGACAAAGTGGAGAGGACTAATGAGAAGTTGAAGACAAGGAACAAAAAGCTAATCAGAGCACTCACCAATCTCAGGTTCAAACTTGTTATCAGGAAACCCAGAAGACCTCTAGCTTCCAGACAAAGGAGAAGAAGAGGATTAGATGTCCTTGCAGAAGCCTCTGAATTCATAGGATAATTTGCATGAGGACATGCAAAGAGACAGCAGTGGGGGTATGTTGAGCCTCAAATTTGTGCTTTCCTTCACCTCATTTTACCTCATTCTCCCTTGTCCATTTATATTTTAAACCCAATTGATCAATAAAAATAGTTAAAATTAATTCTAGAATGGTTTACATGACTGACTTGTTGAATTTTGTGATTGTTGCCATTGTTAAGCATTTTTACCGGAACTAGCTGCAGAATGCAGACATTCCGTAGCTAATCGGCGATTCTGCAGCTACCTTTATGTTTGAGTATGTTCCAGGTGGCCTCTTGAGGAAAACCGCATATGGGCATGATCCACGTCGTGTCTACATGGTTTGTTGCTCATCATGGAAGAGGAAATGAATTCTGGGTACGGTTATGCACGTGGGAACACATTTGTGAAGGAAGACTCCTACTAGGACTGTCTCAGTCCAGGTGTCTTTTCTCCTTCACGTAGCCACCTCAAAGACTCCTAAGATGATTCGGATAAGGAGAGACATTATTCCTAAATTGTTGTAATTATTGTTACTTGCATTTACTTTATAAACTCTTGAGTAGACCAAGAGCTTAGTTAGAGAGATTTTATGTTAGATTTGCTGCTAGATTTTGTTCAAACTATGTGATACATTCCTAAAAACGCAGAGTGTCATGTTCAAAATATTGCATCGTTAATGGAGCAGACAAAGTTATTCTGAAGGCGTGATTTAATTTGGAGTTGAATGCCGTCAAGTGGTAGAGGGCCCCTGCCTCTTGCACGGATTTCTTTTGCGTAAACTAGATAAGTTTTCCTAGCTGCCTTTACATTTTGCATTTGAATTGGTAGTTGTTTTGTTTTATCTACTGTAGTCGTATTCATTCTAGCTCTTCCACAAGAAGACACTCCTCCAACAGACCAAAATGATGAATGATTAATGACTATGGTATTGTAGGATAGGAGTTGAATTTATAGTTGTTTTAACTAGCTACTGTAGTTATATTCATTCCAGTTCTTCCATAAGAAGGCACTCTTCCAACAGATTATAATGATGAATGAAGAATAGCTATGGTACTGTAGGATTTAGTTATAGTTTTTGCCATTCACTATCACAGTTACACTTGTTCTCATCACTCTTTCACAAGAAGAAACTCTTCCAAGACATCCTTAAGAAGTTCAAGACATGACCGTGATAATGAATGATTTAATTGTGTGTTTGTACTAAGTATCATCTCTGATCTTGCTCTTAAACGCTTGCCCAAGACATCATAATGACGAGTAGGGTATGTGTGTGATAACT
Source organism: Pinus albicaulis (assembly GCA_034641835.2). Taxonomy (NCBI): domain Eukaryota; kingdom Viridiplantae; phylum Streptophyta; class Pinopsida; order Pinales; family Pinaceae; genus Pinus; species Pinus albicaulis. Next base: position 97,228,707 of record CM076578.1, on the reverse strand, counting down.
TAGTTTTTCATTTGCTTTCAGTCCATTTGCTTTCAATTGCATACAAGTCCACAGTCAGAATTGTTCTACCTCTTCCACAAGAAGGAACTCTTCCAAAATATCAGCAATGATGAACAAACAGATTGTGTAACTACATAGATTAATGCATGTTAGTATAGTTAGAACAACTCCGGAGTTTCATTTGCATTTCATTCATGTTCAGTTACTTTGTTTCAAGTTTGATGATGACTTATAGTTCAATATTGTTCTAGTTTAGTAGCATCTTAGATTCATTCTTAGATTAACTCGTTTGCACTTGCATCTCATAGTCACACTGTCATCCTTTGCACAATAGATTACTTTAGTTGTTAGGATTCACAATACATCCTTCATTATTCACAAATATCTTTTTGGTCTGAAAACTACAAGTGACCCATAACCATAGGAACAGAAGATAACATCACTATAAGGTCTGAAATCTCTCTGCAATCTCCTCCTCATTTTATAAACAGAGCTCTTCCTCAAAAGAACTACTTTGAACAAGAAACCAATAACTCTTTGAGTATAGGTTCTGTGACATTCAATTAAAATTGCAGAATAGAACTAGGAATTAGACATGGAATAGATGAGTTTAGAACCAAATGTTGCATCATGATAAGATTAATTTTTAACTGTTTAGTTAGAGGATTTGCATATCTAATGATCATTTCTCAAGTTTCGTTTGTGTCATCTGTCTAAAAAGTCATTATCAAGCTTTTGTTTCTATTTAGTCATAGTTCATATTTTGTATCCAACTGCATTTGCCAATTCATACATTAGGCTCAACTGTGTTTTGAACACCAACCTCTTTTCTATTAGTTTTCTAGGTAGTTTCATTGTAAACATAAAACACCAAAAGACCAAAAACATCATAAATTATCACAAAAGACCAAAAACATCACAAAAAACCACATACAACGCATTAGGAAACAAGCACCTAGGTACATATGGTACACTTCACTTCAGCAGTTTACAAATCCTGGTTGACAATTAAATGAGCTCAGTTTAGGAGACTAGATTGAGACCAAACATTTTGGCGCCGTTGCCGGGGAAGTGAAAACTAGGTAACCTTTGTTTCTTAGCATCCAAAAACAATTTTATGCGTAGGGAAAGAGATTCAAGGGGAAGATTTATAAGCAGCAGAGGCAGAAGTTTGATTTCTAGAACACCACTTGTTTCATCTAGATCCAGAGCTAGTACACCTTCAACTCAAACCCATCTTCCATCATTTACTGATCCTGGACTTCTAAAAGATCTAAGGTCACCTATTCCATTAGAGAAACCTTCCACTTCATCCACTGAACCTGCCATAGAAGAAGATCTAAAAACTCCTGTCAGGGACACAAACCTTTCTACTTCCACAGGAGAGTCAACCATGGCAGAAGAAGGAGGAGGAGGAGTTGTTAATGGAGAAACACAACAGGCCATACTCCTTATGAGCTTGTTTATGGAAAGCAAGTTTTGTTTCCTATAGAGTTCCAAATTCAAACATTCAAGATGGCAGTTCAGCTAGGACTTGATCTAACGGAGGCACAAAAACATAGACTGGAGCAAATTAATGAATTGGATGAGATCAGGCAAGATGAAGTTCAGAAAACAAGTCTAGTCCAACAGCAAAGGGCTAGATGGCATGACAAGTACATCAAGGAGAAGAAATTTAAAGAGGGTGACTGGGCTCTCCTGTTTGATTCAAAATTCAAGGATTTTCAAGGGAAATTTCAGACACATTGGCTTGGGCCATATGAAATTGTTCGAATTTTTGATAATGGGGCAGTAAAAATCAGAACTATAGATGAAGAGGAGGTCACTTTTCTTGTGAATGGTCATAGACTAAAGCTATACCACAAACCACTCTCAAGAGAAGAGTTTGTCAAGAAGTTTCAAGAAGACAATGATGTGAAGTTAATGAAGAAGAGTCTCTCTTCTTCATCAACTTGATTAAATTTTCTGAAGCATTTCTCTTTTGAAAAAAAAAAGAAAAAAATTAATAAAAAAAAAATAAAGGTATAAACATGAAAACCAATCACTGATTGGCATGTTTATACAGAAAAGATAGGGTGAAAATCAGAGTCTCTCTGACACTCTAACTTTTCCCATTTTTGTTTCTAAGCAGCTGTTATAAAAATCATGAGTTCAGCTCCATAGTACTTATGATTCATTTCATCTCACCCCATTCACTTATTCATCCATACTTCATCTCATCCATCATTCATATTTCACTCCATTCCACATCTCATTCATTTCACTCCATCTTCCATTCACTTCATTTTCATGTCAAAACATAGAATTTGATATCTTGCTGCAAGTGAATAAAATATGTCATGAATTGCAGTACAGCCTTATGTTCCTTCATTCCATTTAATGGACTGAATCCATTCCATTCCACTTATCCACTTCATACATTTCATAATCCCTCATCCATTTTCATTCATACCACATAAAATTTCATCCATACTCCAAAAACATTCCATTTTCATGATTAAAGTGTTCTACAGGAACATTCTGCAGCTCAGTGGACATTCTGCAGCTGATCAGCCTTTCTGCAGCCCGACAGTCTTTCCGCAGCTATAAACCCTAAAGGCATCAACCAGCAGACATCAGAATTACAACAAAGTGATCCAGTGAATTCATGAATCAAAAACATCAAGAAAATTGTGAAAGATTCCTCCAAAGATGAGCAGAGAAGACAAAGGCTACAAAAACATCAAATAAAGAGCAGAGGTAACAAATTTAAATTACGATGGCATTTCATAAAAGTTTAGCATAGTTTAGTTGTGGATTATTCGAAAGGTTGTTTTAATTGTTTTATTGATCAAACACCAAACAAACCCTCTACAGACTTTGTATTAAAACCTTCCATTTCAAATTTTATATCCGATAGCATTTAAGCGGTGAAATGATAAAAGCGTTTGAATTTCCCACGACTCTTAACCAAGTTATTTAATGATGATGATTTTCCCTGCCGTCGTAAATCCTCCGCCGTCTCCTCAATCATTAATACAAGCCCTCCACCTCACTCCACTACTCTATTCCGTGATCATTTGCCATAACTTCATTCCGTAGCCGATATTTCATTCCGAAGCCAGAGATATTATTATCATCAGGAACAGAGCAGAAGAGGTAAATTTGGAAGTATAACAGTGTGAGGACTCAAAGCCACTTAATACCGTGGGCAGATAGCATATTACTGTGGACAGAATTTGGAGCATTCTCACTGTCAACACAAAATTGTGGCCGTGTAGAATTTAAAGTATGTTGTTACCAAAAGACAGAGGTGCTAAAATTGAAGTCTTTTGCTACCAAAGATAGAGGTGTTGCAGTGATTGAAGTTTTGAAGTATACCATTTGCTACCAGAAACAGAGACAGAGACGTTGTAATGTTGAGTTGAAGTCTGTGTTACAGAGACATAGACGTTGTAGTGTTGAGTTGAAGTCTATGTTACCAGAGACAGAGATGTTGCAGCGTTGAATTTGAAGTTTTTTTTGCTACTAAGAACCAGAGGTATTGCACGAAAAGAAATTTGAAGCCATCTGCCATTTTCAATCAAAGACATTTTCAACTCGAAATTTGAAACTGCTTTCATCATCAAACAAAGGCATAGCACTCCGACATTCAATTGTCAACAGAAGCATATCAATTCGAGGTTTTAAAGGCATTTGTTATTATAAATCAGAGGTATGTCATTCCAAAATTGAAGCCATTTTCATTTAGAGCTTGAAGCCATTTCAGTACGAAAGTGAAAGTCATTGTTTTGTGGGTAGAAGAGTGTTAATTTGATATTGAAAAATCATGGGTTTAATTGTAAGGACTGAACCTGTGGGTTCAAAATATTTAGAAGGTTACCCACAATGCAAGGAAATGTTACAACAAATAGGATGGCTTCAATTTTTGGAAAAATTTAATGGCTTCCATAAGGAAGTCACCAAAACATTTGCCAGATCATTCCAAGGAACCGAAGTTGAAATAGGGGATGTCAAGTTTACTGTTACTGAAGTTTTTATTGCAGAGGCTACAGGATTGTCCAGAACTAGGGAGAGATGGTTTAAAAATAGGGAATTCCACAATGACTCCTGGAAACAAATTTTAAAATCACCAAATATGGATGTTAGTGTGTTCAAGAAAGGAATTCCCAGTACTGCATTGAAAAGCAAATGGAGAAATATACTACTTCTTTTACAAAAATTTGTTACATGTGAGGGTAGATATGGGACATTTTATGTCTACCACATTAGACTAATTATGCATTTTCTGGGAGAAGATTTAAATCTACCATATTTCTTGCATCAAATTCTGAAGAAGATGGCTTCTTGTGTTCAGAGAAGAATTCAATTTTTAGAGACAACCCTGTATCATCATGGTTTGGTCAAAATTTTGATTGAGCATCATCTATCTAAAACAAATGATACATGGGATTATTTCTTAATAAGAAATCATTTTGAAGAAGCAAAAGAACCATCACCTGAACCACAGCCCACAAAGAGAAGTAGGAAATGGAGGACTTCAAAAGATAAAATTGACAAACCAGTTCAAGAAAGCAGTGAGGAAGTCATTTTGGAGAAGTTGACTCGAATCAAGAGGCAACTTAAGGAAGAGAAGATAATCAAGGAATCTGTTACAGAGAAAGGAGAGGGGTCCTCTCAGCTTAGGAGAAGCCACAAATTAAAAGGAAAACTGAAGAAAACATCAAACAAACAAACAGGGGTAATCAATATTGAAGATGAAGAAACATCCATTGAAGAGGATGATGAAGAAGATTTTTATGAAGGCACCCCTGAAATTGATCCTGCTCAACAGGAAATTTATGACTATGTGGAAACTTTAGAGAGGACAGCTTCAGAAAGCAGAGAGAGAACATCCAGTCCTCCACTGTCTGAAATTGATATATTAAGAAGGGATAGGTATGAGTTGGAATTGTTGAATAGACACATCAAAAATGAGAATGAAATTCTCAAAGATCAAATCAAGCTCAAAACTTATATGAAATCAACCTTATCCCTGCATATAGACAAAGTGGAGAGGACCAATGAGAAGTTGAAGACAAGGAACAAAAATTTAATCAGGGCACTCACAAACCTCAGGTTCAAACTTGTGATCAGAAAACCCAGAAGGCCTCTAGCTTTCAGACAAAGGAGAAGAAGGGGATTAGATGTCCTTGCAGAAGCCTCTGAATTCATAGGATAATTTGCATGAGAACATGCAAAGAGACAGCAGTGGGGGTATGTTGAGCCTCAAATTTGTGCTTTCCTTCACCTCATTTTACCTCATTCTCCCTTGTCCATTTCTATTTTAAACCAAATTGATCAATAAAAATAGTTAAAATTACTTCTAGAATGGTTTACATGACTGACTTGTTGAATTTTGTGATTGTTGCCATTGTTAAGCATTTTGACCGGAATTAGCTGCAGAATGCAAACATTCCGTAGCTAACCGGCGATTCTGCAGCTACCTTCATGTTTGAGTATGTTCCAGGTGGCCTCTTGAGGAAAAACGCATATGGGCATGATCCACGTCGTGCCTACATGGTTTGTTGCTCATCATGGAATAGGAAATGAATTCTGGGTACGGTTATGCACGTGGGAACACATTTGTGAAGGAAGACTCCTACTAGGACTGTCTCAGTCCAGATGTCTTTTCTTCTTCACGTAGCCACCTCAAAGACTCCTAAGATGATTCGGATAAGGAGAGACATTATTCCTAAATTGTTGTAATTATTGTTACTTGCATTTGCTTTATAAACTCTTGAGTAGACCGAGAGCTTAGTTAGAGATTTTATGTTAGATTTGCTGCTAGATTTTGTTTAAAAACTCTGTGTTACGTCCTTGAAGACACAGAGTGTTATGTTCAAACTATTGCATCGTTAATGGAGCAGACAAAGTTATTTTGAAGGTGTGATTTAATTTGAAGTTGAATGCCGTCAAGTGGTAGAGGGCCCCTGCCTCTTGCACGGATTTCTTTTGCGTAAACTAGATAAGTTTTCCTAGCTGCCTTTACGTTTTGCATTTGAATTGGTAGTTGTTTTGTTTTATCTACTGTAGTCGTATTCATTCTAGCTCTTCCACAAGAAGACACTCTTCCAACAGACCAAAATGATGAATGATTAATGACTATGGTATTGTAGGATAGGAGTTGAATTTGTATTTGTTTTTAACTAGATATTGTAGTTATATTCATTCCAGTTCTTCCACAAGAAGACATTCTTCCAAAAGATCATAAAAATGAATGAAGAATAGCTATGGTAATGTAGGATTTAGTTGTAGTTTTTTCTATCCACTATCACAGTTACACTTGTTCTCATCACTCTTCCACAAGAAGAAATTATTCCAATACATCCTTAAGAAGTTCAAGATATGACTGTGATAATGAATGATTTAATTGTGTGTTTTTACTAAGTATCAACTCTGATCTCACTCTTAAACGCTTGCCCAAGATATCATAATGACGAGTAGGGTATGGATGTGATAACTTAGTTTTTCATTTGCTTTCAGTTCATTTGTTTTCAATTGCATACAAGTACACAGTCAGAATTGTTCTACCTCTTCCAAAAGAAGGAACTCTTCCAAGATATCACTAATGATGAACAAACAGATTGTGTAACTTCATAGATTAATGCATGTTAGTATAGTTAGAACAACTCCGGAGTTTCATTTGCATTTAATTCATGTTCAATTACTTTGTTTCAAGTTTGATGATGACTTATAGTTCAACATTGTTCTAGTTTAGTAGCATCTTAGGTTTATTCTTAGATTAACTCATTGCACTTGCATCTCATATTCACATTGTCATCCTTTGCACAATATATTACTTTAGTTGTTAGGATTCACAAGACAGCCTTCATTATTCACAAACATCTTTTTGTTCTGAAAACTACAAGTGATCCATAACCATAGGAACAGAAGATAACATCACTATAAGGTCTGAAGTATCTCTGCAATCTCCTCATCATTTTATAAACAGAGCTCTTCCTCAAAAGAACTACTTTGAACTGGAATCCAATAACTTCTTGAGTATAAGTTCTGTGACATTCAATTAAATTGCAGAATAGAACTAGGAATTAATCATAGAATGAAGGAGCTTAGGACAGAGTATTGCATCATTAGTGTTTAATTGTTTAGTTAGAGGATTTGCATATTTAATGATCATTTCTCAAGTTTAGTTTGTGTCATTTGCCTAAAAAGTCATTATCAAGCTTTTGCTTTCATTTAGTCATAGTAGATTTTGTATCCAACTACATTTGCCAATTCATACATTAGGCTCCAGCTGTGTTTGAACACCAACCTCTTTTCTATTAGTTTTCTAGGTAGTTTCATTGTAAACATAAAACACAAAAGACCCGAAAACATCATAAATTATCCACAAAGACAAAAAACATCACAAAACACCACATACAACGCATTAGGAAACAAGCACCTAGGTACATATGGTACACTTCATGACCCAGTTTACAAATCCTGGTTGACAATTAAATGAGCTCAGTTTAGGAGACTAGATTGAGACACAACAGTTACCTCTGTTGGGGTTCCCATGTTTTGGCCAGATTGGCAACACCAAAAGATGAGACAACATCAGAACCACTTTTAGACCTCAGGATCTAGCCCTCCTGGGTCCAGAGAGGGATTTCTATATGATTGTTTAAAGTATATATCTTGGAAGTTCAAAGATTAGGATATTAGGCTAGTTATAAGGCTCGGGGTTTGTTTGTTTGATTGTTGGTTTGATTGCTGGTCATCAGGAAAGAAGGGTCCAATATAAGACAAGGATGAGCAAAGAGGATTTAGGCAAGGGTGAAGTATTCCAGGGAGCATTCAAGACCATTGGGAAATGGAGTCAGGAACGGGTTTAATTGCTATTCAATGTGCAGGCTTTCAGTTGGGCTAGTCATCTAAAACATTGGATCTTAAAGATGATAGTGTGGTATGGAATGGTAAGGGAGGACTAAACAATAAAGATTTAGAACACAAAGTTAAAGACCTAAGATCAGAGAGAGACTTTTTACTCTCAATTATTTGGCTTCCATCTTGAGCGATCTTAGAAAGGTTCAATCAATTGAAAAGGATCCTAGTGATATAGAGATAGGGTTCTAGACCTCCCAGTGTTCCCAATTCATTCAATTAAAGCCTAACAAGAACATCTAAGAATAGATTCATTTAATTCATACATCCGCTAGCAGGAAATAACATCCACTACACTGGTTAAATTAACTGAAATCAACTCTTAGATAACACATTTAGTAAAAAACATTAAAGGCAAGGAGAGCAGAAACATAGGGTACCTAACAAGGGTAAATCGTGTGCCAGATTTCTGATGCGAGCCAGTAGAAATGAAATAAAACGGAATGCAAGTTAAACACAAATACAGAGATAGAAAAACATCACCACTGCTTTAGATCGGGATCCAAAGAAATGTGCTTGTCATATTAAAAAAACAACACCAGTCAAGTACAACATTGCCAATAACTGGATACTCAGTCAGAAAACATCTTACTCAGCCTATCTTACAACTTTACACGGAGACTAAGTCTCAAAAGAAACAACTTTCAATTCTCTGATAACTGATCAACAACCTTTACAATGAGTTCCTTCATGAATTTATAGCTCGAGTGGAGCAGAGAAGGTAGGTGGAAAACTAAATGCATCATTAAAACTCAGCAGAGGAAGAAGGTAGAGGCCTTGTTCTGTTCTAAATTCTTCAGGCTTCCATTTACTCCGGGTATGTCTCTGTTGTACTTGTTGTAACACTCTGGTGAACTAAACAAAAAGGTAGAATAATGATTCTAAGGTCTGCCATGCTGTGAAACAAATGCTTCTGATAGCATAGGATTTTTGTGAGGGGGAAAACTTTACTTGGACACAATGTAGACTGAAACAATACTGTGTACCATGTCATTTCATGGAGAAAAACATTCTCCAGATGTAGAAAACTTGATATACATTAATTTATGCGCTCTTTACCCTCTGTGTGATCCATGATGTCTTCAATCTGGTAGTTTTCCTCTAAACCACTGAGTTAAGGCTAAAAGATCTTCATTTTCGTGCCTTAAACTCTCTGCTTCTCCATTTCTGTCTCTGTCGGTGAAATCTGCGCTTTTAATGGCTCTGGGGAGGTTTACAGAGTTCAAACCCTTTTCTTTTAATGCAAGTCCTGTCATGGCTTCCTTCCCAGGCTTTCTTCGTGATTTCAGCCTCTGAAAAATGGTCCTTTCTACGTTTTTTTTGCCGCTGTAATAAATACTGTGTAATCATGGCATCTTTCACCATCTGATAACCCTGCAAAACATGAAAACCTATTAAGAAAACCACACATGGAGGTGGTGGATGCAACGGGGATGACAATAATGGCCATGCGGACTGGTGAGATAGCGGAAAAGTGTAGGATCATGGTGGAAAATGCAAATTAATAGTGGAACATGGTCTGGAGGATGTGGGCAGAGTGCAAAATTTTTTTCATGAAAAACCTTTGAATTTCGACCTTTTGAATATATAAAGAGAGACGGGTGACATACGAAAAAACTACGTGGAATGGGTGACGTGGCGATACAGGGTTAATTGGCGGGCATGCATTTAATCTGGGCCATCCGATCTCCGGTGGAGATCGATAGTGGAAAACACATCGGAGGGTGATGGAAAGTGGGCCAGGGGTACGATTTCCTCTGATTAATCCTCGTGCCACTTCGCAGAGCGATCACTGTTGGATGGCCTGCCTCAGATCGGATGGCGCACAACGATATTGCGCTGGGGAAAACACCGAATGATAATGCATGATGGAGGGCGGTTTATGAATAGTGCGTGGAGCCACGTGTCATGCGATGAGTGGAATCGCTCCGAAACAAAAATTACCACCCAAACTCCCAACGCGGTGTGATGAGAACCGGCGGTTTATGAACAGTGCACATTGCAGGGACCACCAGGCAGAGGGAACATGAACCATCGATCTGCGGGAAAACGGACGGTTGATATATGATCGGGCGGCAGATGGGAAAAGACAGGTGTGAATAGATTTTGTGACAACCGTCAGATCTGAACAGATCGACGACAGAAAAATCACCTGATAACCAATTGAGATAAGCGCCTTCCGCCTTGGCGCCTGGTCTTGGCGCTCGGTCACGTGGGAAAAAATGTTGAGGGGCTAGGGCCAAGCAAGGAGGGTGTGTAGGATGTAAAGGGGACTTTGGGAAGATTTAGGGGATTAGAGGGGAATTTGACAAGGGGAAAAAAAGGTTAAAATGGGAATTCTGCAGGGATACAAGGGGCAGATGTAGGCTTTTTGGAGCACAATTTTTTACAATCAGTGAGGCCCTTTAAAATAGGAACAACAGTAGGGATTTATCAAAGGAAAAGGCACAGGAGACTTCAAGGATGATGTGTTTTCAGAGGAAATGCATTCCTTGAAGGCTCAAAAATTTTCTAGCCCCCCTATTTTCTTGTTAAAATTTATAGGGGGGCTAACAGTGGCTCCACATGGGGATGGCTTCTTCTTGAAGGAGTCAAGAATTCAGAAAATGGTCTTTGGTGTAGGCCAGATGCCTGTTGCTTGAGCCACCTTTCTTTTTTGATTTTCAGCTGCCACAATTGTGAAGACATCACTTAGCAGAAACATCACCCAAACAATCTACCTACCCATCCTACAATCCTAGCATTTTTTCTTCTTCTAGGGTGAATTTGGACTAGCAAACCCTTTACATCATTTATTTTTATAAATAGAAAATAAACCTATTCTAAATCTACGCTTATCACTCCATGAGACCAGATTAGACTGTTGGTCTCGTATGTTTCTCTAGCTAATCTAATATTTGCTGGGATTAGACTATCGAGCATATTTCTTGTCTACATTCTACAACAGAAATTTAAAAATAGTCAAACTAGGATTAGACAGTCTAGTTTGCTGTGGATCCAAGGCATAAAGACAGTTGCACATGGACAGAAACGTGCATAAAACTGAAAACAAAAATTTGAAGGCTTGAAATCTGAAGTTTTGAAGCATCCTTCTTTCTTTTGTGACTCAAGTTTTGAGCCTGTTAGAGTCACTTTCTTTCTTTTTATTTCAGCTCTAGTTTTGGGCTTGTTAGAGCCGACTCTTCTTCTTCTTTGCTGGTCCAGGTTTTGGGCATGTTTGAACCAGCTATCTTTACTTTCCTTGGCTCAGGTTTTGATCATATTAGAGGTAATCCTTTGCACTCCAGAGGTTCATGTTTTGAGCATGTCTGAACCTCTCCTTTCTTTATGTTTTTTTGGAACATTTTCTCTTTTTCTTGAAAACAAAACACTGCAATGGTATTTACAATGGAAATGGAAACTGGAAAGTGGAAATCAACAGAAGTAGTGTTTGAGCATCCTGCCATTGACAGGACCCCCAAACAACTTAGTACCATCTAAATCTTGTAGAAAAAAGGCATTTGAACCCACAGTGGCCTGGATGATGTATGGACCTTGCCACAAACTGTCAAACTTGTCATGCTTTCCTTTTTCCTCTCTCCTTGAATCACACCTCAGAACTTTATCTCCAATTTTGAAATTAGAAGATTTGGGTCTTTTATCAAATAACTTCTTTATATTTTCTTGAACCTTTAGAGCTCTGTTATAGACCTCTTCCCTTGTTTGTTGGAGATGAATTGTTTGGTTCATCCTCCTTACCATGCTGTCTTCTTCCGTATGAATCTCTTGGACAAGTTTGATCACTGGTATTCCAAGACTGGTAGGAAACACTGCTTTTGTCGCATAGACGAGCTGATATGGTGACATGCCAATGGATTTTTTTGTTGTAAGCCTGTCCGCCCACAAAGCATGCACTAACTTGTTGTGCCATGAGTTTTTGTTTTCTTCCAGCAGCTTTTTGATGATGGCCACCAGGCTCTTGTTTGATGACTCAGCTAAGCCATTACCTTGTGGGTAATAGGCAGTTGAATGAACGAGTGCTATTTGATACTTGTGACAAAAATCAACCATTTTTTTGGATCCAAAAGAAGCAACATTATCGGTGATTATTTTCCTTGGGCAGCCAAACCGAGAGAGGATATGACCTTCTAGGAACCTAATGATGACTAAATCTGTGGCATTCCTAGTAGGTATGGCCTCTTTCCATTTAGTGAAGTAGTCTGTGGTTGTTAATATCCATTTGTGTTGTGCAGAAGAAGTAGGGTGAATTTCTCCTATGAAATCTAGGCCCCATTGCATAAAGGGACCTTCAACAGTGATGGGTTGTACAGGTAAGGGGAGGAGCTTTTTTTTGCCTTAAAAAATATAGCATTTGTGGCAGGCAATTATCATCTTATGGATATCATTGAAGAGTGTAGGCCAATAGTAGCCAACTCTGAGTATTTTTTTTGCAATGGATTTCTAGTTCAGGTGTCCTCCACACTCTTCTGCATGGAGTTCTTGTTTAATCCTTTCTGCTTCAGACTCAGGCAAACATTTAAGCAATAGGCCATTTTCATTTTTCCAGTATAATCCTTCATTGATTATGAAATAGTTTCTGGCTTTTAGCTTTAAGAATCTGGCCTTGGTCTTTGATAGTTCACGAGGGGCATTGAGGTGTGTAAGCACATACAAAATTTCAAAATACCAAGGAGAGCTCTGAAACTTCTCCTCAATAGTGGGATTAGGAAATCCCTGCTACTCATCCAAGGCATCTACCATGTTAATGTCAAGGGCTTGTAGATTTGATTCAGCCATTAGTTGAGCTAAGGCCTGACCTTTAATTAGTTTGGTGGGTTTTATCTCAAGGTCGTATTCTAAGATCACAACAATCCATTTTCCCCTCTTCCCATCTGGTTCTTGGGACAAGATGTCTTTAACCACTATATTTGGCACATGGGCTATGGTGTGGGAATGTAGTATGTACACCCTAAAGTCTTTCAAGGCATTAACCAAGGCATAGGCCTGTTTTTCCATTATGTTGTATTTCAAGGGTGCATCTCTGAGTGCTTTGCTGAAGAAAGAAATGGGTTGTTCCATTCCTTATGGGTTTTTCTGCAGCAGAACTGCAGCTATTGTGTGCTCGGAGGCAAATGAAAATATCAAGAAATATTTTGAGAAATCTGGGTTGATTAGGACAGGGGCATGGGTGAGTTAAAGTTTAACTGATTCAAAATATTTCTTAGCTTCAACGATCCATTTAACTCCTACACCTTTCTTCAACATGTTTGTCATATTCCTGAGGTGCTCTGCTAAGTTGGGAATAAACCTCTTGAGGAAGTTGATCTTCCTAATGAAGGACTGTAATTCTTTGATGTTCCTCGGGTGTGTGATTTGTAGTATTCCCTCAACTCTTTGTGGGTCTATCCTAATCCCCTTCTCAGATATGATGTGGCCAAGAAGCTTACCCTCTTGCAGCCCAAATACAGTCTTTTTGGGATTCAATGACAGACCAAACCTTCTACATTTTTCAAACACCTCCCTCAGATGTTTTAGGTGTTGTTCATCAGTCTTGGAATAGACTGTTATGTCATCTAGATAGATGACAATGAAGTGTCCTATTTCATATGAAAAAGCTATGTCCATTGCTCTTTGGAAGGTTGAACTAGTGTTCATCAGTCCAAAGGGCATCTTTACATACATAAAAGTGCCCCATGGATTGGTAAAAGCGGTCTTTAGTTGGTCTTATGGGAGTACTAAAACTTGGTTGTAACCTGAAAAACCATCTAGCAGAGAGATCCTTTTTGAGCCTACTACCCTTTGAAGGATGTGTTCCATTTTTGGCAAAGGGTAATTATCTTTGAGTGAGGCTCTATTAAGATTCCTGAAATCAATACACAGCCTGATCTCCCCTATTTTCTTTCTCATAGCCACTAGGTTTTATACCCAGTCAGAGAACCTCACAGGCACAATGATACCTGCCTCATACATCTTCTTAATCTCTTTTTCCACAGCAGGCAATTGTTTTGGGTTTATTCTGCGAAGTTTTTGTCTAAAGGGCTTCTGATTTTCTTTCAAGATTATTTTATGTTGTATGATGTTCGTGTCATAGGCCCTTAAGTCCTCATAAATCCAAGCAAACACATTAATGAATTCCTTGAATAGGGCAATGTATTTCTTTTTCATGTTTGCAGGCAAGGACTTAGCCAATTTGATCATCTTGGGTTTATCCTCAGTGCTTATGTTGCATTCCTCGACATCAGAGTCTGCATGTTCTATAGTGGGATTTTTTGCTACATCATCGAAGTCAAAAAGGTCTTCTAAAGGTGCCAGACCTCGAGGTATGTTCTTATCCTTGGTCTACAGCACCTCTACTTCTCCATTATCTACGTTTTCATATTTTCCGTTTGGATTTCCAATCTGTTCATTTAAAGCGTTTATTTCTATATTACAAGGTGGTTCTTCCTTGTCTAAGGACTCTTCACTTAGGCAGCTATTGTCAGATTTAAAGTCTGAATCAGAAATTTCAAACTCGTTTTGGCCTATCAGGAAATCCTCAATCTATTTATCTCCTTCAAAAACCTGCCAATATTTTTCGTTATCCGGCACTGCAGGTCTGAATTTGGTCTGAATGATGATTTTTTGGTCACTGGGAGGCTTATGATAAGAAATAGCCATGCATGCTAGTCCATTTGAAATTTCGTTCTGACCTCTAGGGACAAACACCAGATCATATTCTACAAAGGTTTTTAATAGATCCATAGCTTCGTTCCTGTATGCTCTCAGTCTAAGATGGTTCGCTGTGTATTCACCATTCACTTGTTTAATGATTAGCTTAGAGTCCCCACGCACAGTTATCCTATGGGATCCTAATTTTCTCAACAAGTTTAAGCCTAGGATTAGAGCCTCATATTCTACAATATTGTTTGTACATTTGAAGTGCAGGTTACAGGCATGGCTCTCTGCGTAATCGCTCTCCGTGTTATGTATCCACAATCCTGCTCCAGCAGTTCTCTTAGTGCATGACCCATCGAAATTCATTTCCCATAAGGTTTCATTCTCAGGTTTCTCATCGATTCGTTCTTGGTGTGGTGTATGTGTTTGTGAAGGGGGACTAATCAGCTGACTGCATTCTGTTTCTGGTTCACTTTGAGTTTTCGTTTCAGTGCACTGTTAAAAATTTTCCACATAATTCTCCCCCGAGTCTAGAGTAGCCATTATGTTAAAGTCCATGGGCTCTGTTTCCTTGTTTGTATCTCTGTTTTTAGAATCTGACCCCTCTAAGGATTCATCATTACAAAGGATGAAGGATTTGAGGTCTGTATGTACAGAGTATAAAGGTGAATTCTCAGGATTTTCAGGGCTGTTGACCAAAAATTTCATTTGTGGCTCTCTATACAATCTTCTAAGTTGGCTAAAGACTGGGATTGTGGCATAGGCCCCATCCATATGAATTGTTCCTTGCATCTTAGCTCCCCATGATCTTGACAATAACATGCCATACTTGGGTGGCACATCTGCCACCACAAAATCCATGACCATACACTTGGCTGGAATCTGGGTAAGGCTCACACATAAATATTTGATCGGGCCAAGACACTTTACTCTACTAGAGTCAAATGAATATAGGTCTTTATAGGGGTGGGTTATCTCTAGGCCTAATCTTTCCATCACTACTTTAGGCATCAGGTTGTGTGATGCCCCAGAATCATGCATTGCATTGTGGAGGATCTTATTGTGGATATTAATACTGATATAAAAAGGGGGCACTACCCCTTCGTGAAACTTTCCTTCTATCTTTGGACCAAATAGAAGGGTCGGTTGATCATCATTCAAATTAACAGTGTCACTATTCTCACCTAAATTTTGTGCTTTAAAAATTTGGCCTTTATATACATCCTGAGTGGCTAGCTCAGAGAGTGGTACAGAGATTTTAATTTTTACAATCTCACTTTCCAGATTGAAACTGGACTGAATCTTTGGAATGCTCGACTCTGTTTTGTTAGCCAGTGCCTTGGTGGCTGAATCAGTGTGCTAATTCTCGTTATGTACAGTGTTGATGATAGTTCTATCAGGAGCACTAGTTGTAGTGCTAGTGCTGCTAGTTGGTTTACCTTGTTTATCAGTGTTTTGGTTGTATTTTTATTTGTTTTTTCAAGAACTCCCAACTACTGATTTGTTACTTTCAGCGGTCACTATAGAAGTTTTCTCAGGCCTTTTCTTGATGGTAACCTCAGAAGCTTTTGGTTTGGCAGTGTCTTGGCTCCTTTTTCTTCTAAGTTTATATTGTTCTTTGACCTGCATCATAGCATTTTCAAATCCTAACCTGTAATCCTCAGATTCTAACCATTCCTCATCCCAATACGAAGGTGAGGGCTGATCTTATTCTGTGGAAAAGTTGTGGATTGAGTTTTCTACTTCAAACATGTTTATTGTGTCTTCCTCAGACTCTTCTACGATTCCCCCATCTTCATCAAGAAATTTCTCTTGGAATGGGGGAATAACTTGCTGATATGATTCTCTTTGTCTGTTGGGAGTAGCATTGTTTCTTCTAAAGTTTTGGTTCTGGTTATGGTTTTGATTTCTGTTTTGGTTAGTAACTGTGACAACCATTTTTTCCATCATTTGTTGTAGCCTTTCCATGTTTTTGGATATGCGGTCATAATTTGGTCCAGATGTGGAAGCTACATTGTCATATCTATATGTTACCCTTTTCTCAGCTCTTAATCTTGCTTTTTTCTCAATCAGGTTTGCCTCTACACTCACTGCTCCCTTTTGCATGTCTTCAAATGTGTTGTAATCCCTCTCCCTAAGCTGGTAGGCCATGTCAGCATCCATACCTTCAGGGTATTTCACTAGTACCATACATAGGGGAGGTTTCATGTGTGGTGGAAGAGCATTATAAACGTTTTTAAACCTTGTGGAGTAGTCCTGGACACTCTCTCCTACGTTTCTTTTCAGGTTCTTGTATTCTTCTAGGATTTGGAAAGGGTTGGTCTTAACTTCCCATTTGTTTATGAAGGTCTGATATAAAGCAGGAAGATCTCGGATACTATTAGGAGGGAGGCTTTTGAACCATTTCTTCACATCACCTCCCAAGCTCTGGGAAAAGATTCTCATTTTTATTGTATCATCATCTATTTCCATGTAGTCAAAAGAATATTCCATCCTATCTACATGGTGCTGGGATGTGGTGGACTCTTTTGCAGTGAAATGTGGGATCTTTGATTGATAATCATTGGGTAAGGGTACTAGAGGCTGGGGTAAAACCAAAGGTGCATACCAGGCTGCCATGATAATGTTTTGACGAGGTAAAGGGTTAACTTGAGCAGCTGGTGTATGGATGACAGGGATACTGTGACCAGCAGAAGACTGATGAACAGATCTAGGATGACTGAGTCCCAAGTTTTGAATGAAGTGAATGTCAGGGGGTGTAGATGGAGGGGTTTTTCTATCCCAAAGGTGTTTACCACTTTGAGGTGGTGAACCAGGGAGCTCAAGGTCTGGCTGGTCTAGAACACTGAATGACCTAGTTCTTGGTAAACTGTCTTGAATGCCTAGGTCAAAAAATGGGTCT
The DNA here is from genome assembly GCA_034641835.2 of Pinus albicaulis. Classification (NCBI taxonomy): domain Eukaryota; kingdom Viridiplantae; phylum Streptophyta; class Pinopsida; order Pinales; family Pinaceae; genus Pinus; species Pinus albicaulis. The sequence goes on along the minus strand of CM076578.1, from coordinate 97,211,264 downwards.
GATAGAGCTGAAAAGTATTCTGGTGTAGAGTTAGCTCTAAGGATGTGACTAGAAATAGTTGATTTTTTAGGTGTAAGAGATCTCTTGAGAATTCCCTCGGGGTCGTAAACTATTTCAGGTGGGTTTGGGTTGGGATGAGCTCTTGTGTGAATGGTTCTTGGAGCTAGAATGCTATTTTCACAAAGGAGCTTAACCCTACTTGTTACTTCTACTGTCGTTGATGTTGTTATAAAGGCTAGCCTCCCAGTGGTGTCTTATGTGAACCAAGATAATCAGTAGGCCTACTGATCACCAGTGGAGTCTTTGATCTTTAAGGAGCTATGGAGTCGCCAGGTGGAAGGTTTAGGACGTTTTTGGAGGGTACACTGTCCACCATAGTGCTTATGAGATGTCCCTTTTCAAGGACAGCTTCCAAACACATAAAACTCTAACCAGAGATTGACTGTAAGGGCTTTTACCAGATATGTCACCTCTGAAAGAGTGTGAGATATGAAGGCAACCTCGCCTTTTCCAGACTCTGTCTAAGATTGTGGGAGAAACACAACAAATGGTATAGAGGTTGATCTGTGAATAGGAGTGTTTTATTGCCAACCTAACTAGAGTTTCTAGGTTTTCTGAGGCTCTTGTGATGTAGTAAGGTGAAAGTACTCAGAATGTCCCCAGTGGAGACACAATTACGTTGGTGACGACAATGGGAGATAGACCAATTTTATCATTTATAGGCTCTCAGATTATCCCCAATGGAGTCGCCATTATGTTGGTGACGACAATGGGAGACAGACCAATGTTATCAGTTATAGGCTCTCAGATTTTCCCCAGTGGAGTCGCCATTATGTTGGGGTTCCCATGTTTTGGCCAGATTGGCAAGACCAAAAGATGAGACAACATTAGAACCACTTTCAGACCTCAGGATCTAGCCCTCTTGGGTCTAGAGAGGGATCTCTCTATGATTGTTTAAATTATATATCTTGGAAGTTCAAAGATTAAGATATTAGGCTAGTTATAAGGCTTAGGGTTTGTTTTTTTGATTGTTGGTTTGGTTGCTGGTCATCAGAAAAGAAGGGTCCAATATAAGACAAGGATGAGCAAAGAGGATTTAGGCAAAGGTGAAGTATTCCTGGGAGCATTCAAGACCATTGGGAAATGGATTCAGGAAAGGGTTTACCTGTTATTCAATGTGCAGGCTTTCAGTTGGGCTAGTCATCTAAAACATTGGATCTTAAAGATGATAGTGTGGTATGGAAGTGTAAGGGAGGAGGAAACAATAAAGATTTAGAACACAAAGTTAAAGACCTGAGATCAGAGAGAGACTTTGAACTCTCAATGCTTCGGCCTCCAGCTTGAGGGATCTTAGAAAGGTTCAATCAATTGAAAAGGATCCTAGTGAGATAGAGACAAGGTTCTAGACCTCCCAGTGTTCCCAATTAATTCAATTAAAGCCTAACAATAACATATAAGAACAGATTCATTTAATTCATACATCAGCTAGCAGGCAATAACATCCACTACACTGGTTAAATTAACTGAAATCAACTCTTAGATAAGACATTTAGTAGAAAACATTAAACGCAAGGAGAGAAAAAACATAGGGTACCTAACAAGGGTAAATCCTGTGCCAGATTTCTGATGCGAGCCAGTAGAAATGAAATGAAACGGAGTGCAAGTTAAACACAAATACAGAGATAGAAAAACATCACCACTGCTTTAGATCAGGATCCAAAGAAATGTTCTTGTCATATTAAAAAAGCAACACCAGTCAAGTACAACATTGCTAATAGCTGGATAGTCAGTTAGAAAACATCTTCCTCAGCCTATCTTACAACTTTACACAGAGACTAAGTCTCAAAAGAAACAACTTGCAATTCTCTGATAACTAATCAACAACCTTTACAATGAGTTCCTTCATGAATTTATAGCTCGAGTGGAGCAGAGAAGGTAGGTGGAAAATTAAATGCAGCATTAAAACTCAGCAGAGGAAGAAGGTCGAGGCCTCGTTCTGTTCTAAATTCTGAGAATTTATCTCTGGTGCTCTTTTGGATGCAAGAGTGGTCTTATTCAGGCTTCCATTTACTCCGGGTATGTCTCTGATGTACTTTCTGTAACACTTTGGTGAACTAAACAAAAAGGTAGAATAATGATGCTAAGGTCTGCCATGCTATGAAACAAATGCTTCTAATAGCATAGTACTGTTGTCAGGGGGAAAAATTTACTTGGACACAATGTAGACTGAAACAATACCGTGTACCATGTCCTTTCATGGAGAAAAACATTCTGCGGATGTAGAAAACCTGATATACATTAATTAATGCGCTCTGTACCCTCTGTGTGATCCATGATGTCTTCAATCTGGTACTTTGCCTCTAAACCACTGAGTTAAGGCTCAAAGATCTTCATTTTCATGCCTTAAACTCTCTGCTGCTCCATTTCTGTCTTTGTCGGTGAAATCTACGCTTTTAATGGCTCTGGGGAGGTTTACAGAGTTCAAACCCTGTTCTTTTAATGCAAGTCCTGTCATGGCTTCCTTCCCAGGCTTTCTTCGTGATTTCGACCTCTGAAAAATGGTCCTTTCTATGTTTTCTTGCCGCTGTAATAAATACTGTGTAATCATGGTGGCTTTCACCATCTAATAACCCTGAAAAACATGAAAACCTATTAAGAAAACCACGCATGGAGGTGGTGGATGCAATGGGGATGACGAGAATGGCCATGCAGACTGGTGTGATAGCGGAAAAGTGTAGGATCATGGTGGAAAATGAAACTTAATAGTGGAACATGGTCTAGAGGACATGGGCGAAGCGCATAAATTTTTTAATGAAAAACCTTTGAATTTTTAACTTTTGAATATATAAAGAGAGACGGGCGACATACGACAAAACTACGTGGAAAGGGTGATGTGGTGATACGGGGTTAATTGGCGGGCATGCATTTAATCTGGGTTGTCCGATCTCCGGCAGAGATCGATGGTGGAAAACACGTCGGAGGGCGATGGACAGTTGGCCAGGGGTACGATTGCCTCTGATTAATCCTCGTGCGACTTCACGGAGCGATCGTCGTTGGATGGCCTACCTCAGATCGGACGACGCACAGTGATATTGCACCGGGGAAAATGCCGAATGATAACGCACGATGGAGGGCGGTTTATGAATAGTGCGCAGAGCCACGTGTCATGCGATGAGTGGAATTGCTCCGAAACAAAAATTACCGCCCAACCTCACAACGCGGTGCAATGAAAACCGATGGTTTATGAATAGTGCGCATTGTGGGGACCACCAGGTGGAGGGAACACGGACCATCGATCTATGGGAAAACGGACGGTTGATATATGATCGAGGGGCGGATGGGAAAAGACAATTGCAAAGAGATTTTGTGATAACCTTCAGATCTGAATAGATCAACGGCGGAAAAATCACCCGATAACCAATTGAGATGAGCGCCTTCTGCCTTGGCGCCTGGTCTTGGCGCTCGGTCACGTGTGGAAAAATGCTGAAGGGCTAGGGCCAAGCAAGGAGGGTGTGTAGGATGTAAAGGGGACGTTGGGAAGATTTAGGGGATTAGAGGGGAATTTGACAAGGGGAAAACAAAGGTTAAAATGGGCATTCTGCAGGGATACAAGGGGTAGATGTAGGCTTTTTGGAGCACAGTTTTTTACAATCAGTGAGGCGCTTTAAACTAGGAAAAAAAGTGGGGGTTTATCAAAGGAAAAGGCACAAGGGACTTCAAGGATGATCTGTTTTAAGAGGAAATGCATTCCTTGAAGGCTCAAAAATATTCTAGCCCCCCTATTTTCTTGTCAAAATTTATAGGGGGGCTGACAACCTCATAATGACTTCAGCACATCATGGTCTTCAATTGTCCTTCCAAGATCAACTTCTATAAGTGTCTTTAGATTTATTCAATAATGCCTCAATTATACCCCAAATAATGCTTCAACAAGGATCTCAATTATGTTGCTTCAGTGTTCCAAGAAGTGTTTTAATAATGCTCCAAGTGTTGCTACAAAATTATTCAAAGAATAACTTTCAAAGCTAATTGGGTCACATGTTTGCTATAGGACTACTGTCACTGATCTGAGGTGCATATCTGAGCCTTAAATTTGTCACAGGTCTGAGATTATATTTGTAGACTGAAATTTTTGGATCTTGTGACTGTCCATACACCACAATCTGTAATCTGAGCTTGAAATGAGCTCCACATGTAGTTGTATGTAGTGTAATTATTTCATTGGTTTGCTGTTATGATAATATTGTTTTTCCGTCTTGACGTGCTAAGGTAAGATCCGAGCTTAACAAGACTCCTGAAAGAGATGAATGTCCTCCATAGTTATGTTTATGTGTACTAATTTTTGTCCCAGTTTATTTTACTGCTACCACAGATTTGCAAATAGGAGTGACTGTACACTGAGCTGTAAAAGAATATAGAAGAATTAGCCCAAAAAAATGCCCAAACAATGGTTTCAAAATCCTCCTCGGGCTCCTCTTATTTCTCTCTGAATTTATGTGATCTTCATTGAAATTATTGGTCAAATTAAGTGTTTTAGACGTCTATATATACTAGTTTTGGAGTTATATGAATAGACACGTCAGTTGGGTGAAGGAGTATGAGCATACACAAGTCGGCTCAAGTCGGCTCACTGACAATAATTTACCTTAAACTTGAAAAATCAATAACTTTCAAACCACTTGGAATTTCATGCTGAGTAATAGCTCGTTGGAAAGGAAAAATTATGATCTTCAAGATGGTGTAGGTTTCATTCAGGAATTTTTCATCTAAGGTAGAAAAAATATTTTTTAATGTGACTGATTATTTATGAGTGTAGAAATGGAGGCAGGGAAGAATGCCTTTGAGTGTAGGACTTCTTCATGGTTTGATTTCTTCGTTTATTATCTTCATAATCATGTCCTAGACTTCTTAAACATAGGATCGCCATCACCATGTCCTTTCATTCTTCAACATAGGGTCATTAGGTCAGGTGCCCTTAAGATAGTGTAGAGATATTTCTTCAATCAAATGGAGCATCCATATGTAGTCTTCATCATTAGGACATCAAGCTTCACATCATTGGAGATTTGTCATGTCATCATCAAATTGTTGGAGGTAGGAAATGTAATCATGTGTATGTCTTATAGTCCTTCATCAAGTGTAGTGATACGATAGTCTTCCATTGTAATCATCCTCTGGCATCTTCAAGAAAATTTTCTATCCCATCCACTGACATCAACTATTGACATCAATGACAACCTAGATTAACAAACCCTTTACAAAATGAGGGGCTTCAACCCACCCTGAAGGTACAAAATACCATGTAGTAGATTGATATTCACTGGACCACAAACTATGATCCTTAAGATGCAAAGTATTTTGATTAAAAAATGGACCAATTTGGGCCAACCCCAACAGACCCCAACAAGCCCCCAACAATCACATGTGACTCATCCAGAGTCACTCAGCTGGTGCGCCAAAAACCTTATCTGCAATGATATTGTAGGTGGCATTATACTAATAACATACTTCTACCATGTAATTTTCCTCATTGTGCACTTTATCTAGTAGTGCCTTTGTCACTGGGCCATATGTCTTCTGCAACACATATTTTTTCCTTTACCACAACTCCTTAAGATTTTCATCAACTATTTGGGAAAATTGGATGAACTCTTTCTTCCATGGTTGAGTCCTTGTAGTTATAAGCTATTTTTTCCTTTGAATATATTCAATCTGACTTCGAAGATTCTTAACTTCTGTGATCGTTTTAAGACTTTGCGAGACTGCAAGGGTCCTTGTAGATTCCTTGATCTCATCCAAATACTTATGCTTCCCCTGTATCTCTGCCTCAATATTGAGAATGTTTGGATCCTCCTGCAGTGAGGTCCAAATCTATAATTCATCATCCAACAGCTTCCAACAATGATTAAATATGGTGGATATGCCTTCCAATGCAGTTTTAAGATCCGCTCCCCTCTGCTCTCGTACTTCTGGTAGTGTGGTTGGTTGTAGCCTAAGTTGCAGCTCAATGATCTGTACCTGGTAGTCAAAATTGAGCTTATCCATGTTTTTCTTTGACTCCTTGATCGTGACAGAGACATTTGAAACCTTATCTGCTGGGGCTTCCTCTGTGAAAACCTTGATGTCCAAAACATTTCTGTAATTATTTCCTATGGCATCTTCAAGCTGCTTGTGTTGATGTCACTCCTCGTCCCTCTCCTTAATGACCCAATATAGTTCCTTCTTTATATTTTTGTGCTCATGTTCCACCTGCTTGGTTATGTGTAAGGTGCATTGTTCTATCCCCTTCAGCTCATCTATGACACTCTAGTGGAAGTCATGCAATGTTTGTGTGGGAAGCACAACTGTAATATCCCCAAAAGAGAAAATTCAACAATACATACTGGAATAACACACTTTTCAAAAGTATGTGCACTGAAATGAGTTTGAAGCCCTTGGATCCCTTATTTCTAGAGATCTAGCATTTAAATCCAAAAGGGGAGTAAAAAAAAATCAAACTAGGTGAGGTAAACATACCTCCCACACCTAGTATGGCTGGAAAACACCCAAGAATGGGGCTGCAACAATATGCAACAATACTATAGGAAAGTAATGCAGTTTTTGAGAGAAAAAATAGGAGACCAATAAGAAGGCTCAAATTTCATATATACATGAAAATTTGTTGCGATTTTGATCATCAAAATCGTCACAAAAGTTGTAGTCCTCGGATCGAGCTTTCTAATGATGTATCATGTGCGTCAAACGGAGATAGTATGCCAAAGTTACGTCCCTGGGAAGTTGAAACACCAATTTACCCAAACGGGGCCCATAGTTTTGGCGCTTCATCTCCTAGGGTTAGGTGTTTGGGATGTTGAGGGCTCTCCATTGTTTCTCAATAATAAATAGGCCCTCGAGCCTCATTGTAACTCAGTTCAGAGGTCTGTAGCCACCACATCTCTTCTCAGAGATTCGCTACCAGCACCCTAGCTATTTTATTTCCATTATGTATGTAAGCATCTTTCTGTTATTTGATATTAATGAAATGAAGTGTTATTTCCGCTGCATCTCTGTATTTATGGTTATGTGTTTATTCTGTTGCGTTCTTGCATAAATCCGGATCAGTGGTATCAGAGCGGTCTGCTTTTTCTCGATCCTTCTTTGCATGTCCCCAACGAGGTCGGGGTATAAGGAGCTAGGGCTTGATCTGGTGGAACCTTTGCAAGATCGGCCTTGCAAACATCGACAGACGCCCATGGGGGACGAAAAGAAAGATGAGGGAGCAGGAGATCCTATCAAAATATTGCTCGAGGAGGCCCTCGAAAAACAAAGGAACGCGATGATGGATAACTTTGCTCAGATCCTTCAACGGCTGCCCACTGGCGGCGCATCTGCATCTAGTAGCCACTCTGGAGTTGCGACTCCCTTTAAGGTACAAGTAAATTTTGACATTCCCATATTTGAGGGTCAAATAGACGCGGATGCCGTAGATAGATGGTTGAATCTATTAGAAGGATATTTCTCTGTTCATGACTTTTCAGACCGGGAGAAGATTATTTTTGCACTCCTCAAAGCTACCCCCCATGTTAAGGACTGGTGGGAAACCTACTGTGAGAACAAGGACCAGACAGAACCCTCTCTGTTCTCGGCCGTACCAACTTGGAATTCTTCCCGAGACGCCGTCAAGGAACAGTACTATCCTGTGGGGAGCTATGAGGACAAGTACATACAATGGACCACGCTGCGACAACAAAGGGATCAAGATGTGCACGAGCTGACGAATATGTTCCATACACTGCGCACAAAGTTGGGTATCAAAGATTCAGAGAAACATTTGGTGCTAAAGTATCGCAGCTGTCTGCACAGATACATTCAGGAGGAAATGGAGTTCCTCGACATCTCCTCGCTTGATACGGCATACCGGTATGCTGCCAAGATTGAGCAGAAATTCAAACAGAAGAAGCGAGACTTTGGATCTGCGAATCAAAAGCAAGGAAAAGGTGCTTCCAAACCGCAAAACAAAGGACAGAGCATGGCGGCTAAGGACAACCCGTCAAAGCCACAAGACAAGAACAACACCGTAAAGCCAAAGAAGGACACGGGAAAGTGGTGTGAGTTCCATAAGAGCTCCACTCACAACACGAGTGAGTGTCGGGCCAAGCAGTCGCTAGTGGCCGAGATGAGGGCTTCTGAGTCAGATGCATGCTCTGAATCCGAATCAGAACCTGAAAAGGCGAATGAAAAAGGGAAACAGATTATTGATGCGGAGCCCAACGCCACTGTTGCCACTGCAAAGATCCAAAAGGAGGAACCGGAAGATCCAGAGGAGGAGGAACGTCTCTTACACTCCCAGATGTGGGTAAAGGTCTCCCCGGTACAGTTCATTGTTGATAATGGGAGCCAAAAGAACCTCATTTCAGCAGACGTCGTGAAGTGGTTGGGCTTGCCGACCACGGCTCACCCACATCCATACACCATCGGGTGGCTTCACCAAGGACGAGATCTCCGCGTCAGCCGGTAGTGTCGCCTTCCCTATAGCATCAAGCCCTTCACGGATGAGGTATTATGTGACGTTGCTCTTATTGATGTTTCTGATGTATTATTAGGACAACCATACTTGTGGAAGCGTCATGCTGTGTATGAGTCTCGACCTCGTGCTGTTATTATTACTTTGGGAAATAAGTTGTACAGGATACCAGAGGTACCACCTCCTACGACTATCTCTTTGGTTACTGCAAAACAATGTACTAAGCTCATTTCCCAAACCAGGAAATTCGTTTTCCTGATGATCCGCCCCCAGGGCAAGAAGAAGACTGTGGCCACGACCTCCAGACAGGGCCCCTCTGCACGACGACAACAAATGGATAAGGTCGTGGAGGAGTACGGGGACATCTTCACCTCACCCACGGGGGTTCCTCTGCACTGCCAGGTCAAGCACCCGATTGATCTGACCCCAGGTGCGCCACTACCCAATGGACCGATCTATCGACGCTCTGTTCTGGAAAATGATGAAATCAAGAGGCAGATTCAGGAGCTGTTGCAGAAAGGTCACATCGGACCAAGTTCATCGCCCTGTGGGAGCCCGATCGTGTTGGTACAGAAGAAGGATGGGACGTGGAGACTCTGTATTGACTATCGGGCGCTGAACAAGATCACTGTCCGAAATAGGTACCCAATCCCACGGATTGATGACCTTCTGGATCAACTCAAAGGTGCAAAATATTTCAGCAAGATCGACCTGAAGTCTGGGTATCACCAGGTACCAATTGAACCCTCCGATGTGTGGAAGACTGCCTTCAAAGCCAGGGAAGGCCTTTTTGAATGGCTGGTCATGCCTTTCGGGTTGACGAATGCTCCCGCAACCTTCATGAGGATGATGGACGACATCTTGCGGCCATTCACCAACTCATTCATAGTGGTGTACTTGGATGACATTCTGATCTTCAGCAAGACTTGGGAAGAGCACCTTCATCACATCCGACAAGTCCTCCAAACACTGCGGCAACACAAGTTGTGTGCCAATTTGGAGAAGTGCACGTTTGGCATGACCCAGGTTCAATATCCGGGATACATTATTGATGAAAGGGGGGTGCATGTGGATCCAGCCAAGATCCAAGTCATTCGGGATTGGCCAGCCCCGACTACTATAACAGAGCTTCGCAGCTTTCTGGGTCTTGCTAATTTCTAACGTAGATTCGTGTTGGGATTCTCTCATATCACTTGGCCCTTGAGTCAAGTCACCAAAGGAGGAGCGAGAGAAAAATTCTTTTGGTCGGAACCTCAACAAAAGGCGTTCAAAGAATTGAAAAATCGCCTCTGTTCTGCCCCAGTGCTCACCTTACCAGACTTGCAGCAGCCATTTGAGATCGAGACAGATGCCTCTGACTATGCTATTGGGGCAGTTCTTACTCAACGGGGACATCCAGTGGCATATCACAGTGAGACATTGTCTGAGACAGTTCGCAAGTATCCCACCTATGACAAAGAAATGTATTCCATTGTGCAAGCCTGTCGACAATGGAAGCATTACATTTTGAGGAAGGAAACAATCATCCACACAGACCACCGGCCCCTGCAGTTCATACAGACACAAGGGAAGTTGCAGAATGATCGCCATCAGAAGTGGTCCACATATCTGCAACAGTTTCATTTGAACATCAAATACAAGAAGGGTAGCACCAATAATGTTGCAGACTGCCTCAGCCGACCACCGATCGTGGCGCTCACCACCGTGCTCAACTCTTGTGGGCACGAGACTTCTGATTGGCCGCTTCTCTATGAGAGTGACCTAGAATTTGGCCACACTTACAAGGCACTCTTAGGGGGCACACAAGTTCCAAATTTTCACCTCCAAGATGCACTTTTATGTCACCTGGGACACCTTTGTGTTCCTTCAAGCGAGCGTGCCAAGATGATATGGGAAACACACTACAGTCGAGCCGCTGGGCATTTCGGGGTCGAGAAAACAGTAGCAATACTACAGAAGTATTTCTATTGGCCGAACCTTCGAAAGGATGTCGAGAAGCACATCAGATCCTGCACTGCTTGTGCCATTGCCAAACCGACCATCAAGAAGCAAGGCCTATATACTCCACTACCTACCCCTAGTCGGCCGTGGGAATCCATCTCCATGGATTACATGTCGGGCCTGCCTTCTACTAAAAATGGAAATGACTGTGTTTTCGTGGTCGTTGACAGATTCTCGAAGATGGCCATCATGGCGGCCTGTAAGAAGAATATCACAGCAGAAGCCACTGCTAAACTCTTCTTTGAACGAGTGTGGGTGCACTTTGGGATCCCACGGTCTATCATATCAGATCGAGATAGCAGGTTCCTCAGCACATTTTGGTCCAGCCTCTGGTCAATGTTGGACACAAAGCTCACCAAGTCCACAGCTTTCCATCCCCAAACAAATGGCCAGACAGAGGTCGTCAACAGAATGATTGTACACATTATGCGCATGTACAACTCAAAGCATCCACGCACATGGGACGAGAGCCTCCCCTATGTACAACACAGTTATAACCGGGCTCTCCACAGTTCAATTGGCCATAGCCCCTTTCGGGTGGGCTTGGGATTCCAACCACTATGTCCCATTGACATAGCCATGCCGTTTGCAGCTGCTCAGGCCGATTCAGCTCATGTCCAGTCTGAAGTTGACAAAGCAAGTAGCTTCATCGAGCGCATTCAACACATCCGCCAACAGGTTCATGAGATATTGGACAGAGCCAATGCGAAGTACAAACATCGCCATGATCAACACCGGGTGCCACACCACTTCCAGGTGGGCGACAAAGTATGGCTACATTTGCAGAAGGAGCGCCTCACTGGACCTCACCGCAAGCTTCGCCCGCTCCGATACGGGCCGTACACCATCACCAAGGCTGTAGGTAACAATGCCTTCGAGCTTAGTATTCCACCATTCCTTAGTCTGCACCCAGTCTTCAATGTGGATCGCCTTCGTCCTTACTTTCCACCTCTACTGGACACCTCGGACATTGCAGAACAACTCACACCAACAGAGTTAAATCCAGACTGCATGGAACAGGCCACCACAAATTGTATCATGGACATGCAAATCAAGAACACTCGCCAGCAGAAGATCCAACTATATCGGGTTGTCAAAGCTGGCCAACTCCTGCACCAAGGAAAGTGGTTCACCAGGGACCAAGTTCAGCAGAAATTTCCTCATCTCATGGAGGAACTTAACCCAATGGGGACCATTGCTTCCTAAGGGGGGAGGAATGATCCAGGTGGATATTGGTGGCCACCCGCCTATTCCACTTGGGCCCCCACCATTGTCTCTTTTAGTTTTTCAGTTTTGGCATAACTTACTATTTTTAGCAGTTTTTCGGGTCCTGAACTTCCGGAGCCGTTTTGAGGCCCTAAACGACGTTTTTTGGTATGAAATTTGTTGTGATTTTGATCATCAAAATCGTCACAAAAGTTGTAGTCCTCGGATAGAGCTTTCTAATGATGTATCATGTGCGTCAAACGGAGATAGTATGCCAAAGTTACGTCCCTGGGAAGTTGAAACACCAATTTACCCAAACGGGGCCCATAGTTTTGGCGCTTCATCTCCTAGGGTTAGGTTTTTGGGATGTTTAGGGTTCTCCATTGTTTCTCAATAATAAATAGGCCCTCGCGCCTCATTGTAAAGCAGTTCAGAGGTCTGTAGCCACCACATCTCTTCTCGGAGATTCGCTACCAGCACCCTAGCTATTTTATTTCCATTATGTCTGTAAGCATCTTTCTGTTATTTGATATTAATGAAATGAAGTGTTATTTCCGCTGCATCTCTGTATTTATGGTTATGTGTTTATTCTGTTGCGTTCCTGCATAAATCCGGATCACAACAATAAATCAGATCCATAATG